>CM069441.1:117520843-117554851 GCA_035610835.1 Ophiura sarsii | reverse complement strand
CGTCATCTTGAAATTATCTCGTCATTTATCTCGTCATCTGGAAATTATCTCGTCAAATTTCTGGTCATCTTGAATTTATGTTGCACATATCTATATAGTCATTTATCTCGTAATGTCATCATCTGGTTAACTCGTCATGACCCTCAGGGCCATTGAAATGCCGTCTTAGTATTCAATGTTCTTTACGCACCATTTGACTTTAAAAGTGGAGGGGGTAGAATTTTTTTGTTAAAAAAACACACTTCACCTACTAATACCAGGGAGGTGTCATTGACACATCCCTGCTAATACTATACATGCAAAAAAAAACACCTGCAACTTGAGTAAAAAACACACAAAAAAACACCTTTGCCCACCCAACATATTTTAATATTTTAATATGTTGGGTGGGCAAAGGTGTTTTAAAAAAAAATATGAATGTACATATAGTAGAGTCATTATCTTGGATTCCGTGACCATTTTCGTCCTACCTTAGTTTCTTAGTGAATTTGTCAACTAGAACCATTTTAAGAGAAAATGAGCTCCCATGCACCTCTCAAAAGTGACGGGAATGTTTATTTATAGCGCAAATTCCAAAATGGCCGCCATACAGGGGCCCAAAAAATCAAATGGCTTTAATTAAGCTAAAAAGCACACCAAATTGTTCGGCTGAGTACAAGGATTCAGAAAAAGTATAGTTTGCCCTACTTCCGATGTTTGGTTAACGAGTTATCGGGTAAAACGTAAAAAGGTCGTTGACCTTTGCATATGGGGTCAAAATTTAAACTTGCTCCGATTTTGAAAAACAATATCTCATATTGTTCGCAAAAAAAATCCACCCTACCCTAAATTCCAATCCCCACCCTCCCCCCACCTCTTGAAGTATTATTAAATGGTGCGTCCCTTTAGTAGAAAATCCACATTGCTTCGAAAAGATCAGCCAGGGAAAACCTAAAACCTGTTTTGAGACAACTGGCAACTTTCCAAAACATCGTAACCAGATGCCTTCAGTTATTTCCCAAGGCAAGGCTAAACTGCGCCTTCTATATCGAGATTGCAATCAATTAAAGGTCAGCGACAGGTTAAATGTTGATTTTGAGAAGAAAAGACACGAAGCCAATGTTGATAGGCAGAAAAAATCTGGAAACATTTGTCATGTTTTTCATTCATTGACATATTGAGTTACGGATGACCAGATCTGTTTGACAAGAACCTTCTGAGTCATTTATATTGTAAGTTTTGTGTGTGTGCACCGTACAAATGCTTTAATTTTTCGTTGTTATTTTTATTACATTACATTTACAATACAATGAGATATGACCGGTCCGGTATCTGTCATCTGTGTGTGTATAACAAAAACCTTCTCATGAACTCTGTCATATGAAGGAGTTGTGAATGCATGTTCATGTCTTGCTATTATATATTGTAAAAGGAAATATATGACTAATGCTTTTAGTCTGATTGTAGAGCTTTAGCTCATGTAGCTAGCTCGGATGAAGCGTTACCATACTGGAATCTGGATGGACAGTATGAATGATAATTGATATGAACAGCTGCACCATACTTTCAATCAATAATTTTCCACTTTAGTCTTTATATTACTTCTTAAAATTCATGAATTGGTTTAATGTCTTTCAAAAAGCAAAATCTAAAATATGCTAAGAATATGTACACAGCACATGTAGCACCTGGTTAAATGGCTCAAACTCCTGTTATTTCCAAGAAAAATACTAAGTTGAATTGATTTATTGACCCCCCCCCCCACCATAGGCCTACACTATACAACACTACAGTATACAAATATTTAATGCCCTTGACTCGAGAGTATGATAGTACAAACTATATCACGAGGTCAAATTTGGATTTTTCCATTGCACGAGGCGAAGCCGAATGTAATGGAATAATCCAAATTGGACCGAGTGATATAGTTTTACTATTGCACAAGCAAACGGCATTCAATTTTTGTTGTATATCATGATATCACATTATTCTTTTCCAGCCATAATGATAAGTATACAAATACTACATGGTAGAGGGGAAATAGAGCAAACTATTTTCCCGAGGTACTGGCTACGGGCCTATCACCCCGATCCCGAAGGGTGAGGGGTGATAGGCCCGTAGCCAGTACCGAGGGAAAATAGTGTGCCCTATTGCCCCGATCATACCATGTAGTATTTGTTTTATTACACCTCACTGTGACTCTGGGGATGAGGTTGTCGGGAAATAGTCAAAACTATTTCCCTAGGGAAATAGTACTTGTGATAGGAATTGACCAATGAATTGCCATGATTAGTTCATGAATATTTATGAGGTGTAATAAAATAATTTCCAGATTCGAGAAATTAAGTGCCCGCTATTAAAGGAGGTGTCCCGCAAGCATAAAAGTGTACATTATATGTTAGAAACATAACTATCGACCCCAACTTTTGTAATTATATAGAACAAAACACCACACTTATGACAAAAACAAATACAAAATGCTATCTCTCAACATGCACTTTTTAAAATTTGCGGTGATCAAAAGTCCCACTGTCGATGATGTCATAGTTATACAATGCACATGCGCAAATTTGAGCACCGATACCCATGACGTCATCGCCACCGGGACTTTCGATCGCCGCGAATTTTAAAAATTGCATGTTGAGTGATGGCTGTTTTAATTCATTTTTGTGACAAGTATGGTATTTCGTTCTATATAATTAAATAATTTCGGCTTGATAATTATTTTTCTAACAAATAATGCTCAATGTTGTGCTTGCGGGACCCTTCCTTTAAAATTAGCAGTAAAGGTACAATGTAGGTGTTCCGATTTCTGGCCTGATTTTCAACTTGATGTTTTCTTTTCTAAATGAAGAGTCATCCTTCATATAGTCATATTCCAAAGTTTGAGTTGCATAACTCCAATGGTTCTTATTTTAGAAGCACAAGGCGACATGAAATTTGCCCTTTGAGTAGTACATAAACTAGCCGGGGGGTTAACCACCTTTGGCGGTAATTCACTGCATATTGGCCTATTACGTCTAAATGGAACATATCTTGCCTAAGATTTACAGAAATAATGAGAAAAATATGGGTTTTCTTTTCATATCAAAATATGTTGATGTGACAAAAAGAATCTAAAGAGATTGGAACATACACCTTTATATTAGCACTGTAGCTAGGCAAGATATGGCACCACCTCATATTTTTGGAAATGGAAGATGCTAGAGGCCGACTCACATGGTGCAAAATGAAATTTCAAAGGGTAAACAAAACCCAGGAATATAAAAAGGGCACTGGGGCTAAATAAAATAACAAACCAATTTATTCAATTCAAAAATATGACAGAATCTAGGGGCACCAACGCAAAGGCATCCCAAGGCAATTGCCTAGTCCCAATAGGCAATGGCGTACCCAGGGGGGCCCGGTGGCCCCCTGAAACAACCTCGTCGGTACACACGACACGAGCCTCCGTCGGTACATTTCTGATTTTGACCATGAGTTTTTTTCTGCCGATTTTGAGGACAACGTCACTCCTACCCCCCCCATATGACGTGGCCCCCCCCCCCCCAGTTTCCAAAAGCTGGGTACGCCACTGCTAATACTAGGTACCGTAACATAGTAAGTGTATGATGAAGCATGAAAGATAGTAAAGCCACCATTGGGTCTAGCAATTGACTATATGGTGCCAGGGTCCATTGTAGCTGATCACATCGCAGTTTGCTATGCATTTTATCTGAAACCTGCTAGGCTGCTATACAAATAGAAATGTGCAATAGTAGCTTTGCTATCCAAACATGTTATGCCAATTTTCCTGTTTGTGTTTACTTCTTTATCCCATTTTAATTGGGGTAACAACTAAAAAGTAAGAGACTTTTAAAGGTAGATGACCCGATCACATTTTCGTAACACAGAATTATTTCAAACATACAGAGATTTTCATATCATATGAAAGCTCGTATTTTTCTCATCATCATACTGAAATTTGACGGCCTAAATCGGTATAATTACGGAGAAATCAATGAAATAACGTCGAATTACCGCGAATGGTGGTAACCACCGATATAGTTTGTGTACTACTCAATGGGTACAGTTCACAGCATCCTGTGCGTCTAAAATAAGAACCATTAGAGCTATGCAACTCAAACTTTGGAACACAACTTTTTTAAGGATGACCTTTCATGTAGAATAGAAAACTTCAAGTTGAAAATCGGAATGTGATCGGGTCATCTTCCTTTAAGTCTCTTACTTTAAAACGGTTAAAACGGTACACCGTTGTTCATAATGTACACCGTTGTTCATAATGTACACCGTTGTTCATAATGTCAACATTATGCAAAATTGGATTTCAGTGAAGCTGCTAGTGCTATAAAATATTTGAAACCTATCCAAACTGAAATTTGCATAAAAGTTTTGCTATACAGGGTGTCCCAAAATGAAAAATAAAAACAACATTTTAGTCAAAGTCTAATTAAGGAAGATGTTTCCTACTTACTCTGTTACTTTCATCAAACTATCTTTATCCGTTCCGATATGGCATGACATTATTGAAAATTGGTGAATTGTTTTTCACTTTTAACGTATTTCAATGTGTTAAATCATGTTTCAGCGTATGTGTATCACCTGTTACTTTCATGGTATCACCAATCTACAAAGGCGTTCGTGTGTGGTCTGTGTGGTTTATTTACATACATAAACATGCAGACGCGCAGAACGCAAGTTGTAGATTGGTGTTGCACATTTACGCCAAAACGTGATTTAATCCCTTTCAACATTTGAATTTGAAATTGAATACTATGTCACTTTTTTCATCAATATTTCTCAAACTTTATTTCCATCATTTTAGGGTAATGAAAGATGAGTTCCTATCGCCTGCCTTGAAGTAGGATCATAATCTTGGATTCCGTGACCATTTGCTCCGTACCTTAGTTTCTTTGTGAATTTGTCAACTAGAACTATTTTAAAAGAAAATGAGCTCCTATGTCCCTCTCAAAAGTGATGGGAACTTTTTTATAGTGCAAAATGGCCGCCATACAGGGGCCCGAAAATTCAAATGCCATCAATTAAACTAACAAGCATACCAAATTGTTCGCCTGAGCACAAGGATTCCGAAAAGGTATAGTTTGCCATACTTCCGATATCTGGTTAACGAGTTATCGGGAAAAACGTAAAAAGGTCCTTGACCTTTGCATATGGGGTCAAAATTTAAACTTGCATCGATTGTGAATAACAATATCTCATATTGTTCGTATGATCACAAGGATTACAGAAATGATAGTTTTTACCACCTAGAATGTCTGTAGTACCTTATAAAGGGGTCAAAAGGTCAGGTTTCATATAGGTCAGTATACCTTGACCTTTTGACCCATGCAAAATATTCCTGGTTCTTATAAAAAATACCATTTCTGGAATCATTCTGTGATCATACAAACAATATGAGATATTTTCAAAATCAGTGTAAGTTTAAATTTTGACCCCATATGCAAAGGTCAACGACTTTGTTACGTTTTACCCGTTAACTCGATAACCAAACATCGGAAGTATGGCAAACTATACTTTTCTGGAATCCTTGTGCTCAGCTGAACAATTTGGTATGCTTTTTAGCTTAATTGAAGCCATTTGAATTTTCGGGCCCCTGTATGGCGGCCATTTTGGAATTTGCGCTTTAAAAAAGTTCCTGTCACTTGTGAGAGGGACATATGAACTCATTTTCTTTTGAAATGGTTCTAGTTGACAAATTCACCATGAAACCAAGGTACAGAGCAAATGGTCACGGAATCCAAGATTATGACACTACTCTCCTCTTGGTGTTGGAAGGCCTGGTATTGGTGTTGGGTGACCTGGTCTTAGTGTTGGAGGACCTGGTCTTGGTGTTGGATAATCTGATATTGGTGTTGGATGACCTGGTCTTGGTGTCGGATGATCTGGTCTTGGTGTTGGATGACATTGGTCTTGGTGTTGGATGACCTGGTCATCTTGGTGTTGGAAACTTGGTCTTGGGGTTCGAAAACTTGGTCTCAGCCTTTGGTGTCAGAAAGCTTGGTCTTAGTCTTGATTAGTCTTGCTTCAGATGATGGGTGCAATTGTACTCATCAATGATAAATAGTTTTAAAAGTACATGTATTCTGTATTGTTAATGTTAATTAACATTAAATATTGTTATTTATTTTTGTGTGCATTTTTTAGGCAGTAGTACAGCCTTTACAGTCCAAGATGTCTGGACGAGGTAAGCTTTTACAAGAAATTCAAATTGTAGTTTTCACCTGATCTTGCCTTTTTAAAAAGACAGAGAAAAGAGGAAGGAACACTTGGGAAATTGTGTATTTTAGATCTCATCGGCCATGACAGAATAAAGTGCACCATATAGTTTCATCGAGCTGCTTTATTCTACCATGTATGTATTGGTAATTGCAGTGGCGTAGCTACCGGGGGGCAGGGGGAAATTGCACAAAACTTGCCCTTACACCCCCCCCCCCCCCCACTCTCAAATTTTCTGAGCTGACTGCAAACAAATTTGGGGCACCCTTTTATGAACATTTTGAAAATCTTGACCCCCCCTGGAAAAAATCCTAGCTACGCCACTGGCTTATTGTTTAATTGATACATAAAACCTACATCTTTAAATGGCTTGGTTTGTGGGTACTTTAATTATATATTTATTAATAATGGTTACCTATATTATATTGATGTAGCATTAAGGCCCAAGAAAGTTTGGGGATTAATATGGAACAGTGCTTTATCTCCGTGCTACCCTCTCCGTTTTCTCTGGCTTGTAATATGGCAAGGCCTCTAAGGAATTACTTTTTGTAATTTAGTCATGTACCTTAAAGGTATATTATGTGATCTTTCCAGGGAATGCCCTCAACATCGAAAAAAAAATAGAAAGCAGATTTTCTTGCAGATTTACATTTCTGATCATAAATCATGCATACACTCCAAGTTATAGGGCGATACGATTCTTAATTACTTCAAAATCATGGTTTTAGAGTGAAAATAAACTGTCGGAATCCCGACAGTTTATATTTTGCACTCTAAATTCACTCTAAAACCATGATTTTGAGGTAATTAGGAATCGTATCGCTCTGTAACTTGGAATGTATGTATGATTTATGATCGGAAATGTAAATCTGCAAGAAAATCTACTTTCTAAAAAAAATCATGAATAGAGGGCGCTCTCTGGAAAAGATCACATAATATGCCTTTAATTGATAACCATTTTTAAAAATGTAGATAAATATTCAGGCCTAAAAGTATGGATCATTTCAAGCTGAAGCTATGACAAACAAAAGTCAAATAAACTGAGTTTTGCTATTTATAGGGTCTGCTATAAACATGCTTATGAGCTGAGATTTATCTATATTTTGTATTAACTATTTCTGCCACTTGAGACTTTATATGTTAGTGCTCTTAATTCTGGTGCCCACGAAAACACAGCAGCCATGATCTAGTGGGTCTCTTAAACCCTAACTAGGAGGGACTGGATTTCGGGACCATGGATTGTTAAGGTCTTTGTTAATTCTTTATATTTTGTTTATTCAATTTTTGTTTTGTTAAAAAATGTCATTCTTTTAGTGTCCAGAACTGCACAAAGACATGCACAATCATCCCAACATAGCCAACTTGTTCAAGGTGATTATGACATTTAAAAAGCTCTAGTTATATGCCCCCTCTTCTCTATTCATCAAAGTACTAACCTGCAGGTGTTCATCTTTAATTTGGATAGATGCATCAAGATATTCTTGAAGTGATTCCCTTTAAAGGCATATTATAGGATCTTTTCCTTGGGACGCCCTCTATCCTTGATTTTTTTGAAAGCAGATTTTCTTGCAGATTTACATTTCTGATCATAAATCATAAATACATTCTGAGTTACAGGTAGATATGATTCCAAATTTCTTCAAAATCATGGTTTAAAGAGGTTAAAATAGATTGCCCTCCCGCAGGACAGTTTATTTTCATTCTAAATTCACTTGCCTCCCCTGTAACATCCTTTGTTGTGCCACTTACTGACTTCCGTTACAACATGGATGCTTCTATGGTACATCAATTTAACAACATATCAAGATTATACTACCATGTTCAAAGTATGCATCTTCTTTGTATCGACACAGGCATGAAGATTGACCACCATTCCAACATGGCCACCATGGGCAGCAGTGGCAATAACGATTGCCGTGTCTATGTTGGTAATCTTCCTCCCGACATCAGATCGAAAGACATCGAAGACATCTTTCATAAGTATGGCAAGATTGAGGACATAGATCTCAAGATAAGGAGGGGCTATGGTCCCCCTTTTGCATTTGTAGAATTCCAAGATAGAAGGTATGTAGGCAATGCTCCCTATTACGGATAAATGTAGAACTACTTTTTTCACCCAGACTTGGATTTATGGACAGTTCTTACATTACAAAGCAGGATTTATTTGCACAGCAGGAGGGTTTTTGCTCTTTTTTGTAATAAATCCATAATTTACGATATAAGGTCAGAAAATGAAAAGTATATATATGGAGGTACTTATGTGAGGTCAACCTCATGGGATGTGCTTCCATCACTGCAGACCACTTAAAAGAACATTTTACGATCGGGTTACCCAAGACCACCAACTGTCACAATTCAGACACAACCCTTAAACAGTATACCCTGTCTGTTGCTTATTTATAACCCTATGTGTTGCTAATATTGATAAAAACCCTACTAATGAAAATCATCCCAGACAGTCCAATCTCAATTAATTTGAATCTTGCCTTTTTCTTCATCTTGTTTTTGATGGTCACAGAGATGCTGCTGATGCTGTGTACGGGCGAGACGGTTACAACTATGATGGCTACCGGCTACGTGTAGAATTCCCTCGTGGAGGACGGGGTGGTTATAGTGGAGGTGGCGGGGGCGGTGGCAGCAGCGGAGGAGGTGGAGGTGGAGGAGGGGGAGGAGGTAGTGGTGGAGGTGGTGGTGGTGGTGGTGGGGGTGGTGGTGGTGGATCTGGTGGGAGTGGTGATAGACGAAGCAGGGGTGCTCCTCCAATGAGGTCCGACTACAGATGTTTTGTGACTGGTATGTATTACGTTTTGTAAAAGTATAAATAATTATGAATGTATATGGAGTACTTGGACAAGTTATTTGTATAATGAAAATGTTATAATAGGAAAAGATTTAATGATTATATTTTACATACATTTTTTGAGCCATTGTTGTGAGCTCCATAGCTTTTGAGATTGTCGTGATCCGTCGTGTTTACTTCCCTCCACTTGTCACATGACTGCATTTTGAGCGATCACATAACAGCAGGTCGTCGTAGATGGTGTTTAGTTTGTAGCCGGTGTTTCTGTAAAGGGTTGGTTTCTTTATCCTTATCTTGATGGATTCCGTGATCTTGAATTTCCTGCTGCCATGTGAAAAGTGGAGGGAAGTAAGCACTACACTGAATGTTAACAACCTGACAGTATTGGATCCAAGAGTGCCATGACTGGAACGGCGGGGGGTGCTAGGGGTGTGGAGATAGGATTGGGAGGGGCTGGAGGCTGAGGGGATTGCGACAATCCCAAAATCTACTGAGCTCAACAATGGCTCGGAAAAGGTATCTAAATTAATCAATAGAAATATGATCAAGCCCAATATCAGTCTACATATTGCTACATGTATTAAACGATTTGTACAGAAAAACTGACCAGGTGAATATTATAAATTAAACATGAGAGCAATGAAAACTGTACAATAAATAGCTTACTACTTAATAGACACACCTGCTGTCTCTTTATTTTGTTATTCAACAATACACACAGGGTTGCCACCGACAGGTAGCTGGCAGGACTTAAAGGATCATATGAGGGAAGCAGGAGATGTATGCTATGCCGACGTGTACAGGGACGGCTCAGGGGTCGTGGAATTCAGAAGGGAACAGGATCTAAAATACGCAGTCAGGGTGCTAGACGATACCAAATTCAAATCACATGAGGTAATGTCAATGTTGCTAGAAGTTAAGAGGATTTAACTAGACACAATTTGATAAATTTCCTGAATGCTTGCTCTTTAAATCCTACGTATATTCTTCCTGACTTTTTACAAGTTTTGTGTTTTGTGTTTTAAAAAATCATGGGTGATTGTCAAAAGGCCTGTCTATTTAAAGAGATGTCACTTTTCAGGAATTATCCTGATTTCAGAACATTTTGTCCATAAACTTTGTCCATTGACAATTTGACATTGCCAGAATTTTATATCAGGAAAAAAGTTGACATCAACCATCATCTCTGTATTTTGTACCAATCAATGATCATCGAGGCCAGTTTTCCTGCGACTGATATAATTGTAATTTGTGTAAGGTTTAATGGATGGTGAACATAATTGTTAAGGCCTCATTATTTGACACTGATTAACATGATTTTAGAAGTACAGCATTTTTTGAGGGTTTTGACAAATTTGTGTGAGGCCTAATTGATACTTAAACTAAAATTCTGTTAGTTAAACATGATTTTATTTACCTAACCTAGTTGATTCCGAGTAGCTAAATGTTATGTGGTATTATTAATTCCTTTCTGGGGAACAATGCAACGTTTTAGTTCTGTCATACAGGAATAAAACACAACTTCATACTTTGGTTGTGCAGATAAAATGATCCCATAAAAATAACATAATCTTGTTGTTCAATACCTTTTAGGGTGAAACATCATATATAAGAGTGAAACTAGATGAGCCACATCCAAGAAGTCGATCAAGAAGCTTGTCACCTGGGTACGTCAGGCGTAGAGGATCGCCAAGGTATTCACCCGCTCGTCGTTCATTCACACCATCGAGATCACGGTCAAGGTCAAGGTCATACTCACATTCTAGGTCAAGCTCAAGCTGAGTGAAGAAATAATGTGGGTTGAGATTTTAACGGCAATGGTGCAACCAAATGGAATCATGATCAACATGTTCTGCTAGGCAATATTAGAACGAGACTGAATTGAAGGAAGTAGTATCACATGGTTCTCACAGGGGTATCACATGGGCATCCCATGGTTCTCAGAAGGGTATCACATGGGCATCCCATGGTTATCATAGGATGGCTATCAACCAGACTTGCTCTCTGTAGAAGTGATATTCAAAGGTGCCTGGAGGATAGCAACCAGCTCAGCTTGAGGTATATCACTGCTTTTTATATTCCATAACTTGCCGCTTCAGTATTTATTTATATGCATGACATATTATTTCTTAATCTGTTTAAAGATGGGTGACCCGATTTTGGCCCAATTTTTTCACGAGGTCTTTTCTATTCTCTATTGAGGTACCGTATACCGTAATTCCAAAATAAGAGGCCAAAATTCACTCCTCATAAAATGGTACACAAACTGTAGGTGTTGTACTGTATTTAGGATTAATTCACTACATTAATGCTTCAAAACAAAAACATTGTTTTAAGCCTAAAATCTTGCAAGGATAATCAAATACCAGGGGAAAAGTGAATTTGATTGGGTCATCACACCTTTAAGATGAAGTGACTGTGAAAGTGGTGATGCAGTTACACTAAATAAATAAATTATGTGATTTTGTATTCCATACTATATCATGACCTATAAGGAACATATTCACATATTTTTTTCAGTAAACAGTTATGGTGCAAGAAGAAAAAAACAAGACAAAGTATATTGTAGCTTGAATAATTCCACTTTTGCAGAAACATTTATCAATACTAATTCAAAGAATTGAAAACCTTTGAAAACTGCTCACTAAACTGCCAAGTAAACATATAAACCATATAAATAATTGCTTTAAATTATTAGGATCATGTATATATTTTTAGAGAATTGAAATAGTATGAGAATCTTCATGTACCATCACGATTAGTGCCAAATGATGTCATTGACAACTGCACCTAATAACAAAAGTGAGTTCTTTATTAACCGGCTGTTCAGGAGATTACATAATACTTTTTTTCTGGTCGTGGCTTATCATCCTTAGTCGTGGCTTGTATTAGTAACATGGGTGGAGTATGAAACCCCAGGGTGCTCAATGGTCATTTCAAGGGGTATCAGGCACGTCCAAGGACTTTCAAAAAGCATCCTAAATAAGTAATTGTATAAATGTGAAAAAGCACATCTGAAAGTATGGACAGTATTTTACATACCCTAACCAAGTAATATCAGTATTTCCGTACCCTAAGCGAGTAATATGTATAATTTAAACCTCTTGCCAAACACCTTTTTCCTTCCCTAAATAAGTATTATGAAACTCGTCAAAAATGAAGAAAGACCCAAGAAAGTGCAGGAACTGGGCCGATGCCATGATGGATTGAGACGGATATAAATTGAGAAATATATCACGGTTATACAATCGTCATGGAACAAATAAAGGACCCTAAATATGTGAGACCACTGTATGAAAAGTATACCCTTTTTTAATTTTGCTTGTTTTTATACCCTAGTATTCATACGTAATGTGCCCCGGTTTGAAAAACTACCCTAATTACTTGATTTTTTGGACAGGCCTGATACCCACCTACCTTGTAATGACCACTGAGTACCCTGGGTATGAAACACAAATTGCTGCCAGCTGCTAACACAAATGTGACCAACTGGTAGCAATTTTGAGATGCACTGAGTTGGTTAGATTTTGATTAGTTCCAAATTAATGCAGTGGAATGTGAGCACACATGTACATATCAGGCGCACTGGGCATCGCATGTGTGACACTGTGTATCACATGTGACGCGAGCGCATGCAAAAATGTTTTTGCAGAGATAAAAAACTACATATTTCTCGCTAATTTGGAACTAACTAAACTATAGTTTCATATTGTATACCATTGTACAAGAGCACATAAATTGGTGTACAATATATTAGGCTTATTAGCTATTCAATGTGAATTACATATACTGCATTCATTCATCTCCTGAACGAAACATTTGACTGCCATATTATTAATGTACATTTTAAAACTCATTGTTTTGTTTTTGCAACTCTGTATGTTGTGTAGTAACTTATTGCAATATTGAATCCTGTTTTGGTTGTAATGGTGGTTTAACATCATTCCAATTTCAGATTCTGTATATATACATGTGATATTAAATGTTCTTGTTTGTAGGTGTGGAATTTAGTTGTCATAAGCAGAAATGCATTCTAAAGTATCAAATGTAATCTGTAGAAGTTCAATGAATAGGCTTGTGTACCAAGTTATGTAAAAGTGGCCATTTCAACAAGCAATTTTTCTTATGTTGAATTTCAAATATTTTACTTATTGTTATGTTAAATTTGTAACTTTTGTGTGTTCCTTTTAATAGTGCATAGATTGATTATTTTTGAAAAGATATTTGTGTGCCCCAGTTTACTTCAGACAAAAATATGTGTGGTTATTTTTATGCAAATGTTATGTTGTGTAGACTCGCAAACATTTCTGCTCTTAAGACTTTTATAGTTAGTATATGATAAGCAAGTATTTCATGATTTCCACTTCTTTGATACTGACCAAACTAAAGCCTATTTATTGTTTTATGTCATAAATTGGCTTAGTCCACTTACTCTGTTTACTATTTATCTTTTAAAATGGATGACAGTTATCTAGTTGTCCTATCTCACTACGTATCGAGGTAGTACATTATCTTTTTACTTTTACTTTCTTCTATAGAGAAAAACATACATATACAATATTTGTCCACAAGTTGTGTATTCATACACCAGGTGATATAGTTGTAGGAATTGTGACTCTCAGTATCAGGTAAACCACTCCAACAAGTCATCGATCAACGTCCTGATAAATTGCATCCCACTGAAAACAGTAATTCAGTTTATATAGCACCTCCCTCTTAGGCAAGGTAGGAAATGCAAATTGAGTTGACACTACTCACCCACCTTCAGGAGAAGCAGTGTTCTGTAATGCCCTATAATGGTTCAATTCAAATTTTTGATTTAGTATCGAAAAAGTGCCTAATATGGCAGAAACTTAAGAACAGTAATGTTTACAATTTGGAGAAGGGCACACTTATCGCAATGGAGTAGTGTATTTGTGGTTTTACCTATGAGTAAGATATTCATGAAGAGATGAAAGCTCATCACCAACTGATTATTACACCTATTGAATTATGTTAGCTTTTCAATACATGTAGGTTTATTATACCGGTATGGGATTTAATGAATATCTTACTCAGTCATAGGTAAAAACAGTTATTTTGATATTAAAATCATGTTATGTATCAGAATGATAAAGAGTTAAAACCTGTACTAGGGTTCATTGGAGTGAATCCCTTTCAATTTTAGAATATTGTGTGTAGTATATAGGTCATAGGAATATATTCAGTATATAGAGTGTGTAAGACATTACTATCATGTGCTTGATAATAACTAACTTGATTTTTCTTTCTGTTAAATTTTCAAGGTGGCCGCCTGCCCTGTGGATTTGGATGAAAAACTCCAATTTTATTAGCAAAATATTGTCTTGAAAATACAAAAGACAAAAAATTGTACATTTAAATGCACAGGATAGATGGAAAAAAGTGTGTTCCATTTTTTTGTTGCAAAATTATGAGGAATTTATTGCACTCATACAACAGGCTGCACTTATCACCGATTGCACCCTTTTGATGGATGGAATGATGATTGACCGCTTCCCCTTGTTATGATCTAAGAGATGATCCCTATTGATCCAAAAGATGATCCTTCAAAGTTGATCCGATAGATGATCCGATTTAGGAAAGCTGGTTTTCGTGGGAGACACCAGAGTAGGATATGCACATAGGAATCACCTGAAGCAGTAGTTGAGATTTAGAAGGGAGGGCACACATGGTGGCACTTGCACGACATGGATAATCTCCTTCGTAGGATTAAGGATCATCTCTGGATGGAAGGGATTTGGATCAATTGATTGATGGTCAGCTGTTATGATCTTTTTGATGATCCTTATATGACAGGGGAGTATTTTTATTTTTACATTTTAAATAATCTCATCCATTCATTCATTTTGAAATGTTCAATTTATTGGATATTCACCATTCAAATTTTTATAATGCCTGTACTATTTATTAACAGCATATTATTAATTAACAGCACATCATTGAAACCAATCTTATTGAAATATTCAAAAACAAATTTTACCCTTGCACTATACCTTAATAGCACATTTAATTTAATCACATTTTGTTGATATTAAGTTTTTTTTAGAGTGGTTGAATTTGAGAGATTTTCTTTTATTTATTGGGACAAAAAATAATTTTTGAAAAATTCATCAAGATTATTCCATCCCTACCCTCATTCATCCCTACCCAAAAAAATCTCTGTCTATGTTTTGATGAATAAAGGACATTATGTTGTGCTTTTATGCATGTTTCAGATGCCTCGTGGACAAACATGTAAATAATAATAATACATGGGACCTATTGAGCGCCTTGCGATGTAAACAGCCTCAAAAAGCTGCACAGACAAATAATTTTCAAAATATAAAAAAATTAGAAATTTGGTGCCTCAGTGTTAATGTGATTGACTTCCATTTTTTCACACAAAGTTACTATTAAAAAATATGTTTTTCTTACCACGTTTGAAAATTTCAACTTTAAAACAATATGGCTTCTTTCCAGTGGCATAACTAGACATTTTAATTTTGGGAGGTAACATTTTAAGGGGGGCATATTTACTACAACTTTTCAGCAAATCCCTGCGCATTTGCTCTCAAAGATCATTATTTGTGATATGTGCGCACTTTTTTTTGCAATAAACAACTATTTCCGGATATAAATAATGAATTTCATGCTGATTTGCTTCAAAATCAACATGAAATTGGTAATTTGCACACTCTATGTATGCAAAACATAAATTATTGCAATGGTTTCAGCTGTAATTAATTGCAAACTTCATATTAAGACACCTGTTAAAACATAACCTGATAGACCTCTAGTATTTTACGTATTACGTCAAAGGTTATTATTCATAGGTACGAGCTGTCACTGCTACTGTTGCATCAAGTAGTTTATAGGACAGTGTATCAAACTTTGTAATAACTGTATGATTACAAAAATAATGGTAAGATTTGAATGTTTGTTCCCTCACAACATAGTACATTCACCATCAATATCACTTTATTACTCATCTTCATTGCAATTTGACATAGGGCAAACTGGTGTTCTTTGTATTCCTCATATTTATTTCAGAATCTCTTTTCAAAAAGTTTAAAAATACAATATAACCAATGTTGACAAAAGACCATTGTTGAGACTAGTGATCAGAATTAACCTGTCAAGCAGTGTTACCTATGAGTAAGAGGTTTAATATTGGTGTTTTCATGAATATCTTACTCGTAGGTAGTCTACTGTAGTATACCTTTTTCCTTTTCTTTGTCACTCTATGAACATGTACCGATAGAGGGCTCACTCCCCATGGACCGCTCCCCATCCTCTGATCTCACCCCCGGACTTGTATTTGGTCGGTTCTCGGATGGGAAGTATCAGGGGGTGTAGTGTTCGATTGTGTGACAGTGAAATTATACAAGGCCGTACGAGTAGACTAACTCGTAGGTAGAACCTAAAAAGCTGTTTATTTTGAAAGAAACATCTTAGTTTCATAAAATGATGTTTATTAAAATAGAAAAAAATAGAAGTTGGGTTTTGTTGCAACTGACCTGATCACTTCTGCATTAAAAGTGAATTGATCTGAAATTAGATTTCTAAAGCTTAATGGTAGGCCACTTCTGTCTGTAACTTGGTACAATGGAGAAATGCAAGAAAGTGATATTGGTGGAACGATGCTGTGAAGAAACTTTCTGATTATATACCAAAGTCATAAAGCTAGACTAAGTTTGATTCCCTGTTCCAAGCCATCGTAGGTGTGGGTGATGCAGGCTTTAACTGAATTACACATTGTTTATGATGAAAAGGGTGTGCCTGTGTAACCAAAGTAACCCTATATGTAACTTAAATGCCCGCTAATTACATAGGTAGGGTTATTTACAGAATGGTATGTGATTTGTTAACCTCCAAATGCCAAGGATCTTCTATAAAAGGTGTTATGATAACCTAAACATAGAATATGAATCATGATTTGGCAGTATAATTGTGTTTGAACTTATAATATACCTTCAGTCTGTAAAGAGTTTTCTGCTTTGTCTTGCCTGGTATTTTCGTTTTATATAATCTTATTATTTTATCATATATAATTCATTAAGTGTACCTTTCCTTAAAAATATGTTGAGAATTTTTTACCTGCAATAAGAGCCAAATCCCTAGTTGCCATTGATTTGAACAAAACATAGCATGTATCATGAGTATCTGTTATAAACATTTGACAACTTATTACCTTATATGGCCCTGTCACACTGTTGCAAATAGAGCTAATGTGTGTCCGACGTTTTTGGAAATTGGGTTTATGTACCCGTCCAGCCCATCTGTTCATTTTAATCACAGGTAAGACAACCTGTTGTGTTAGCTTAACGCCTGTCACATTCATAGCGCGAATAGAGCAAAACTTATGCCTAGCGAACAGAATTTTGTTATCGAAATTTGGCAAAGTCCAGACAATACGCTCAATATTTATCATGGGTCAATGGAAACACGTCACATGGCCGGCCGCAGCTCGCTAGGCATACGACACACCCAACATGCGAAACGTTCACACAGCGAATGCTCAACTTATATACAGCGTATCGATCACTGCATTGTCACCCGCTCAAAATTTGAATGCGAACCCCTATACGAACCGCTAGTGAATACAATTTATGCCAAACGTGTCATAAGCTAATGAAAATTTACACGAACGTACACACCCAAATTTCCAAATATGTTTGGCACACGTTAGCTCTATTCGCAACAGTGTAGCAGGGCCATTAGGCAACGATAACCTACTGTTGCATACAAGGTCGCTTTATGTAAACTCCTCACCAATTAAATTGGGTATCAAACCTGGTGATTGTAATCTCTTTACATCTTTTAAATCTCTTGACAGATAGTATATCCCCATGGGTTTATTTACTAAATCTTATTATTTCTTTAAGGTAGAGTCACCTCCCTAATGACCCATGATTCATTCATTAATCATACAAAAATGTGCATTTTATATTTCTGTGACACTTCTGGACATATTTTAAACTTATCGTGATATATATATTGTTACATTCTGTCTATGTTATAATGTTACTCATGGAATTAAATTTGAGTTGATGAGTATTAAAGCAACACATAATGAAGAAGATTTATTCGTCATTGGTCACTTTTTGTTACTGGTGGTTTATGAACTCCTCAAAAAGTTGAGACATTTGTTCAATTACCAGTTTTTCAGATGTTTCGTAGTATATTCATACTGTGGTACATTATGATGTGTTCTTCTTTCCAACGATATCCCATTTGCAGCAATCACTTGTTTCAATGCTCGGCCACTTCAAATGTGCCAAATTCGCCACTATTTTGCGCTAAAAAGTGCAACTCTGTCATCAGTCCAATGAAATGGTACATTATTGTCAACTACAGTGCAGAGAGAGATGGTCTATGACTTTTGATGACAACAAAGTGTTGATGTTGGTACATTCAGATTGAGGCCTCCCCATATTTTCAAGCACATTGAAGGAATAAGTGATTTCTGCAAATTTGGTACCTATTTAACCATTGGAAAGATAGACAAATCAGCTTTTCCATTAAAGGTGTATGTTCCGATCACTTTCTTGGGGCTATGATTTTTTTTCATATCAAGATATTTTGATATCACAAGAATCCCCATATTTTCTCATTATGTCTGTCAAATCTTAGGGGCCAGAAATGTTCCATTTAGAAATTATAGGTGAAAATGTTGTGAATTGCCAAAGGCCACCATCCAGTTTGTGTAGGACACTTTGGAATGTGCCACTTTTTAGGATGACCTTTCATGTAAAATAGAAAACATCAAGTTGAAAATCGGGCCAGCAATCGGAACATCTACCTTTAAAGGCATAGTATGTGATCTTTTCCAAGTAGCGCCCTCTATTATTGATTTTTACTATGAAAGCAGATTTTCTTGCAGATTTTCATTTTTGATCATAAAATCATAAAGATCTTCTAAGTTACAGATCTATACGATTTCTAATTACTTCAAAATCATGGTTTCAAAATATCGGTACAATATATTTTGTCAAATTTTACTCTAAATTCATTCTAAAACTATGATTTTGAGGTTATTAGGAATTGTAATATATTTATGATTTATGATCAGAAAAGTAAATTTGCAAGAAAATTGGCTTCCAATTTTTTTTCGAGGATTGAGGATGTCCCCTGGAAAAGATCACATAATATACCTTTAATACACAATACATGTGAATTTTAATATATAAAACTTTTGTTTGGGGGGTTTATGATACGAAGACTTGTTTTCCATACCTGACATCCACACCGCTGCTGATCAGATGGGTATAAACACAACACCAAAAGTAAGTCCCCCCCTAAACAATTCGTCATAACATCGTAAGATAAAACATTTTACTAATAAAACTTAGTTAGAAATAATCCTATGACTGTTTCCTAAGTGGTGTTTGAAAATGAAAGATGTCCATGACTTCATGGCTGAATAAGCTCAAAAATAAGACAAAAACTGCCCTTCTCAAAAGTCACAACTCACTATGCTAATATCTGAGCCAAGAATGGGATTTACATGGCTGAATGATCATGAATTGATTAAACATTACAGTAAATTTTGCTCAGCCACGGGTACTTTTCCATTAGTGAGAAGCAATTCATACACTTTTGTGATTTTTGAGAAGGGCAGTTTTTGTCTTCCATTTGAGTTAATTCAGCCATGAAGTTATGGAAATCTTTCATTTTCAAACATCACTTAGGAAACAGTCATAGGATTATTTCTAACTAAGTTTTATTGGTAAAATGTTTTATCTTACGATGTTATGACGAATTGTTTAGGGGGGACTTACTTTTGGTGTTGTGTTTAGTTAGATCAATTCCAAATTGGCAAAGCCTCCTTACAGCAGCGAATTAATACAGAAGGACGCGGGTGCTCATGAAGGCAACGTGCGCACTGTCATCATATGCGTGGCGTGTGAGTTTTACAAAAACAGTGTGTGTGGCTATAATCGCGCGAGTATGCTTGGATTACTTTTGCGCACGGAGAGAGAAAAAACAAATATTTCTCACCAATTTGGAACTGATTAAACTATGCCTAAGCTGGTGTAGTAGTGCGAAGGGCAGGTATCAATTGATTACATCATTTCATAACAAGGGCACTTCTGACAGGTCTTGCTATTAGTGCTATTCAGTTATGCAAATGGAACTTGTGTCCAAGGCCATTGCCAAGACACTATACCGATGTGTGCAGTGACGTTAGAGTGTATTTCAGTGATCATTTCAGTGAGCGTTGGCATTATGTGGGTGCATCAGGGCATCATAAAATAAGACATTGTATGCTGAAATGTGCTCCAGCATGTTTATTTAGGCTTTTAAGCCTGCCTCGACCGTGTAAACAAACAAACAAACAAACATTACAGGGCATGTCAAAAAAGTATCCCATGAGGAACAAAAATAATAAAAAAATCATCCCATGTTTGTTTTCTTCAAATTAGTCCTCTATCAAATAAAATGTATTCCTTTAAATTCAACTCCCGAGATAGTAATGATCAATCCAGTAACAAGAGTGTGAATCCTACTTTGGCCAATTTTGAACATGAATTGGACTTTCAACTGAAAAAACTCCATTTGTGATTCCAATGATGATTATGCCAATGTATTGTTTAAAATACATCTAAAATTCAAATATCCTGTGATTTGTAGTGGGTAATATGAATGAAAATATGTCTTTCTGCACAAATTGAACTTGAACTATTGACATTTAGTAGGTAGATTAGTATTGCCTTTATTGATTATGTTCAAATACACACTGAATGATGGCAAATCTACTCAATATGTCAAATTAACTTTTGGCCACTTCATAAGTTGCCAAGCTGAATTTGACATGCCTTAGTAGATTTGCCACACATTCTTATGACACATAAAGGATTCTAGAACATGATTATTAATACTTCGCCCAATTGTTGTATGGCCAGAAAAATCATGTTTCACATTGGACACTTTTTGTTGACACGGCGCCCTGTAAACAGTGTTGTAGGACTCACTCGGACTCGGACTTGAGTCCTTTTTTCAAAGACTCGGAGTAGAGTTCTTGGACTTGGACTGGGACACCAAGGACTCGAGGAATCGGCTTTGAGTCCTCATCGAGTCCGGCAAAATTGTTTTTTTTATGAAAATAAATTTGTATTAATTTACCTGAATTTTGTTTTGCTGTGGGACTAAATTCTGCAGTCCGCCGCTAGCAAACTAACATGCCGATTTAGAGATCAATGATCATTGATTCATTCCAACTGAACCGAGCCAAATGCCACCAAATAAATCAATTCATCAGTTATTTTGCCTGCCAAGGTGTGAGACTTTTTGTAATACAATTTTACCATATGGTTGACACAATGACAAGGAGCATCTCAGCTGCATGGTATCAACGCCACACAGTGGCGTAGCCAAGGGGGGGCAAGGGGGGGGGGGGGCAGCTGCCCCCCCTGTGGGGTTCTCTGCCCCCCCTGTTGCCCCCCCTGTGGGAAATGTCAGTTGAAATAATTTGGGACTAACCTATTCACAACACAAGGAAATTCAATCCTCAATTTGGTTGTTGCCCCCCCACCAAAACTCCCGGCCCCCCCTTTGCCCCCCCACTGAGAAAAACCTGGCTACGCCACTGACGCCACACGATTGGGCTCGAATTCACACCCATGTGCGTTTACACGCCCAATAATCACCCAACGTGCCTTATTTTACTGACATAATTATTTCAATGTAAGTACTCCCAGTTCCAAAGATACTGTCATACATTTTTAATATTGCTTTAAAAACAATTAAATACAAAGAACATTAAATTATATCCTGGCTTTTATCAGAATATTATTAGTAGCTCTGCTGGCATCGCCCAGAATTAGCTCTGCTGGCATCGCCCAGAATTCCCATTATTTGCCATAGGCCTACCGTGTTTTAGATTTTGAATCCAAGTTCTAGAAACACTTTAGCAGGTCAATTTTCTACCAACCTCCCGATGGTCCATACCGGTGTGAACCGCGGCTTTTGATACATTCTGACGCTGCGGCTTTCTGAATTTGATACATAAGGACTCGGACTCAGATGCTGACTCTGACTCAGATGCTGAGGACTCTGATTCTGACTCAGACATTAGAAATTGGCAAGGAATCGGACTCGAGTCCTTTACTCAAGGACTAGCCCAGCTAACCATATTACGTTGTTGGAACGTCGTGACAATGTTTCACTTTCGTTTTTAGAACGTTGTGATCAAACGTTAGAAGAACGTTTATTTGTCGACACATTTTTACGTCTTATGAACGTTAGTCTTGAACGTTTTCACAACGTTATAACAACGTCCCAAACGTTTAAAAAACTTTCTTCAAATTCTGTTAGTTATACCATTACGTCCAAATGACGTTTTTATAACCTATTTATTACGTTGTTGGAACGTCGTGACAACGTTTCACTTTCGTTCTTGGAACGTTATGATCAAACGTTCAAAGAACGTTTATTTGTCGACACATTTTTATGTTGTATGAACGTTAGTCTTGAACGTTTTCACAACGTTATCCCAAACGTTTAAAAAACTTTCATCAAATTCGGTTAGTTACACCATGGCAACCAGGGAATGGTAGTGGTATTATAGAGGGAGGTGGGGGGGGGGGGGGGGGGGGGGGGGCTGCAGGGGCATTGATCTTTTCATGAGTATGTTCTTGCACTATGTATATGGCATTAGTGAACAATTACTTGCCTTTAGCCATACATATGAGAACTTATCTTATCAGATACTTTCTATGGTGTTAAAAGCTGTTAAATGTATGTATCGACTTAAATTTAAAACAAATAGGTTTAAATAAATAAAAGGTGCAAATTAGCTCATTACCATAATTTAAAGGTTACAAACGAGCACCGGTGCTAATTTTTGTACCATTGAAATTATGCTAATGAGCTATTTCCACAATTTACTCGACTCATGTAAGGCAGGTAAAATATGCAAATTAGCGATTACAGCCGCGGCCCAGGTAACATAATTTGGTTGTGTAAACGTTATATGAACGTCGTGATGAAGCCAGATGTGAGTGATTAAAAATGAGGTAAACAGTTTAAAAATGTTTACGGCGAAAAATTAAGCGCGCGAAAGTAAAAATCGTCTGATAATAAAATGAATAGGCCTAAATAAATAAAAAAAATAAAGAAATAAATAAAGAAATAAAAATAAATAAATTGATTTATAATCAATTTCATTTGTATACGCCTAGATTAGTACAAATCAAATTTGTAATGCCAAATTGTTTTGTATTAAAAATTTGATTCATAATAAACCTTTTCAAATAAAATGTATTTCATTATTGTAACGAAAAGTGCCCTTCGTCTTCGAACCCAGGCCTGTTCGAACCTGATGTCTTTGTTTCAAGAGGTTTGAAGATGTCTTGAGATAAAGGAAGTATAACGTGGTAGCGTGCGTCTTCCTTACTCTCGACACTTTCATAATACGTAAAGATGCAGTAATTCAACCATTAAAACCTGGAGACTGAAATAAACTATTTGTGTGACTCATTATTGTTGTCTTCGACGAGAATAACTATAGACATAGTATTTATTCATTCATTACAAACTAAAGGTATAAACCTTGTTGTTATCACTATTAGAATTATTTACAACATCAGATAAAATGTGAGTTGTCAAGGTCTTAAAAAAGAAGGATAAGACATTTGACTGATTCTACTGTGATCGTCTAAGAAGGTCTAAGATGATCAACGTCGTCTTGATGGAGCAAAGATGGGTTACAAACCTGCATTCAGGCTTGGCTTTCATCCGCTCTTGATGACGCAAGGATGGGTTACAAGTCGGTGTTCAGACTTGGCTTTCATCCGCTCTTGATGACACAAGGATGGGTTACAAATCTGACAGTAGTCAGACTTGGCTTACATCCGCTGGATGACGCAAGGATGGGTTACAAACCTGTATTCAGGCTTGGCTTTCATCCTTGTGTCTTTGCAGCGCTAGGGCCCCAGGCCTCTAGCTGGATCGGGGACATGCCCCGACCTGTCTGCTCTTTCTGGGCAAATGCAGCCCCTTTTATGCATTCTGTAGCTCTATTCCATGGTAGCTGATTGGCTGACTGGTCAAAAGCTATTCCCTAGCCTGTCATTGGTCAGTCTCATTTAAACAGAATGTTTCTGATTGGCTGAAAGTTTGCTGAGTTATGACATCATCAGATTTGGATGCACGTTTATAAATACGAAAATCACCTGAATAAATTAATATCTTGAAACTTAACTTAAATATAATATTACATCAAACTTGTGTTATTATTTATTCTATATAATTGATTTGCTACTTAATTATCCTACTCTGAGAGAGATTGAGCAATTATTAAAGATTATTAACAAAACACTGTCATAAATATCTAGAAACACTGATTATTCTGAAAACAAAGTTTATTATGAAAGTTGTTCCAATTGATTGATCAATAAAAACAAGCTCTAATATTGGATTTATATAATGGATTTTGATGATTAGTTACTGTAAGTATTCTATGTGCTTTTCTTGAACTCAGTGTGAACTCACAAAGTGAGATTTGACTTCTTAAAAGACTTAAAATCAGATCGTTCGCGCCACTGTAGTGGTGGATATGGGCGCAGAATTCTGCTCTTGCGATGTTGTCTGCTCAAACTTCTGGCCTCAAAAACCTTTAGCTAACACTCTTACAGTTAATAAATGACCTGAACTTCATCATCAATAGTTGTAGCCTAGTAAATTAGATACATTGGATCATCAGACAATCGTAGTCCTTATTTTGAAATAAGCTTAAACATAAAAATAGCCAAAAAAACGGGATACACAGCCGTTTTCGCCATACGTTTGGTAAACGTTTATGAGGTCTAAACGTTTACCAAACGTTTTTTAATGTATTTGATAAACGTTTATTAAACGTTTGGACCTTTTAAACATTTATAAAACGTTTGTTGGTTTTTGTTTATGCAATGATTAATATTAATGTTTATTAAACATTTTCACCAAGTTGTATTTCATACGTTTTGTTATTTTCACCAAACGTTTGCTAAACGTTTACGAGTTCAAACGTTTGCCAAACAATTTTGATTAAAGGTAGATGACCCGATCACATTCCGATTTTCAACTTGAAGTTTTCTATTCTACATGAAAGGTCATCCTTAAAAAAGTCGTGTTCCAAAGTTTGAGTTGCATAGCTCTAGTGGTTCTTATTTTAGACGCACAAGATGCTGTGAACTGTACCCATTGAGTTGTACACAAACTATATCGGTGGTATACCACCATTCGCGGTAATTCAACGTTATTTCATCGATTTCTCCGTAATTATACCGATCTAGGCCGTCAAATTTCAGTATGATGATGAGAAAAATACGAGCTTTCATATGATATGAAAATCTCCGTATGTTTGAAATAATTCTGTGTTACGAAAATGTGATCGGGTCATCTACCTTTAACGTTTAACATACATTTTTAGCTTTTAAACGTTTATGTTACGCGTTTATTAATTTTTGTTCATTTCGCGATTTTAATATTAATGTCAATCAAATATTTGTTTCGAGGTGTATGTCAGATGTTCTCTTATTTTCGTTGAATAAATGTATACAATTTTACATTCACCTTTGGTTTTGCTCCAATAATCGTTTTTGAGATGATTATTTTTCAAACGTTGATATTAAATTGCTATAACATGTCTATTTGACATGGAGTTTTTGTGTTTTTTCAAAACATCATCACAGATTTTTAGAAGTTAGACCCGTTAGACCAAAATTTGCATTATATTGAATCGATGAAAACGCTGAAAATATTACTATTTTCCCTTTTCAACCATCTGGGCTCTGTTGCATAAAAGTTCAGATTCATCTGAACTTAGGAAGAGCATGGACTTATTAGATTGAGTGATTCTGAATGCTAGGATAAGAAGGATATTTAAATTTGGCCTACGGTCTAAAATCAGAAAGATCAAATCACTAATTATTCTTGCAATCTTCTTTATTTTAAGAAGAATTATAGGCTGAATATAATTCTTCTTACATGGAATATAGAACCTACAAGTTCTATGCAATAGGCAAGGCGCGGATCCAGCCAAGTTTAGGGGAGGGGGGGGGGGGGGGGGGGGCAAATGGAGTTGCCTTGACAGAACAATGTTCTCTATCGAACTAAAAGCACTAATTAACACATGCACTGGTTGCGTATATATAGACATACCTATAATGAAAATATAGTTTTATTGTCATGATTGATACAAAATAGAGTACAATATATTACAATACAATCGTTATTATATACGATAATACGAGACATGCCAGATAGCTACGTTTTATTTCTATGGTATAATATAATAGAGTAAAATGAGTATTACGATCTTTAAAGGATCTGACCAATTAGCTGCTGAAAAGTACCATTTGCTGCTTTAACCGAAGTCATAATACGAAATTATACATTCAGTGATGAAACGTATTTTCAAAGTTTGGCTCTTAGGTTCTGTCAATACACGCAAACAACTGAGTTACCTTTAACTTGTACATAATGCTTGTACAACACAAACAATTCCTGACCAGATGATTGGTATTAAATATCTTAGACGTACATTAAATGAGCAATTGTTTCCCTATATGCGTACGAGGCTACATGTACGTGATCATGTGATAAGTGAATAGGACGAATGCTTAACAACGGATCACATTTAAAAATGATACTATTACGAATTATGAAATAATTTAGTTCCATCCAATAGGCCTAACGTGTGATAAATTTCATGGAGTCATAAAATCCAAATCATAAATCTAACGGAGATTCAAAATGTTCGTCCGTTCGTGTCCGCCATCGTCTGATTTAGTGGATACTTTTACCATCGGGATATCCAAGGGGGAAAGGACTATAATTAGTACCTTAATTATGCCATTTATGGCACGATTCATGTAAGCATTTACCGGCCCAGGCGATTTCAACAAAATTGTGTATTTGAAACCAACTCCAGGCACAACGCGCTTGCCAATGCGCCCTTTATGCGCGCATACCTCGTGCGCCCCACGGCCCGCGCAGTAGTACGCTCGGCTTAACGCAGTTTGTTGTGGAAACTGAGACGCGGTGCGTTCGATGTTCTTTTGTTCTTTATTTAGCCGGCATTTTACCTCAAGCGATCAACCAATGTGTACGTGCAACGGAAAAGCTCCCGGTTTTTAACGACGTGCCATTTTCATAACGATTTTCATGCACATTGCACGCTTCATACATTGTTTGGATTAAATTGTTACTTCATGCTCGTGGAGGTGATATGTTGCGCAGATTTTGTGTAAGTTTTCGTGTTATAAATGTCGTTTTGATGCGTTCGTTAGTATTTTATCAGCCCAAAATCGTATCTCTTCTTTTACTTTTGTTTGTTTTGAGGCGTTGTTGTTGTTTTCTTGTGTGTGTGTTTATAATTTAGTAAAGTTCTTGCTTGCTTCTTTGTTTGTTATTGGCCTCGTTTTGTTTGTTTGTTTGTTTAAAATGTTTGTTTAGGTTATTTTAATTTATTATCCCTGGTTCTTTTCCTCTTTGAGTTTCTTGTTGTTTTGTTGTTGTTGTTTTTACGTTCTAATTAAATGTCAGATTTTTTCCTCTTTGTGATCCTTGTTGTCTTTTGTTTGTTATTGTGGCATATTTACTGTTTCTCGAATGCTATTTTTAAAAATGTTTTTAGGTCCTTTGGCTTTGTTTTGTATTTGACTATGATTTTGCCAGTTGTCACTTCGTTTTTCATGATTTTGGTTCCTTCTTCATTTTTTATTGGGGGGGGGGGGGGGGGCGGTATATTTTTTTGTAGACCTATTCGTATTTACCTTAATATCTACCGTGTTATAGACGTAACATACTTAAATAGGTGAATTGTTGCGCAGATTTTGTGTAAGTTTTAAGCTATTTTGGTTTGTTTTGAGGCGTTTTACGTTTTGTTGTTGTTTTATTTTCTGTGTTTTTAATAATCTTTTGTGTTTGTTTTGCTAATTTTCTTTCCTTGCTTTTTTGCCTTTGGCCTTTTGTTTTGCTTTGTTGTTTCATTTTGGGAGGAGGGTGATGTTTGCTGGTTTCGTTTTTGCTTTTTATGTGTTTCGTTTTTGTTTCCTCTTTTTAACACTTTGTGTGTTGTTTTCTTGTTTTTCGTTAGCTTACCTAATTGTTTATTATTTACCATTTCTGGTTTTATTAGGCCTAGGCCTAATTGTTTTTTTGTTTTGCCTTTTGTCACTTTGTGTTTTTTTTCTCTGTTAGTGTTAACGATCGTAATTTCTGTGTGAATTTGTGGTCATTTAATGCCGTATATAATGCCTAAACCTGTTAAAATCAATGTTTTTGTTTTTGTCAAAGCTCACTTTGTGGTGGGTTTAGGCCAATTCACTATAGCATTACAGCTTTTGTTTGTTTGCTTTAATAAATAGCAATTTTACGCGGAATAGTTCACACTTTCATTGATAAAAATAAGAATGTTTGCAAGTTTATTATAATCTTTAACACTTTACTTACAGTTTTGTTTTGTATTGTTTTATAATAATTATTTTATGTTTCACTTTTTGTTTATTAATTATTAACTAATAACAACAACAAACAAAGACACAGTTCCATAAACCGTCCCAAATCCTTTAAAATCCGTCCTAAAAAGAGGAGGATAAACACCAAAAGCATCAAAACGCAATTACATACAGGCTTTGGCCTACAGGTTTATCATGAAATCAAAATATATAAATAAATGGATAATATTAAAGCGCTTAGCATACCAAATCCAAAAATCTTATAATAATCATTAATAAAGCAACATTAAACAATTATAGATATTACATTGATTTGTTAATGCAAATGAATAAACGTTTCACAAACAATAAAAAAATACCATATCAACGTTAATTACTAAACGTTTAATAAACGTTTTACTCGATAATGGTTTGACAAACGTTTGAAAATAAACGTTTGACAGACGTCTGACTCGGTACAGATTTATAAACGGTTTGAAAATTAACGTTTGACAAACATTTAAACGTTTATCAAACGTTTGGCGAAAGCGGCTATGTAGGGTTGATGATGCACAATCAAAACCCAGTTTCCGTTACATTATTTAATTAGTCCATGGAAACGTTGGAAAAACGTTCTCTGAAAGTTGCAGTTAAGTTCTAGTTTGGTTGCACTTGGTTGTGGTTAGGCTGTCATTAAAACGTTTCTACAACGTTATTATAACGTTGCGGTTTGGGTGTGATTGGTCGTTTTATGTTGGTCCATGGAAATGTGAGCAAAACGTTTTCTGAACGTTGCAGTTAAGTTCTAGTTTGGTTGCACTTAGGTTGTGGTTAGGTTGTCATTAAAACGTTTGTAAGACCGTTTTTAATGACAACCTAACCAGAACCTTAGTGCAACCAAACTAGAACTTAAACTACAACGTGTTTGAGTGTTACAACGTTGTTAAAACATTATGTAAACGTTTTCGATGATCAGAGAACGTTTTAATCACGTTTCCAAGAACCAACCTAAAACAAACAAACCGCAACGTCATAATAACGTTGTAAGAACGTTTATAATGACAACCTAACCACAACCTAAGTGCAACTAGAACTAAACTGCAACGTTCGTTCAGAGAACGTTTTGCTCACGTTTCAACGGACCAACTTAAAACAACCAAATCACAACCAAACCGTAACGTTATAAAAACGTTGTTAAAACGTTTTAAATGACGCAACCTATTAAACTGCAATCTACATAGCCGCTTTCGCCAAACGTTTGATAAACGTTTAGAACATGTTTGTCAAACGTTAATTTTCAAACCGTTTATAAATCTGTACCGAGTCAGACGTCTGTCAAACGTTTATTTTCAAACGTTTGTCAAACCATTATCGAGTAAAACGTTTATTAAACGTTTAGTAATTAACGTTGATATGGTATTTTGTAATTGTTTGTGAAACGTTTATTCATTTGCATTAACAAATCAATGTAATATCTATAATTGTTTAATGTTGCTTTATTAATGATTATTATAAGATTTTTGGATTTGGTATGCTAAAGCGCTTTAATATTATCCATTTATTTATATATTTTGATTTCATGATAAACCTGTAGGCCAAAGCCTGTATGTAATTGCGTTTTGATGCTTTTGGTGTTTATCCTCCTCTTTTTAGGACGGATTTTAAAGGATTTGGGACGGTTTATGGAACTGTGTCTTTGTTTGTTGTTGTTATTAGTTAATAATTAATAAACACAAAGTGAAACATAAAATAATTATTATAAAACAATACAAAACAAAACTGTAAGTAAAGTGTTAAAGATTATAATAAACTTGCAAACATTCTTATTTTTATCAATGAAAGTGTGAACTATTCCGCGTAAAATTGCTATTTATTAAAGCAAACAAACAAAAGCTGTAATGCTATAGTGAATTGGCCTAAACCCACCACAAAGTGAGCTTTGACAAAAACAAAAACATTGATTTTAACAGGTTTAGGCATTATATACGGCATTAAATGACCAACAATTCACACAGAAATTACGATCGTTAACACTAACAGAGAAAAAAGCCACAAAGTGACAAAAGGCAAAACAAAAAACAATTAGGTCTAGGCCTAATAAAAACAGAATGGTAAATAATAAACAATTAGGTAAGCTAACGAAAAACAAGAAATCAACACACAAAGTGTCAAAAAGAGGAAACAAAAAAGAAACACAGAAAAAGCAAAAACGAAACCAGGGCGGTGCCACTGTACACAAACTCCCATTGCCGAGATTGAAGCCTTTCTAAGAGGTACATTGCGCGCCCTCATTATGCAAGAGGTACATCGCGAGTCTCAATGTCCCTTATAAGGACTTTCAGGCTGTCAATCATAGCGTTGTCAAGAGAACACTTCATCCCAAGAGGTACATCGCGCGTACTCACGCCCACATGCCCATATAAGGGGAGGCTTCAATTTTGCGATTCGAATGCCCTCTCCCATTATATAAGCTCCCTGACGAAACCAGCAAACATCACCCTCCTCCCAAAATGAAACAACAAAGCAAAACAAAAGGCCAAAGGCAAAAAAGCAAGGAAAGAAAATTAGCAAAACAAACACAAAAGATTATTAAAAACACAGAAAATAAAACAACAACAAAACGTAAAACGCCTCAAAACAAACCAAAATAGCTTAAAACTTACACAAAATCTGCGCAACAATTCACCTATTTAGGCCTAGTAAAAAAATAAACATGTTTCCCGTCCCCGCCCGCCTCCTTTTTGGCCGCCGCCTCCTATTTTTTACTATTTACTATTTCCGAAAATTCTGTAAATTTTTTTTTTAATTTTTAAAAATTTTTTTTTTTTTAATTTTAATTTTTAAATTTTTAATTTTTTAATTTTTAGTGATTGATCCTTTGCCCATAGGAATGGTAGGTGTAATAGAAATGCTGTATCATTTCATGTTCATGCCATACATGACACAGAATTATTGACATGGCTTCTCAAATAGTACCATGGGGACCGATATACCTAACTTCATGTAGCAATTGCTTGCAATTAGGGGACCGATACATGTAGGCCTACATCCTTTCGATCAATGATGTTTTGTTCCTCATTCAACCTGAAAAATGAAGAAAACATAAAGAAACAATGTGTACTTGGCTCTATTAGGTAAACCTTTTCATATTTGTATTCCTCTGGCAATTAGAGTGGAAAATCCTGTTTAGGAGTGTCTGCAACACAGTCAGTTGGTCACTTTCGACTTGGCGGCCATCTTGAAAAAAATAGCAAAAAATGGGAAAATAGTAAATAGTAAGACCCTCCCTCCTCCTTTTTTTAAAAAGTCCGGACGGGAAACATGTAATTTTTTTTACTATGCCTTAAGTATGTTACGTCTATAACACGGTAGATATTAAGGTAATACGAATAGTCTACAGAAAAATATACCCCCCCCCCCAAAAAAAAAAAAAAAAATGAAGGAAGCAAAATCATGAAAAACGAAGTGATAACTGGCAAAATCATAGTCAAATACAAAACAAAGCCAAAGGACCTAAAAACATTTTAAAAATAGCATTCGAGAAACAGTAAATATGCCACAATAACAAACAAAAGACAACAAGGATCACAAAGAGGAAACAATCTGACATTTAATTAGAACGTAAAAACAACAACAACAAGACAACAAGAAACTCAAAGAGGAAAAGAACCAGGGATAATAAATTAAAATAACCTAAACAAACAAACAAACAAACAAACAAAACGAGGCCAATAACAAAGAAAGAAGCAAGCAAGGAACTTTACTAAATTATAAACACACACACAAGAAAACAACAACAACGCCTCAAAACAAACAAAAGTAAAAGAAGAGATACGATTTTGGGCTGATACTAACGAACGCATCATCAAAACGACATTTATAACACGAAAACTTACACAAAATCTGCGCAACATATCACCTCCACGAGCATGAAGTAACAATTTAATCCAAACAATGTATGAAGTGTGCAATGTGCATGAAAATCGTTATGAAAATGGCACGTCGGTAAAAACCGGGAGCTTTTCCGTTGCACGTACACATTGGTTGATCGCTTGAGGTAAAATGCCGGCTAAATAAAGAACATCGAACGCACCGCGTCTCAGTTTCCACAACAAACTGCGTTAAGCCGAGCGTACTACTGCGCGGGCCGTGGGGCGCACGAGGTATGCGCGCATAAAGGGCGCATTGGCAAGCGCGTTGTGGCTGGAGTTGGTTTCAAAAACACAATTTTGTTGAAATCGCATGGGCCGGTAAATGCTTAAATTATCATGATTATAGTCCTTTCCCCCTTGGATATCCCGATGGTAAAAGTATCCACTAAATCAGACGATGGCGGACACGAACGGACGAACATTTTGAATCTCCGTTAGATTTAAACTAACGATTGATTTTTTGGATTTTATGACTCCATGAAATTTATCACACGCTAGGCCTATTGGATGGAACTAAATTATTTCATAATTCGTAATAGTATCATTTTTAAATGTGATCCGTTGTTAAGCATTCGTCCTATTCACTTAATCACATGATCACGTACATGTAGCCTCGCTCGTACGCATAGGGAAACAATTGCTCATTTAATATTTAATACCAATCATCTGGTCAGGAATTGTTTGTGTTGTACAAGCATATACAAGTTAAAGGTAACTCAGTTGTTTGCGTGTATTGACAGAACCTAAGAGCCAAACTTTGAAAATACTTTTCATCACTGAATGTATAATTTCGTATTATGACTTCGGTTAAAGCAGCAAATGGTACTTTTCAGCAGCTAATTTGTCAGATCCTTTAAAGATCGTAATACTCATTTTACTCTATTATATTATACCATAGAAATAAAACGTAGCTATCTGGCATGTCTCGTATTATCGTATATAATAATGATTGTATTGTAATATATTGTACTCTATTTTGTATCAATCATGACAATAAAACTATATTTTCATTATAGGTATGTCTATACGTAACCAGTGCATGTGTTAATTAGGGCTTTTAGTTTGATAGAGAACATTGTTCTGTCAAGGCAACTCCATTTGCCCCCCCCCCCTAAACTTGGCTGGATCCGCGCCTTGCCTATTGCATAGAACTTGTAGGTTCTATATTCCTAAGAAGAATTATATTCAGCCTATAACTCTTCTTAAAATAAAGAAGATTGCAAGAATAATTAGTGATTTGATCTTTCTGATTTTAGACCGTAGGCCAAATTTAAATATCCTTCTTATCCTAGCATTGCATTCAGAATCACTCAATCTGATAAGTCCATGCTCTTCCTAAGTTCAGATGAATCTGAACTTTTATGCAACAGAGCCCAGATGGTTGAAAAGGGAAAATAGTAATATTTTCAGCGTTTTCATCGATTTAATATAATGCAATTTTTGGTCCAACGGGTCTAACTTCTAAAAATCTGTGATGATGTTTTGAAAAAACACAAAAACTCCATGTCAAATAGACATGTTATAGCAATTTAATATCAACGTTTGAAAAATAATCATCTCAAAAACGATTATTGGAGCAAAACCAAAGGTGAATGTAAAATTATATACATTTATTCAACGAAAATAAGAGAACATC
>CM069441.1:117469851-117520743 GCA_035610835.1 Ophiura sarsii | reverse complement strand
GACATTGGTTTGGTACCCAATCAATCGTGAAAGAATGCCCCCAAAATATCCAGTCAGCTCAAAAGATTTGAGGGGTGGGGGAGGGGTAGGACATATTTTAGTCCAACCCGGGCCCGAAAAAATGCTTTACACAATGAGTAGGGGGAACGGGGTAGGGGGCGTTTTCACAAAAAGGTATATTAACATTGGTACAAAAAGATGATTTTTTCTTCTTCTCAGATTGGGGGGGGGGGGGCAGCGGTTTTCGGCAAGGCAAAGTATCAGGTTGTTCGATTGTGTGACAGTGAAATTGTACAAGGTCTGCAAAGTCGACTAGTAGTTCGGTCGATCGGGCGAGCTTTTCTTAAGATTTCGGGAAATGTTGGCGAATTTGCCGCAATTTTCGAAAAGTGTTCATGAAATGTATCCAATATAAACTTTGAAATACAAAGATGTTAATAGAGAGAGCGTGGTCAAAACCCATTTTTCCCACTTTTCAAGGAACACCCGATGTGCTGCAATTGAACATTGTTGTGACTTCGCCTTTGCATATATTCTTTACAAAGACTTGGGCAGTAAATAATATTATCTTGGTCATATACCATAATATAAGTTCATTATTAACATAAACATTAAAAAAAGTTATTTGTATTATAGTCCGAGTTATTGTTAAGTTCTTTCAGAGAATAACCCCATGCCGGGAATACTGCACGTGCACATAGCGCACATTTTCAAGCAACGCACGGATGGTTTATTCCTTAAATCGGGGACAAATGGGTTCTGACCACGCTCTATTCAAATCTTTGTATTTAAAAAGTTTACTTGGATTGGTCTCCAATTTACCCAATTAAGGTCAGGTATATTTTGTTTGATATTCTTAAATATGAACTATCCATAATTTCTACTTATTTCGTTATAAGCTCGCAAACTTTTGAACCCAGTTTTTTGGGACACGCTGTATTGTTCACACTCTTGATGATTTGATATAATTTTAGCTGAGTTACAGTTGTTGAATAAAACAATCAATCGTGTAACTAACTATGAACGTTAATATATACAATGTTTATATATACACATTCTGAGCATGATTCATGGTCTTTAGGACAATTTTCACCATTTATTAACTTTCAATGTTTTTTATATTAGCTTTTTATATTGTATAGTACACTCTTAGAAAAAATGGTTCGTTTAAGAACCCTTTTTTGTCCCGCGGGGAGCACCTTTTGGCCTAAAAGGTTCTAAAAAGAACCTTAGAATGGTTCTTTGAAGAACTTTCAAATTTTAAATAAGACCAAAAGGTATATTTACTTTTTTGTTTTTATGTAATATGCAAATTCAAGAGAAATGTAAACAAATTTAATCCTTTTCAACTGTTAAAAATCATTTCTTCTTGGCTAAAAACATTTTTTACCGTTTTACCAAGAACCATTGAGGGTTCTCCATAATTTTTTCCCAAAAGGTTCTTGAAGCTTGAGGAACCATTTTCTTGGCTAAAGAACTCTTTTAGAACCTTTTTTGGTTCTAAAAGGAACCCTATAGAAATTTCTTTTTAGAACCTTTTAGGCCAAAAGGTGCTCCCCGCGGGACAAAAAAGGGTTCTTAAACGAACCATTTTTTCTAAGAGTGTAGGAGCCCCCAGACCTCGAATTTTGGAGTTGACCCATGACCTCCGAACATACTCTTAAATTTACATTATTTTTGACACATCCTATCTATACAAGAATAATGAGTCCTGCTCTTGAGATTCTCTTGCAAACTTATGTATGGCGATGTTCATTATAATGTTCGTATTCACATAGCAGAAATGAAATAATATGGGCAAGGGCGGGGTAGTATTTGACCATAAAAGTCAAAGTAAATGTCAGAATTACTTATCATTTATGTATATTTATTTTTTAAAAGAACTACTTGACTCATTATAAAAGCTATTTTCATTGTAATGTCACGGATAACGGTCACGAACTTGATGGAACATTGGAGAAAATGAGAAATTATCAGAATTTTAGACCAATTGCTCTGATATTCTCCGTTGGTCTGTTTTGATAAGGGGGTGTTCAGAAATGATTTTGGTAGGGGGGCTGGGCAACTGAAACCTTTCGGTGTCGAAACTTTTTTGACCCCCCTTTACAAATTGCAACACTTTTGAGACCCCCTTAACAATTATATTGACCCCCCCCCCCCCCCCCCCCCACCCTTACTATTTCATGTAGACAAAGACCTGTTAGCTTCTTTTGACGACGCTGGCAGTCCGGACCATCCCAAAATGTACAACATTTCAGATTCACTCACATGAATGCCTCTTTTTGCTTGAAAAATAAAGGTTGCATGAAAATTCCGTAGCGCAGAAATTTGTGTGTATCTCGTAAATGACCATTTTTTCAACAGTACTTTGTTGAAATTGTGAAAGTTTAATTTGCACAAAGATTCGCGCGTAACGCGCAAAAATTGCTGTACAAAATGCTTTTTTGGTCCACCCAGGCCGATACTCCATTTGGCCAAACTTGTTTGACCCTCCCCCCTCATTTTGCCTAGCCCCCCCCCCCCCCCCCCAAAGTATTCTGAACACTCCCTAAAATAACATTGTCATTATGAAATAAAATCACAACTTGTAAAGTAGTTTTGGCCCATTATGGTAATATAGGCCTACTTAGACATGTTCCCAAATGTTATAATATAGCCATATACTACATGTACCCCTCCCTAAACCATACAGGGTTGTTTTATTTGATTTAATATGTGAATATATAGGAACAGTCATTGCCAGTACAGAAATTTCGCAAGAGAATCTTTAAGGGGCATTAAGAGATGTGGTGGAGGCAGCGCCCTCAATTACGAAAAATATATAATGATAAAAAATGGGATTTGTATATTTTTACGATGGTATATCATGTATGAACTTACACCTACAAGGATTAAGAAAAAGGCTCTTTGTACAACAAAACGTCAAATGAAAAATGCTGGTAGAGCCGCAACCAGCATTTTACATGGTTAAACTTAAGGGTGGTATTGCAACATATTTAAAACATTATTTTTATCAAGTTTTGCTGGGTGTTTTTATAGTAGAAACAACAACTTAATAATAATGGCAATGTTTAATGTTCATCTTGAATTCTGAAGTAAATTATTTAAAATAAAAAAATTCAACATGACATTGTGTCCCTTAAAGAGCAGGACTCGTTATTCTTGTAGATGACAAATGCAGCTATCATAAAAATACACATTTAGGAGAATGTTCGGAGCTGGTCATGGTCAAACCATTAGTAAAGCCGAATTTAGAGCTCTGAGGCTCCTATACTATAGTATATGGGACATAATTATGAACAAGTGATAAAGTGACTTCGTCATTTTATGGGAAAATGTTTGGCGGGAAACTATCCCGGAAACTGTTAATTATCTCCAGCACGTCCAATAAACTCAATAAATTATGATCCTACCACAGGCTTTGTGTTATGATCATTCAATGTGATTCGTAACTAAGTTTTAGCGCGAGCCAGATGACCTGAGAACAGTTATGATTCCTGCATGCACCACTCTCTACATCAGTGCAGTGGTTCCAACCTCTGGGTCGCGACGCACTTTTTGTGGGGTCGCGGACTATAATTTAACAAAAATAAAAAGGGACGCGCTCCGATGCTGGTTTCTGGAATGGGACACCACCAGAAAAGGTTGGGAACCACTGCCCGGTGGGTCTACAACATAAAACCTGCCCAGTCGACAGCAAACATTCAACATTGTCAGTCATTGTATGGACGCATATAGTCGAGAAGACTTTTGCCACTGTTCCAAAAGTGTAGGCCTATGTCCGAATAAATAAAATAAAAAAATAAAAATACTAGGCTACTACACTTCAGTATATCGAATATTTTTCCCCGTCACTAAAAAACCCAACTATGTTTATGGGATGTACCGCTTATTGAACAACACACGCTACACGCGCAAACTTATTTGACAATGACAGGTGTCCTTTGTGTGTACGGCCGGCGTATACGTAACGCATGGTATATAAGCACTGTGTTTTCGCGCCTTTCATTCATTTACAATTTCAATCTCAATCTTCCATCACCCATTGATGATTTTGAACAAATGCGTAGGATAGGTCATATACACAGAACGCACCGGTCTGCTTCATAGTCCGTTTTAGCATCGAGACATTTATATTCACCATGATAAAATAAACTTCATTGAACACTTGAGAATATTTTGATCGCCCAGCATAAATGGATGTGGTGTGTGGACATTTCGAGATGTTGGGATCAGCACAAACTCGGACAACGTATAAAACAAAGACATGATCTACCAAAGACACCTGCCATGATCATGATGAGAGGCTACATGCATGACATGCATTGTAATTAATAAAAATCAAAGAAAGGACTTACCAGAATAAAATTCTCCAGTGAAACGTGTCCTCTATTCACAAGTATAACTCACGTGTCGAAGAATGGTTAATCTTTCTCACAACCCTCGAAAACAAACCAATTATAAACACCAGTGCTATTGGAAAATCTGACTAGTTAATTGGTTATTTTGTAGTAAAATTCTACGGTAGTTTGCAACAAACTCTATGTCAGCTTGATTTATTTGCGATTGGACAATGTTTATTAAATCTGTGTTACGGTTGGTTGATACGAGCATACAGTTCCACGGTAGTTTGCTACAAAATCCGGTTGCCATAGTTATTTAATTCCAGAAGGGATTTTTGCTGTTGATTTAGAGATTTGCTTTAATGCATACAATTTAACCCGGGCAATTTAATCATGAATCTGATTTAACACATGGCGATCAACACGTTTTGTGTATTAGACGTAAGCAGTACGGTCGTCTTTGCTACACTGTTTTGTAGTCAATTGTCAATCGAACCATGATACCATGGCAAATTCTTAAACACGTTTAAGAATTAATATGTCGTTCAAACATTGTTAAAAGCATAATCATTGTTATTAGGCTAAAGGGATATTATGTGATCTTTTTCAAGTAGCGACCTCTATCAATCACAATTGATTTTTAATTTCCTGTTGCCGCCCGCGTTCGAAATTGAGAATTACAAAATATTTAAATATTTTATTTATAAGGATTTTCACCTTTACAATGACTTTCAATAAACTTCATTTGCTATACTGACTTTAATCATTTCAGATAAGATGATGTACAAACATAGAACATGATTGCATTACTAAGTGGGTATCAAATTAATCATACTTGGAAAATAATTAAATGCATAGTCCTCGATCGCGATCGATATAAGGGACTGAAAATTGGTTGCGACCGCAAAATAATTAAATTCTAAATAAAAGTTAATTAATAATTACTAATTAAAAGCCTCCTCGTCCCATATTTTGAAACTCCAACAGGAAACTAAAAATTAATTGTGACGGCCTTATCAGGTAAACTGACTGGTATAATTGTTCTCTATGCATTTGCATAAGTCGTGGCGGATGATTTGAACTATGAACTTGCCCATATATAGTTGACACAAGCGTGACACGGCTGGGGCTCAGAGAAACGAGGTGTTATTTTTTTCGAAATTCGACTTCGACTGAAAAAACAAAGCATCATTTAGGCTTCAGTAATTATAATGTGCAAGCTAATATTCAATGGGATGAAGTGATTTTTGGGCCCGGTTTGGGGAAGTCGCTATTCATTGAATCTCTCCATATAATTAGAATCGGAGAGAAAAAATAGCGTAACCTTGTTTACCATAAAATGCTGTCTGAGAATAGAATATTTTGAAACGACGCTTTATTGAACAAAGACGTCTGTTTATTCTTAATACTTTTAATATACAGCTGTAAAGTTTGTATTGTAAAAAATGTAGAAATCCCGGTTTTTATCCTAATTGAGTGCGCAGTCTTCAACACTTCTCTTAAAAGTTTGACCTGGATCAGTGGTTCCCAATTCATATTAATCTGATTGAATTGAGTTGAAAACTTACGCCATCATTTATGTCTTTTCTTTAAAGATGAATCTTAACTTATGCAACCTGGTGTAAACTGTAAATATGGATCTGGAGAATTATATCCTATTTATAACACACCTAGTGATTTGGTATTGTGCGTTATCATGGTTATGGTACTCTGTGCATGTTTAGCATTCGAGTAAATATCTCTATGTTTGAAGCAATTGTCTTTCAGTTATTCTTTTTGATGCAGGAGGGAAAACAATAATAAATGCATAGAATGTGATCTTTTCCAAGTAGCGCCCTCTATCATCGATTTTTACTATGAAAGCAGATTTTCTTGCAGATTTGTATTTTTGATCATAAATCATAAAGATCTTCTAAGTTACAGATCATTACGATTCCTAATTACTTCAAAATCATGGTTTGAAAATCGGTACAATCTATATATTTTGTCAAATTTTACTCTAAATTCACTTTAAAACTATGATTTTGAGGTTTTATTAGGAATCGCATCGCTCTGTAGCTTGGAATATACTTATGTTTTTATGATCAGAAAAGTAAATCTGCAAGAAAATCTGCTTCCATTTTTTCGAGGATTGAGGGCGTCCCCTGGAAAAGATCACATAATATACCTTTAAAAACCATGTTTGTTTAACTTGTGTTGCGCATATAGAGCAAAGCATTTATCACGTAGACACTTTTTAATCAAAGAGTAAAGAGACAATAATTATAATTTATATGTACATATTTTTCACTCAAATAAATTTATTTCACTTTAAGAACATAAGAATGAAAATACTGTGTGTTTTGAATGAAAATACTGCGTGTTTTGATTGCAGAGATTCCGCAATAATGAAGCTTTACTGACATTGTCAGTGGTTTCTGTATGAGTTGTCCAGTTCACACACTCATCAAAATCTCGAGTCCCCCGGAGAAGATCTGCTCATGAACTCGGACATTTCGAAAGTCTTTACGTGTGGTGCATGGTCATTCGGTGAAAATGGATCACAAGTTCGCTTATTGCATTGATGAATGATGATGCCCGCCCGCATCCACAGAGAATCCCGTGAAGCGTGTCCGGAGTCCTATAAAGAAGACACTGGCAATTCACAGTGCAAAATGCCGGATTGTCCAATGTCCATGCAGTGCGAAAAGAATGGAAACCATCTTCTGGATGGAATGGAATGACACAAAAATGCCACGTCCTGTTTGCTATATATTATAGTCATATAAAAATAAACAAAGTTGGTCTTTTATCCGGACTTGAACAGCAGCACGGCAACTTGACCCAAATAAAAGTAGATGAAGTGCTTGGTCTCGTGCGTCACGTAGCTGCCAAAGTTCCTTCCGGTGATGCAATGCCAGGTTGGGTTGTATTTCTTGTCAAACTCCTTCTTGATGTATGCAGCGATGTCCTTCTCGATGTTGAATTTCTCCATGGCTTGTGTGGCGCACTCAATGGCGTCTGACTGCATCTCTTCGCTCATGTCAGCATTCTTGACGACGGCTTTGCGCTCAGACATGATTGGTGGTAGTTGAGATCTATTGATACAATGATAAAAAAAAATGGGACGATTAATAATGACACTTTGATAGCAAATAAGTTTCAAAACTGTACAAATCAAAGAGTGAAGTAAAACTGTACCAAAGTTTGCACTGCACATTTAAAAATCATTGCTGTCTACTACTGATGATAGCTATAATACTTGGCAAAAGAGGCAAGTCATTGGATAAATCTCCCCATTAATTTCATTAAAATAAAATACAGTGACCTCGTCAAATTTGAATAAAACGTATAAGAATCACTAACACTAAACAGTAACACCATTCCTAAATTTCATCATACTAACTTATAGTCTATGCTTAGAAATAAACGTCTCGTAAAGGTATCAACAACATTGTAATACATCTATTATTAATTATAATGGTAAAGAAGCAATCTTCTTGCATGCCATAAGGAGTGCTCAATGCGATGCAGAGCAAAATATAAGTTAAACCATTTGGAACGGTATAGTTGCTATACTCATGCAATCATCTGGAAACTTCTTTATTATATATGTCGATCGAGCAAGTGATGAGGGGATGCATGCAAACATTCTTTGATATGAAAACTGTAAACAATTTGGAGCCGAGACTGAGATGCTTTAATTTTCCAAATTAAAGGCATTTACAAAATAGTTTTTAAAAAATCACACAATCGCCAAGCACTCAAGCACTCAAAACAATTTTTTGAGAACTAAAAACACAAAAGGTCATATAGAAATGTACATGATGAAATTAAACGCTGTGCCTGTGTGTAGTAATGGTACTGGTAGTGAATATGTTACGAATACGAGCACTAATATGTAATTTATTGTAAATGCTCATCATTATGTTATGTTTAAGCACAGATAGTCGTTTAAGTTAAACATCATATTGTTCAAACATCAGTTCTATAAAAATGGGTTACTATTGCTATAATTAATATATTAAACAAATTCAAACTCCTATTTATTTCTCCAATGGTATGGTATTTCCATTTCGCGCGCTACATAATTTACAGACATAGCAACAGGTGCACCACCACGCTCACACTTTTTCAGTAATTTTATAATCTAGATCAATTCTTTGCATATTTATTTTCAACATTTATAGTCAGGGATAGCTTGTTCCCCGTATATGAAACTAAACATACTATATAATGTAGAATGTACTTACCGGTTAGCTTTTGCGAAATTAGAGATGTAAAACTCCGTGTGTATGTTGTTCAATTTAGTCTAAGGTTCAACTGACGGTCGGCTGTGTGTGCAGCAGGCAGTTGTCGAATGATCGGCGAGATTAAGATTTGAGAATAATACAAACCACACAGACTCTATTATATTATATTACTCCTTGACAAAAATCAATGATTGTTTTGTGATTATGTGTTGCTCCGTTGCTCCCGGGGCAACGAGACAATAGAGGAGTCACACGATTGGTTAAAGTCACTGTAGTTATCCCACGGTAGTTTGGAACAAATTTAACATACTTTTCACCTGCTTTGGTTGGTCTGAATAAGGGAAGGCTTTGTTACGATTGGTTGAAGATGGTTGGTAATTCTGCGGTAGTTTGCTACACTAAGCCCCCTCATTGAACAATTTATTACGTAATTTTGTGATAAAACGCGATAGCACTATCAGGATAGACTGTGGGAGGAAAATAGATAAGCACATGATTACTAATGATGATAACAATTACCCCCGGCAATTACCCATTCAATTGGGCGTTTCATTATCAAACCAAGTTTAGAATAAGAAATGTTCTAGTTGATTATATCAGCTGAGACGATAGCTATTCGTCTGTGGATATCAGGCCCTATGATGAACATAAGAAAGAAAATCATGCGAGAGTGATTTGGTCAAAGTCGGGGTCAAAGTCATGCAATAAAAACACCAAATAAAAATATACATGTTTAAATTAGAATCAGTGGCGTAGCCAGTGATAGCTTGTCCCCCGTAAGAAGAACCAGTTGAGTTATACGTTGGAATGTGATATCAAATAGAAAAATTGAAAAATTGAATATCGGGCCAGCAATCAGAACATCTACCTTTTAAATAAATTGGCCTGTATAAGGCCTATAAAAAGAGTGACAGTTGGATTCCGTAAAAATCGAAAAAACTGTTGGTTTCCGAAATCAACTCAGAAAGTTTCATTTATTATAAACAACGGATACATACATTTTTGAATGTTTTTTATATGAAAAATACCTAAATTCAAAAAATACCTAAATTCAAAAAAACACCACTAAATCCAGAATATTAGGTATAATACCTTAATTCAGAAAATTATCACAGTTTTTACAAGTGCGGAGTACAAAAATTGTCACCCAAATGACCTCGATTGACCCCATGATACATAACCCCTGATGTGACCCCATACCATATTCAAGTAACCTCTATCTTGGTGTCTCAAATAATTAAGAACAATTTTCATTTATTCTAAACAACAGAGACGTATTTATACCATATTGTTTTGGTCTTTGAAAATGAAGAAATGTTAAAAAAAAGTCATGCCAGTGATTTCGGGCATTCTTTGGAACATTTTTTTTCTAAATCGACCTCTATATATCAACCCAAAAATAAATTGAGGTGCAATCCAACCTTTTCATTTGTAGGCCTAATGAAACAGTGTCTTCTTTCTGAAAATAAACACAGTTATTATTAAGATGGCATGCTAATCGAAGAACTGAATTGTTTCGTTGGGCTGTAATGAATCTAGTTTATGAGCGGAATATGAGTGCCCCCAGGATTCTTTCAACACTGCTGTCACTGTTTCAACATGTTCAAAGGATCGCTTATAGTAGTAGGCTATATCGTCCAAATGGGCTACTCTTCTAGGCTTTCTGCTTGCGATTATCAAAAAGGCAATGATACAACTTTTGTCGATGGGGGATAATGCAGGGGGCCGGGCGTATCACAACCAGACGATGCTGGCGGCCAGGGGCGGACTGGCCACTGTGGCGTTGTGGCGATCGCCACTATGGGCCGCTTTGGGCCGCTTGGTTCTGGGCCTCTCAGGGCCGGTTACTCACTTGTGTAAAGCATTTTTTCGGGCCGTTTGGACTCAAATTTCTCCTACCCCCCCCCCCCCCCCACCCACTTACGTGAAATTCACGAGGTGACTGGCTAGGAAAAATTTTGAGCAACCTTTTACGAAAATTTGAAAAACACTGACATGGTCAAAAAGGGCCGCTTTAATAATTTTGCCATGGCCGCTTTCAGGACCCAGTCCGCCCCTGCTGGCGGCCCCGCTCCAACGGTTTTGCACTGGAAAAAATTCTTCTAACTATGATGAATTTTTCAAAATGATAAAATTAACATTCGCGATTACGTGTTATTCCAATACGAGTTTTGGTTTCGCGTGGCCACCGTCGTCTGATCACAACAGGCGGTGCGCGAGCTGCGCGCGCAACCCGTGCAACGCACCGTACCCCTGCACCCGTGCCTTAAATTGGCACTATTGTTTGAGAATGGGACCTTTCTAGGTTTAGACTCTCGCTATCGGTTTTCAATAGCTCGTTTTTTCGCGCCGGTTTGTTTGGATTTCTCTATCCACTCGATGACTCCAATGGAGTCACACAACCAGATTAGTAACAATGACTACAACTGGCTATGACTCCAGGTAGGAATAAGAAACTGAGAACGGGGGGGGGGGGGGGGGGGGGGGGGTGATTGGGGCTTTAGGTTCATTGGCTCTTTGATGTTTATGTTCTTGCTCCATGTATTTACATTTACTTAACGAGCAATCACTTCTCTATACCTTATACCAGTGAGAAAATATCCATATGCACATATCAATACACAGTCAACGGTGTTAAATTAATGCATCGACTTAATTCAAATAAATGAATAGGTTTAAATGAATAAAAGGTGCCAATTAGCTCATTAGCATAATTGAAATGATACACACGAGCACCGGTGCTAATTGTTGTACCATTGCAATTATGCTAATGAGCGATTTGCGCATTTTACACCGGGCTAATATACGGCCAAGTAAAATATGCAAATTAGCTCCAGAGAGTCAAAATGACTCCTTTGAAGAGTCATGGTCGTTACTCTTTCCGACGACTTGACAAAAGTCAAATAGACTCTAGGAGAGTCAATTATAGACTCCCAAGGTAGAGTCAAAGGGTCTTAGGGGAGTCACTGCATGCATGTTTTAAGTGACTCCTAAGGTAGAGTCAAGGGGCCTTTATTCTACTTAAGGAGACCTAAGGGGTCAGAGTGACTCTTTAGGGGAGTCAATGCATGTTTTGGGTCTTTACTCTACTTAAGGAGTCAGATGACTCCTTTTTGGCTGTCAGTGTGTAATGTTTGTCTTCGAATCATGTTCAAAATGATAGTCATGTGGACTGAGATTCAAAGGCTTTCTTGACAACTCATTCGCGCATGTTTGAAATCCATACACGCATGGATGCATGGAACGAAGACATGATCTTGAAGTCCCTCATACACTATTAATTGGGCATGTTGAGTGTTTTGATCCTAAGGGACCGTTCATTATTTATGGTGGAGTAGGGGTTGGGACAAATTCGAGACTCGTATGTCAAAATTACCTAACCCCCCCTACAGCTGAAACTGAAAATTACATGACCCCCCCCTACTAACCAATAGATTTTTACACAACCCCCCCCCCCCCCCCCCTCAAAATCAACTTGTCACATACTTAGGGGATGTATTTTTCTTTTGCCCATGGATTCGTTGGTTGTGCCCTCTGAACGGCCAATCATTTCAATGACTAAGGGATCACGTCAAAACTCGACCGCCCGGCAACCGCCGGTTACGGCCGGTTCCGTTCGGTTCTCACAAAACGTGTCGTCTGTTATAATATACACACATAATGAGGTCAAATAGTAACACTCTGGTGAACACGACCGGTTGAAAGTGCCTCGTCACACACGTGAGCAATAACATCTTGAAGTAATGGGCTCTTTTAAGACTTAAAAGTCTCAGTTGACACCAGTACAATACAGCTATTGATTTTCGCTGGGGTTGGCTTTTTCAATCTGTTTATAGCTCAATTAACTTTTTAAAATCAATACCGAAAGTCTATGAATGTTTTTTTTTTATAGAACGATTATAGAGAGAGCTATTATGACCGCAAAGTAACAGATTGATAGTGTAAATTGGTCAGATTACAGCATTAAGTCAACCGGCGGTTGTTCAGTGTTGCATGCGCGAATATTCATATACCAGTAAAACATTTGACCTGAAAGAACCGGGCGGAACCGCCCGTAACCGGCAGTCAACGGGCGGTCGAGTTTTGACGTCTCCCCTAACTACATTGCGAGCGTAGCGAGGCGGAACATTTGTCATATATTTATACATTTTGGGTGTTTTGTGAGTCTTTATAACCCGAAAAAAGTTAGAAAATCCAGACAAAAACGTTTGAAATATTCTTGTGAGCTTTGGTGCAGAGCTGAGAGTGAGACGAGGTGAAAAGCATGCAAGAAATTACTGTTTTAATCAAATTGGATTTCGGAACATAGGCCTAGGCTATTAACATGTTTTTATACACCTCATGGCTCTAATGTTTTCAACCATTGATGATTATATAGGTGTTTTTCCAACAGATCGTCCGAGCAGGGTGTGCACAAAAAAGAGTTGCTGTACGAAAGTAGTCTCATCATAAGTAGCCTACATGTTTTGAAGTTGAAAGGTCGTAAGAAAACGTGCGCGAAGCGCACAAAAAATTGGCATTTACACTCCAATATAGCCTCTAAAATCACCCCAATCACCACCATCTTTATAGTTTAAAAAAGTTACACAACCACCCCTGTTTAAGAATAAAAAGTTACATAACCCCCCCCCCCCCCCTATTTCAACATATGAAAGTTACATGACCCCCCTATATTTTACCCAACCCCCCTCCACCATAAATAATGAACGGTCCCTAAAGACATAACCAAACACAATGGCCCGTATTCTTGTACGCGTAGTTAAACACGGTTTTAAGCTAAACACGCGTCTAACTTTGATTTTAGACACATCGTTTAACTATATAGACGTAATTCTCAAAAATTTGTTTAAAGGTATGTGAAGTTTGTGAACTTTTCCAGGGGAAGCCCTCAATCTTCGAGAAAAAAATTGGAAGCAGATTTTCTTGCAGATTTACTTTTCTGATCATAAATCATAAATATATTCCAAGTTACAGAGCGATACGATTCCTAATAACCTCAAAATCATGTTCAGAGTGAATTTAGAGTCCAATTTGAAAAATAGATTGTATACCGGAGCGGTACAATCTATTTTCAAACCATGATTTTGAAGTAATTAAGGATCGTATCGATCTGTAACTTAGAAGATCTCTATTATTTATGATCAACAATGCAAATCTGTAAGAAAATCTGCTTCATAGTACAAATCAATGATAGAGGGCGCTACTTGGAAAAGATCACATAATTTGCCTTTAACTTAAGCACGCGTCTAACCAGGGACTGGTTTAACTAAACTCATACACCAACTGCATACCTTGAATAATCACTCAACCGTGCCTGCTGCAAGCTGACGTTCAGATCGTGTAGGCTTAAAAATACACGTGCTTTTGACGTATTCGGTCGATATCTATTGTAATCCATTAGGACCACAACATTGTGGTTTTGCTTTTGATATCAAAATAAGTTGATATGAAAATAACACCCTAAAGTGATCGGAACATACGAGGGTCATTCAATAAGTTCTATCTCCTCCATGATAACATCGCTAATAATATTAATAATATGAATGTCAGCCTCATGACATTAAGCCTATAGCTAGCTCTGAATCATGACTACACATTTAATAAATAATAATTGATATCTGTTGCACTTTTGTTCTGATGACATGATGTGGTCAAAGCCAGAGAGAGACTTTGGACAACGGAAGGGGAAACTACCCTGAAAATGAATACATGTTTTTCTGTTTTTCTCCATATGGTTAGATATAAGGGCACGATTTGAATACTAAAAATGGAAAACAATGGATGATATCTAGCATATATTTTCATATCAAATTAGTCACTTTTTGCGGTTATTTAGTGCGGAATAGTCTGTTAAAGAGATGTCTGAACCTTAGAACGATCATCTTGACCCATAGATACGTTTTGTGTCTTAGAATTGGTGAAATGATAAGCACTTTGGAGATATTTTGCTGTTTTCATCCGTTTCCGTCACTTTAAATGGACATTTGGTTTTCACCACATCTCCAGAAAAGTACAACCAGTACTCAAACCGTTTTACTATGTAGGCTATTTGTATAGCTGAGATTCACAAAGCTACAATTGTGGAATATTTCATAAGACTGGCATATAATGATAGCTAAGTTATGAGGTAAGAGGTAGAACTTATTGAATGACCCTCGTATTTAATTACTAAACATGTTTAGATGATTAGCATCTAAACAAATCTAAACCATAATCATGATAATGCTAAACACGTTTTTCATTCGTCTTACATGTTTTACTTTTTCAGTAACACATAAAATATATATTAAAAAGTTATAGTCGTGTTGAAAAAGTGCATGAAGACAGAGACCTGTTTCCAAAGGGAACATTATTGATTTAAAATGTTTGACATACAATTGCAAATTGTGAGAGTTAGTCTTATTAAAAGGCACATTAAAAACAGTATTTTTTTCTCATAGGCGAAGTCTTTATGATTTCCTTCCCTTTAATATATAGGTGTTCTGGTAATTTTGTGTTCGAATCCAGCTTAAAGGTTCCATTTTTATCTCTGGAACACCGGAAAAGTAATGGTCGGCTTTTATCTTCCATATTTTCCATATTTATCAAGGTAGCTGGCTTAAATCGAAGATCCGGGAAAGTATTTAAAAATACTTTCTGAATGTTGAAACTTGGCGCTATTAAAAATCAAGTTTCCGAAGGTGCTACATAATTCACTGAATATTCAGCGAGTATAATAGTCACTTCATTTTATCCTGATTTGAAAAGAAGTATGGCAATCTGTCCCAAGTAGAAATAGATGAAGTGCTTGGTCTCGTGCGTCACATAGCTGCCAAAGTTCCTTCCCACAATGCAATGCCAGGTTGGGTTGTATTTCTTGTCAAACTCTTTCTTGATAAATGCAGCGATGTCCTTCTCAATGTTGAATTTCTCCATGGCTTGAGTGGCGCAATCGATGGCTTCCTGTTGCATGTCTTCTGACATGTCAGCATTCTTGACGACAGCTTTTTTCTCACTCATCTTGCTGGTATCACGTTTGTTGCCGCTAGTGGTGGTGCTATAAATTTCGCGGCTGTAGGGTTGCTCCGATGTGGCAGAACCGTATTGGACGTTCAGGCCGGTCACGGGTGCTTTGCTAGAAATAAAAAGAATATATAAAAATAATTGCATTAATTACAAAATATATAACTCTTAGGGTGGTGATGACTCTTATCTTACTTAGGGGCGACACTACGGGGAGAGGGTGATGGGGGCATGTGGAAAATGCCCCCACTGGAACAAACTTTACCCTTTGTCCCCCCAAACAATCGAAAATGTTGATTTTAATGTCAAAATTACTTAAAATGAACTATAAATTTGTCTGAAATATCTATTTTTAGAACAATCAGTGACATATTAAGGTAATTTCAGGCGATTTTTACAATAAAAGTCAACATTTTCACCCTCTAAATTCTGCCCCTCCCCCCCCCCCCCCGGAAACAATTTTGAACCTGGTTCTCCTACTGCTCTTATTTAACATAAAGCAAATATTTTCAAAAGTCAGTCACTCACGCCGACTGCAAACAAGGTTCAGACTATAGGGTACAAAAACGATTATAAATGGCGATGATAGGAGTGGCATCACCAGCAATACAGGGTGAATTAAAAAACAAAACAATGACTCTCTTTCAGCAAACCGCTGAACCATGATCAATTTGATTTCATTGTAAAGTACAACTAATAAAGTTAAAATCCTGAAAAGATGAGAGAAATCCATCATTTTAAGACAAGTGTGACCAACTCAGCAAGTCAACCCATTTTGTAGTGCAGACATTGAAGTTGACTTATACAAGTCCAATTTCTAAGCTAAATGTCTTCTCTGTCAATGATTGGTATAAACACACTATTGACATGATTGGTGCTTTCCTACGACAACTTTTCTACATGCTGAGGCTTTCTCATGAGAATACTAGTACTGAGCAACATTGAACATCGCACAGAAATATTCATGCATCAAATTTGTGGTTTATATTGCTATTAATTATTTGTCCTATATTTTTTTTTATTCACCCTGTATATACGTTTAGTTGCATGAGGGAAACGAAGGGTGGTTGGGGTTCAATGCCTTTTAAAATGGCCTTACATTTGATTTTGTCCGAAACTATGGCAATACCATGTTTTGGTCCCTCTTCTTCTCACATGATGCATTTCCTCAGGGGCGTAGCAAGGTACCAAATATAGTGGGGCGGCTATTACGACGGTAATTGAGCTTTGTGTATACTATGAAAGCGGTGTGGGCAGCACCGCCCTCCGAGCTGTGCTCGGACAGGCGAGTCTGAGGGGGGATGTGCCCCCCCTCAGAAGTAGAAAAAAAATCAATTTTAGAACTCATTTGGTGCGATCTGGTGAATACTTTTGACCAATATTTTATCGAAAAGCCACCTCTTCTGTCTTCATTTTCAATAAATATTTTGTTTTTTATCAATGCACGAAAGAATTTGAGCATAACTGATATATTCTTGATTTAGCCTAAGTATACATGGTTTAAAAGCTTGAACAGGGGGAGTCTGAGGGGGGATGTGCCCCCTTCAGAATTGGATTTTTTTTTTCAATTTTCGAACCCATTTGGTGCGATTTGGTGTGTACTTTTGACCAATATTTAATTGAAAAGCAATCCCTTTCCCCCGTTTCTTCTCTTTTTTTCCCCTTTTTCTTTTTTCCCCTTTTTTCTTTTTTCCCCTTTTTCTTTTTTCCCCTTTTTCTTTTTCCTTTCTTTGCAAAAAAGTGGGCCGGCTATAGCCGCCCCTGTCGCCCCAGTTGCGACGCGCCTGCTTCCTTGGTATTAGGCTACCCGGCTCGATTCAAATGGATTAGTATACCACTAAAATTTGAAAATTGAATTGTTTCGGTTATAATATTTACCATTTTACCATCGATGCTATGTATGGGTAAGGAAAAGTGATCATGGTGATGGTGAATGTATTAATGATTATTAATAGACAGTGTATAGATAAATGTTATTCAATTAATCAATTTCAATCTGGTGCAAATGGATGAAAAGCACTGGAACGGGAATAATCATGATCATGATGATACTAATGGTGATAATGGTGATATGACGAAGTTATTATATTAGCTGGGAGGAGAGGGGACGAACTGTGGATTATTGTTTTAGAGCTGCAAAATATAAACCGCTATGTAAAGTTTGTAGATCGACTGTAGAGTTTATTTCTTGCAATGGTTGCGTATAAAATCACCTCCCTCCAGCATGTCCAGCATGTCCAGCGAGTCCGAGGGCCAGGGGGCCGCCCACGCAGCCGCGTAGCCAGCCCAGCCACTCCGAGGGGGCAAGATCCCCATATATCCCCATAACGGTCCCTATTTCAAAGAAACCAGGTCAAAAAACGGCTGATTTAACATGATTTTCCGCCCTTTTCGTCCCCATTTTGCCAATTTTTCCCCTCCGGGGGGGCAGTTCGCCCCACCCGCCCCCCCACTCGCTACGCTACTGCGCCCACGGAAGGACCATGTGGGGTTATGAAGTGCGCTATGACTGTATGGGGAGAGAAGAGAATCTGCGAAAAAACGTATGGATGAGACTGAGCTTCGAGATGGAGACTTTAGTATTTTCTTTGATGCTTTGCCTTTATCACCTTAAATCCATCATTATTATATTCTTATATTTTAGACAGTTAGCATGGTTAGCAGTGGCCATACATTATAGTATTTTTTGTTGCATCTAGACTGGTTTCTTATCCAAATGCTATAACGATAAGACTCAATTGGTCATTCAAAAGATGTAACTGCAGTCATGAACTGTCCTGTGCATAATATGATAGGACAAAGCATGGAAAGTCTTCTTTTACGTTAAAGACGACGAAAAACACCTGTTCTACGGGCAAACGGACCACTCAGGTATATACAGCGTGTCCCAAAAAACTGGGTTCAAAAGTTTGCGAGCGTTACAACTTAAAAAGTAGGAAACATAGATAGTTTATATTTAGGGATATTAAACAAAATAGACATGACCTTAATTGGTTAAACTCTGTAATTAATCCAATATAAACTTTCTGAAATACAAAGATTTTAATAGAGCGTGGTCAAAACCCATTTGTCCCACTTTTCAAGGAACCTCCCGATGTGTTGCAATTGCGCATTGTTGTGACTTTATCATAGTTTTGCCTTTGCATTCATTCTTTACAAAGAATTGGGCAGTAAACAAAATTATCTTGGTCATATTGCAATAATACAAGTTCATTATTTACATAAACATCAAAACAAAATGTTCTTTGTAAAAGTCCGAGTCATTGTTAAGTTCTTTCGGAGAATAAACCCCATGCCGGGAATACTGCACATAGCGCACAGTTTCATGCAACGCACGGATGGTTTATTCCTTATAAATCGGGACAAATGGGTTCTGACCACGCTCCATTCAAATCTTTGTATTTCAAAAAGTTTACATTGGATTGGTCTCCGAATTTACCCAATTAAGGTCAGGTATATTTTGTTTGATATCCTTAAATATAAAATATCCATGTTCCCTACTTATTTCGTTGTAAGCTCGCAAACTTTTGAACCCAGTTTTTTGGGACACGCTGTATAGGGTCGGTCGGTCGGGCGGTTTGTTGGTTTGTTGTTGTTTTCGGGCTATCTCGGTGAATTTTCTGCATTTTCGACATTTTTGAACATTTCAAATTCAGAGTTTGAACATCGCAAACATTATCTTAAAAAACCCACAAAAACACATTGAAAAAAATGGGTCTCGGGCCGCAGAACAGGAGTTTTCCCGCCGCCTTATAGTTTATGCTTGTAATGATTTTAGAGTTATGGCTCTAAAGATCAAGAAATCCAGTCGTAGATTAATATTGGGTTGCTATGGATACGTATACACCATTTATCACTTACCTAGCTGTGATGCTCATTTTCACCAAAATGGAGAAAACTGCAAATTCTGATAACATATTGATGCAATGATTAATATTCCATTCATTTGATGCTTCTTAGCCTATTCAAAGTGTTTGCGGGACTATAACCTATCAATCATTTCGTGACATCAAACATATTACAATACAATGTACTACATACAGTAACCCGAAGAGCATGAAAAGTGGAACTTCGAGTTCGAGAATGTTCAAATGGGGATGTTGCTGTACGCTTCGTCTGATCATGGAAGTTACTTCCATGGTCTGATGGTGTCTTCTGGTGGTCACGTCTATTTCGATACCAAACTTGTCCCCTATATTAATACAGTGGCGCAGTGGCGTACCAGAGGGGGGCGGGGGGCCTGTGGGCCCCTAAAATAGAAATAACCCCGTCGGTACACACGAGCTCTCCCGGCGGTTCTGATTTTGACCATGCGATTTCTTTTGGGCCAGTTTTGAGGATAACGTCACTCATACTCTCCCCTCCCCCCCCCCCCCCCCCCCCCCCCCCCCCCCCACCCACCCACCCACACACACACACACACACACACACACACACTTATCAAGATTTCAGCTGCTGGAGATTTCAGCTGCTGGCGGGGAAAAAAATTGGGCAAATGGTTTTCTGTGGGTCTATTTCAATTGATGCATATTGTTTATGTGTTAACATGGTTAACGTTCAGGTAGAGGGTAACTTACTTTGACAGCGTCCACTGACATTTTAATGACAATTCAGTTTATTTATACGAGTCAGTTTGACTAACGCTAAATCATGCTATCTTCCGAAGATAGCACAAGCTATCAACTATTACCAACATGCCATGCTATTACATACAGTGTAGGAATAGTGTTTCATAATATGCTAACCGTGCACACGAAGAATGATTAATAATAAAAGAAAAGAAGTGTAATGAACATAATACAAGATTGGCACGATCTGACAGACTTGACCCCTCCGTGACGATTCTTATAAATACCTGTCTGCCTGCCTAAAGGAAAAAACACAAATAAAACGTTTTTAGTCAGTGATCCTTGAAATTGGGCTATGTATACCCGTAGGTGTGACAGTAAGACTTTGTATTGTTGTTGGTATTGTTGTAAAAAGTCACATATTCTTAACACCACAAAACACAAATCCTGTGTTGGCCTTTCACACACGATTTGATTGTATTTAATTGCATTAGAAATGGCTTAGAACCGCGGATTTGTACACCTATAATCTGGCGGACCATTTTTTTTCTTCATTCCTATTTCTCGCCTGATATTTCAGAACCCTACAAATGGTGTTCAGTTCAATTCCAAAGCTGTTCAACAATACAGGCCGAGTCAGAATGATTTGGACCGACTGATTTTAGGCAATGCATTACCGGAAAACTATTATATTCATATGAAAGGTTAAAACCTTCTCTTTCATACGAATTTAATTTATTGTACCATGGATTTACATTTCACTTCAAAATATTTCCAATCCAATACTACCAACCTAACATATCTGATTTACACTATTGATGGCTACGTAATTTTAATGATTTATTTTTATCAAATTGGGTCACTATCATTGAACGAACATAGTATTAGTAGCGTATACGCCGCGAGATACGCGATTGGTGTAGCGCTAGCACGAGCGGATGTACTTGTGCGTATTTTCGAGCTCAAGAGCTTTGACGCAGCGCAGCTATATGGAGCGTGTGTGTACGCGATTATGCAGCAGACGCTGCTTGGACTTGTTTACGCATTACGCTATTCCACAATTGTACATGTACCTATAGGCATGGACTTAGAAGAAGTTAGAGTCTTTAGACTATGGTGTAAGTATCCAAAAGGGGACCTTTGTTCACGCATGTAGGCCTCGCTATATTCCTCTTATTTGGTGCACCATATCGGCGACGTGTAAAAGTGCGCTTTCCAAAATGTGTGTAAAAATAAATATACATTGCTTAATTCTTGAATTAGTTTTCTAATTGATGTTATAAAATAAAAAACTTGAATTAAAAAGAAAAATCAAATACAACATTAACATATGCCTTAAAACATAATTTCAAAATAACGGTTTTAAACAGATAAATAGTACTACTCACCTGCTGAATATGAGAGTAAATTAATGTGCAAATTGTACTAAGCTGTTGTATGAGAGCTCCAACTGTTGATACGTCTCAATCCAAAGAGTGATTTTAGGTAAAATACAATTATTGGCTGACTACCGTCTTTGCAACAATTTATATGTTTGGGTTTGATAAAATGACCCAAGGCTATATCGTTCTACTGTGTCAAATAGTTATCAGGTTAGCAACAAAGCCGATCACGTCGCGCGTTTCCATGGATTTGTGTATTGTTTCCACTTCATTGGTACGAGAATTTCATTTGATAAACCGCTCGGTAGCATTTCACGGTAGTTTGATACAAAAATTAATACACTGTTAATAGAGTTTTGGTCTGGTGAATAACACGATTGCAGCCACCACTTTCATCGCTCTTCCATTTTTTGGCCATTTCCTAATTGTTTTTATTTCTTCCATGTAAAAACAACCCCTTTCTTCATGAAACCGTTTTCATTTTTACAGCACCATTGGTGATTTATGTTGACTATTCTGTTACAATCCGTCTTAATTTAATTTGTTTAAATTTAAACAAGATATAATTTTTTTTATCAAAGTCGGAGAAAGAAATTAACAAGAGGATTCAATGATTTGGCAGCATATTTCTTTCAGGATGCATGTTAAATTAATTTTTTTTAAAAATGATTTATACATTACAAAAAATGTGGTTCATTAGTGATATAGATGTTTATATTAAAGAGGTTGAAAATAGATTGTCCTGTCGCAGGACAGATTCTAAATTCACTCAAAAACCATGATTTTGAAGTAATTAGGAATCGTATCACCCTGTAACTCAAAATGTATTTATAATGAACTTGTATAAATGTATTTATGGTTTTTTTATTTTTTTATTTTTTTTGTTTTTTCCACTCTACTGTGTTGTTTTTCTTGTTTGTTCATTGCGCCTTGGATTAGAACTGGTTTCTAGATAAATGGCGCATTATAAATGCGTATTTATTATTATTTTATTATTATTATTATATTTATTATTATTATTATATTATTATTATTTATGCATGATCAGAAATGTAAATCTGCAAGAAAATCTGCTTTCAAAAAACAAATGAAGGATAGAGGGCGTCCCATGGATTAGTTTAGTTTAGTTTAGTTTTATTTGGCATATCAAGACACAGAGATACAATACATCAAAAACTTACCTATTTAATGTTAATGCATGATTTCCTTTTTGTCGTGTCTTTTGTTACTACTACATGTATTATGTATAGTTTTGTATATTTGCGTTTGTTTTATTTGTTATAGCGCATAGGGACTTAATTGTGTTATGCGCTCAATAAGCATGGTTTTATTATTATTATTATTATTATTATCAGATCAAATATACAAATCTTAAAAACTTACAAAATTAACACAACTTATTAATACAAGAAAACATATAATGCCAAGGATAGCCCAAGAAAGCTCTAAAAAGGGCTTATTTCCATTGGGGTCCTTATTAAAACAGCACATTATAAAAACATCATATATATTTGCACACAAAATAATATTGCACTTTTTATGAAACAACTGCATATAAAAATGGATGAAAAATCAAGATAGAAAGTGACTCTTTACTGCCTTTTTGAACTGCCCGTGGGTTTTGGATGTTTTAACCTGAGTTAGTAGCAAGTTCCATTCCCGAATACCAGTAAAGAAAAATGTATTGCACTGCAATGTGGGTCCACTGGAAAAGATCGCATAATATATGCCTTTAACTAGGGGGTGGGGGGGGGGGGGGGTACCGCGCCATTTTGTTCCGAAGCAATGGTCATGACGTCATATTTTGGTCGATTTTCTTAACTTTTGTATTGGATTTACGTGCAAAATATATGCCCTTGCCATCATACTTTCCCAGGTGTGTGGGTCCACTTTAAATTTCAGATGTTCTAAAATGGATGGATTTCTAACCAATTTAATAAAGAAACACGATCCACACACCTCAGAAAATGCTTAAGTGCTAAGAATCTTGCATCAGAGGTAAATGACAACCCTAAAGCCTTTTGGAAGTACGTGAGATCTAAAACTACAATGAAAACAGGCATCAAAGACCTTAAAAAAGAGGATGGTTCCTATGCAGATGCAGATGATGAGAAGGCTGAAATGTTGAATACTTTCTTTGCAAGCGTTTTCACAGATGAGGATTTGACTAATATTCCTACACCAGATACAATGCATCATGGCGACAAATTGTGGGACATAATCATTGATGTGGACGACGTGAAGAAGCAGTTAAAGAAACTGAAACCTGCGAAGTCACCGGGCCCCGATGGCCTTCATCCCAGAGTGCTGAAGGAGTCATGTGAGGAAATAGCTGAATCATTAGCCATTATATTCAGGAAATCCTTGGAAGAAGGAGTTGTACCAGATCGTTGGAAAGTAGCAGAAGTTACAGCCATTTTCAAGAAGGGAAGCCCAGCAGACGTTGGCAATTATAGACCCGTCAGCCTAACCTCAGTGGTATGTAAAATGATGGAATCAATTATCCGAGATCAAGTGATGAAATTTATGAAAGAGAACAACATCATATGTGATGAGCAACACGGTTTCAGACCAGGGCGTTCTTGCGTCACACAAATACTGGAAATTATGGATAGGCCTATCTGGACCAAGATACTTGAGGAGGGAGATGGCATAGATGTAGTATACCTTGACTTTAGAAAGGCCTTCGACTCCGTCCCACACCAACGTCTACTGCTAAAGCTGAAAGCGCATGGTATTGATGGCAACTTAATTAAGTGGATTGACAGCTTCCTCCTTGGTAGAAAGCAGAGAGTGTCGGTAAACGGCCAGAAGTCATCATGGAAACCAGTGAAGAGTGGAATTCCACAAGGCAGTGTTCTTGGACCCATTTTGTTCATCATTTTCATTAACGACCTACCCAACATGTTATCCAGCCTCGTTAGGATTTTTGCAGATGACACAAAGGTTTTCACACAAGTTCACAGTGAAGATGATTGTAATCAGCTTCAGGATGACCTGGATAAACTAGGAGAATGGTCAAACCAATGGCAGCTCAAGTTTAATGTTAAGAAATGCGGAGTCATGCATTATGGCAAACCAAGAGATACACATGATTATATGACAGAGGGAATTGACAGAAGAGAGCTAGGAAAGCTGGAGGAAGAAAAAGATCTTGGCGTCCTGTTTGACAAATCTTTGTCTTTTACCAGGCATGTTGGAGAAGTAGTCAACAAAGCAACTAAGAATGTATCAGTATATGCTCAACTTCTTTCGTGCATTGATAAAAACAAAATATTTATTGAAAATGAAGTGAGGGCTTTTTAATACAATATTGGTCAAAAGTATATACGCCAGATCGCACCAAATGAGTTCGAAAATTGAAACAAAATCTACTTCTGAGGGGCCACATCCCCCTCAGACTCCCCCTGTTCGAGCTTTTAAACCATCTATACTTATAAAATCAAGAATATTATCAGTATATGCTCAACTTCTTTCGTGCAAAAAAATTCGCACGGTCACAAAATTTCGCACGGTCACAAAATTACGCAAGGTCAGAAATTTCGCACGGTCACAAAATTTCGCACAGTCACAAAATTTCGCACGCTCACAAAATTTCGCAGTACAATTTTTTTTTCAAAATCAACAATTTGTTGACTGTTGTGCTTTTTAGTGGGTTTTAATTTCCTGCTGAGCACCTTCAGGGGGGGCACTGTGCCCCCTGCCCCCCGGCTGTTACGCCACTGGTTATGGTTATGTTACGGTTATGTTACGGTATACGTTACAGTTATGTTATTTTAATTTCGTTATGGTACGGTTATTTAAAATCGCAGCAAAGGTCTACTATGTTTCTTGACCTTGACAACACTTAACAGGTGTTCAGTAAAGGGGGAAGGTCCAAAATGTTTCGGGTCCAATATTAAAGGCATATTATGTGATCTTTTCCAGAGAGCACCCTCTATTCATTATTTTTTTTAGAAAGTAGATTTTCTTGCAGATTTACATTTCTGATCATAAATCATACATACATTCCAAATTACAGAGCAATACGATTCCTAATTACCTCAAAATCATGGTTTTAGAGTGAATTTAGAGTGAAAATAAAAAAGTGTCGGATAATCCGACAGTTTATTTTCACTCTAAAATCATGATTTTGAAGTAATTAAGAATCGTATCGCCCTGTAACTTGGAATGTATGTACGATTTATTATCAGAAATGTAAATCTGCAAGAAAATCTTCTTTCAATTTTTTTTTCGATGTTGAGGGCGTTCCCTGGAAAGATCACATAATATACCTTTAAGAAGGGGGGGGTTAAAATATAATCGTTTTTCTTTTGTGCAAATGTTATGTTTGTTCGTTCATAATTAAATTAATAAGACCATGAATATCATACCATGGAAGTAGAGACTACTTCTTTGACCTGCTTATATTACAAATAAACCGGCAACTCTAAATCTTATGGGACGCGTGTTTCTAATTGATTGATCGGTATTAAAACTGTCCCCACTCTTTACAATTTCGTCTATTTTTATGCATACATGAGTGGGGCATAATCAAGACTTCAACGATTCTAGGATTGGTCAGGTCATGTGACACAAAACGACGCCATTTATGCCTGGCCTGTGAACAATTTTAGTAAACCTACTCATGAAATTAGTGGAACCTGCGTACGTGAGCGAAAGGTATTGTGGTGTAATGTATTGGGTCTTTTAAAGTTATGTGCTTCATAACCCACACAGTTAGTTTGAGAATGGAATTTTATTATTATCGCTTAATTTGGTACAAAAACGTTATTTGTTTGACTGAAATTAAAATTAATTTAAGCTTTACAATTTTAATTTAAGGCTATAGACTTATAGTATAAAGCTTTCATTGACCATGCAACATCGTGGTCTAGCTCTAGCCTCTAGTCCTATTTAATTATTTATAGCAGGCACCTTTCCTGTTTAAATTATAGTAGGCCTAACTTAGGACCTGCGAATCTATCATTAACACTTACTGGACATTATCAAACTACTGATTCTTAAATCCTAGTAATGAGAAGTTTGCTACCCGTACGCCTACGGTGTAAAACCAAGGTCCAAAGTTAAAAGTACTAAAGTATAATCAGAGAGATGTTATTACTACCTATTACACCTCCCTGGTATAATCAATTATATAAATGAATGTAGCCTAGGCTAGAATAAGAAGGCTAGTAGTATGTGAATGAAGTATGCATTGAATTGAATGTACGCCTAGCATTAGTCAGCAACAAAAGTCCCGGACCAGGTGCTTTGACTTTGAGGTTGGCTAATTCAAAATAGATAATCGGTACCAAAAATCTGAGATACATTAATTAAATGAGCACATGTGGAGAAGAAATGTATTTCTTCTCCACAGTTTGATACCTCATTCAACAAGTCAAAATCGAATGGATACTTATTAAAGCTAAAAGTTATTTAGGGCACTAAGAGTAAGACTAAGAGATGTGTCGGAGGCTGCGCCCTCAATTAAGATAAAAACTGGGATTAGTATATCTTTTTAATTTTTATAATTGTATTACATGTATGAACTTACACCTATAAGGATTAAGAAAAATCAGCCCTCTTTGTACAAGAAAACGTTGATTCAAAAATGCTCGTACAGCCGCGACGAGCATTTTTCGTCCGACAGTATCCCCCTGCAGTACGCTTGATACATAACGCGAACCATATTTGCATAGAGGGCGTTTTTCAATAAGTAGTGATGATATTGTTTTAATCAAGTTTTGCTGTGTTTTTGTTAGTAGAAACAACAATAATACTAATAGCAATTTTTAATGTTCATCTTGAATTCTGAAGTAAATTTTTAAACATTTAAAATTTTCAACACCACTTAATGTCCCTTTGAGTTATGGCGGTTTCAATGACCGCGCGTAACAACAGCAAAGTTGCACTATGTATAGGAAATCATTGATTTTTGTGTGATTACGCTCTGCACTGAAAATGTGTGTGTAAAGATAGCAAAGACTTTCATTCTTCACAGCTAGTCACACCCTTTGTCCCACAAATTGCGGTTATCACTCCAGACCCATTCATCCAGATACCTAGGTAGGTGGCTCGTTCAGATAGCACAGAGTTATGACAGTAATCACACACAAATCAATGATTTCCTATACCTAGTGCAACTTTAGCTGTTGTTATGCACGGTTATTGAAACAGCCATAACTTGATAAGTATCCATTCGATTTTGTTGAATGAGGTATCAAACTGCGGAGAATAAATATGCTCATTTAATGTATATCTCAGATTTTTGGTACCAATTACCTATTTTGAATTAGCCAACCTCAAAGCACCTGGTCCGGGACTTTTGTTGCTAGGTGTATTGTATGTGAATGAAGCCGAAGGCAAGAATGGCAATTCCGTTAGATCGGACGTACATTTCGCACACTTCAAAGGGTTGGTAGCTCTTAGTCTTACTATTAGTGTTGGGTTAGCCCCACTGGTGGCTTTACTATTATCGTTCATGCTTCACTATACTAAAGCCACACCACCCTTCATTGACATCTGACGTCGTGAAAATGACATTTTGAAATCATCATTTGCCCATCAAATATAACCAAAATCTTTCAAAATGCACTCGCATGTTATTCCTAGTACTCTTAGTTATACATTGAGTTCATAAGTGTTCATCAAGCATCCTTATTTTGGGGGAAATATTGAGGTGAAAAATCGGCAGTGCTGGCACTCAATGTGAATTTCGCGACGCAGTGAGTCTATGGAGGGTGGTACAGGTGGTACCGTGTATCGAAGATACACTTGCACTACGGTACCGATTGGGACTAGTGTTGGGTGGATTTTGTTAAACATTTGGTATGTCCCACTCCCTTGTAATTTGTAGTACTATTATTATTATTCTAACATCAAATAATGGATGATCATCAATTAAAATTAATTAATGTGGGAAAAGTTGCCAAAAACCCCGTTGGGTCGAACATACTCACACGGAATGATTTTTTCAGACATGCTTCAAGAAAGTATTTAGGGATTTAGTGCATTTTTTATTGATGAGGGTTTGTATGAGACATCATGCCTCTACATAAAGTCATAAATTATGCTCATAACAATGCAAGAAAAAAATACCCACAAACACAATCATATGCAAAAAAATAATACTCATCAAAAGAAACCTAGAAGGTGGGGGTCGGACGTACATTTTGGAGGGGTCGGATGTACTTTTGCAAATAATTTACACAGCGTACGTCCGACCCCTTTGATCTGCTCTCTCTTTCATAGTACAAGTCACATAATTCTGTAAAGTGTAATGGTATCAAATCAGCCTATAGTGTTGATCCTGTACTCGGGCCTGTACTTCCATAATAAGATAGTTTGATGGCTCATAATTCACTAAGTTCAGTGCACATCCTCTTGAAAATATGCGTAATCCTGTGATGTACGTCCGACCCCACTGCTATTTTTACCCCAAAATAGGTTTTTTGGCTCTCCGAGACAAAATAATGCCCAAAAATGTTGTCAAAAGTATGTGTCAGATATAGTCCAGGAGCCCCGGTTTAATCAAACGAGAAGGTTTGATGGTCTGATTAGTTTAGTTGGGTGCCAAGAGTCAATATTTTATATTACTGCCGTGTCGCATCATGTACGGATGGTCGCTATCGAAGGTCAAAGGTCATATAGGTATAAAAATGTAAAAATGGTCTGATTATATTATGCATATCAAACTCTTCCTGAGATCATAAGGAACAAAAAATTAAATCGTTGTATTTCCACCTGATGCTTAGTTTCCGAGATATAGGGTAAAATAGGTCAAAGGTCAAATTGTGCCTCAAATTATTTGTACAGGGGTCAAATTCTCAAAATGCTCTGATTTCAATGGAAATTGTTCAGATGGATACCACGAACCATAAAAAGAATAGTTTGCCATATCTACAAGTTCTGCGTCTATTAGTTTTATTAGGCCAATGGTCAAGAAGCTATACCGCTAGTGTGTGCTGACCTTAGACCTAATGAAACGTGACAGGCGGTATTGGGCTCATACGTGTCATTGTGGGTGTTTATTGCATTGATTGAGGTTGAGGTATGCGCAGATTTTAGAATCTTTGAAAGTGAACCGAATCGGCTGGAAAGTTGACTCAAATTACTATTTTTATCAGATGTAAGTGTATTATCATTGTAATCAACTAGGTCAAAGAAATTCTATGATTCTTAGCTATACAGTCATGTCATTGTGGGCGAGTATTAATGATTTGGGAAGGTGCTACATGTAGGAGTCACAGAAGTTGTACTTTGCTCGTCAAAAGCTTAAATCTGGAAGTCACATTATATAGTAACGTTCTGTGACTCAGTACTACATTGTATAGTCCTGAGATGTGAGTACTATTACTATAGTCCTGAGATGTGGATATGCAGCCGCATTTTTCAGATGAATAGACATGATCAATAGTACGGCACACACATGTTACCTGCCGTACATCGCGATTCGCGCAACCATACTTCGCGCGGCGTGCAATATCTGGAATTAACCCTAACTCCCTAAGCATTTTTATTTTGACAATTATAAAATAAAACTAACTATCAGAGGAGTAAAACGGGTCAAATTCAAATTTGGGGCGAAATATCACTGTTCGCCTGCCACTGGGATCAAACCTGTGCCGCCCGCATGGCAGGCGGACAACCAACTAACTGCTAACTGGGAAGCTCGAAATTCCAACTAACTGCTAACTGGGAAGCTCGAAATTTTTCGAGACCATTTGACAGCTCGCCGGCTCTTGCCATAGCCGTATGTGCCCTCTGGTAAGGTTAGGGTTAAAGAGGATAAGGTTCGCAACAATAATTTTTGATATTTTTAAGTAAAGGCGTTATACTTTCATAGTTATAAGCATTACCTGGTAAGTAACTTTTTTTGATTCATGCTGCAGTAAAAATCTGAAGGAGGTATGGTATATACATATTGCTTGTGAAATTCATTTTAGTGTAAAAAATCATTTCCTTTCAGGCTTTCATTCATTATAATACTGTCACTCAGAAATCAGTATGAAAGAAATGCTAACTGCGGACCTGCCAACCCGCCCTCAAATTAAGAAATGGAAAGGGCATGCAATTTCAGGCAATTCGAAAGGGGCACCAAGGCAAATATGTACTTTTCAATAGAGTAAAAGCAGCCAGAAGTTGAGGGCATCGAGGCAACTAGGTGGGGCACCGACGGCAATTACCTTCGGTGCCTTCGGTTAATTTGAGGACTGCTGCCAACTGTCCCTATAGGACGGACTGTCCCTTATTTTTACTTTGGAAAACAAAAAAATAGAGAAAGTCCCTATTTCTGAAAATTCTAGAAATATTAAATAAAAGCAATTGGTTATGATATGTTAAATACAATTTCCCTTCAATAACAATAATATGTTATTTTGTTATTTGCTTTACTTGAGATGACATTTGATTGCTAAACTATATCAAAGTGTCCATCATGATCATTTTCTAGGTGCTTGTGCATGGGGTCCTGTTTCATTAAAAAGGAGGTTTTCCACTGTCCAACAAGCACAACATTGTGCATTATATGTTAGAAAAATAATTATGGAGCCCAAATTTCGTAATTATATAGAACAAATCATCATACTTATCACAACCGAATACAAATTGCCATCTCTCAACACACAATTTTTTTAATTCGCGGCGATTGAATGTCCTGGTATCAATGAAGTCATAGTTATACAATGCACTTGCTCAAATATGAGCACCAATAACCATGACATACCCGGACTTTCGATCACCGCGAATTTGAAAAATTGCATGTTGAGAGATGGCAGTTTTTAATCATTTTTACGATACATATGATGTTTTGTTCTAAATAACTACGCGATTTGGGCTCGGTAATTATTTTTCTAACATATAATGCACAATGTTGTGCTTCATGGACACCTTATAACTTGAAAAGCCTCTGGAGCCTGGGGTGTCCCTCTTTCTGACTTTCCAAGGTTGGCAAGTCTGGCAAGTCTGTAACTGTGGTGTAGTTTAATTGTGGTACCATTTATTATATTTCCAGTCTCTGTCCTGTTTGTTAAACAGCTAAACCAACATGTCCTACAAAAGAAATTATGATGACCGAGACGGGGGACGAGATTCACGAGACAGGGGACGAGACCGTCATGACGATCGTGATCATGGTAGGTCCGGCGAGGAAGTTTTAAGGGGACCTGCTGGCAATAACGATCGTCGTATCTATGTGGGCAACCTTCCCCGTGACGTGAGGGAAAAGGACGTCAAAGACATCTTCTACAGATTTGGTGACATCGCTGATGTGGATTTGAAGGCACAGAGAACATACGGCTCACCGTTTGCTTTTGTTGAATTTAAAGACAGATTGTAAGTACCATTTCAAGCAATACGATAAAACTCTACACTTAATAACATAACATAACTGCAATGTGTTATGAACAAGTGTAAGAATGTCCTGATAATTCCATTGCCTGAAACCATTTAATTTTGATTATCATCTTTGAACATTTTCCTCAAGAGCAAGAAATGTGTTAAATTACATTGTTTTACTGCCTTTTATACAGGATTGTTAGGCCAATATTGTCACGCATGCCGTAAGGCTGTCCCAAAACAGGATTGTGTTTGGATTTTCATTGCAAAATTTACACTTGATTTATTTATCTCTTCAGGGATGCCGAAGATGCCGTTTATAAGAGAGATGGTTACAACTATGATGGTCAAAAGTTGAGAGTAGAATTCCCGAGAGGCGGCGGACGAGGTGGTGGTGGAGGCGGCGGTGGTGGAGGCGGCGGTTATGGTGGTGGTGGTGGCGGTGGTGGCAGAGGCAGTTATGATAGGGGTGATAGAGGGGGCAGGGGACGTGCTCCATTACGTTCAAATTACAAGGTCTTTGTCTCAGGTAAGCAATATAATTTGGGGGAAGGATTAAATTTAAATGATACACGTCCAATTGGCCTGAAATTTATATTGAGTCTGATCTAACCTCTCCCCAGTGGCTGCACTAGGGTGGGGGGGGGGGGGGGGGGTGCAAATTCCCCCAGGTCACAACCTTGCCCCCCCCCCCCCCCCCAATCAGCTCAAGCCCCACCCTATTTTGTTCCCCAAACATTTTAGGGCTCTCATGTAAAGTCGGACGTTTATCTTGGTGACAATAATCTTTGTGTAATAGGACTTGAAATGATACATCGGATGTAACAGGATTGACCTGTAAAGACCCCTGACCTTCGACCCATTTTGTCAGAACTTTAGGGCCCTCTCTCTATATGAAAAGTCAGACTTCAATCTCAACTAAACTTGGTGACAATAATATTTGGGTAAGGGGATTTGAGATGACTCATAGGGAATACCCAGATTAACCTCTAATGACCTATGTGTGACCTTTGACCCACCTATGTGTGACCTTTGATCCCAACCCCATTTAGATGAATCTCCCAGCCAGGGGGATTTGCAAGTATTTATATTAATTCATTCCTTTGTTTGTGAGAAAAACAGTTTCTAATCAAGGATGCATGGACATTGGAACAATACTTCATCAGACTCTATCTAATAGGAAACAATTATTCACCAGTCGCAAACTTGGTTACAACTTTTACTATAGTAATTTTTGTTTCAATTTTATGGGATCAAAGTTAACCTGGAGGTGAGTTAATGTCATTGTCAAAACTCACTTGGGCGCCTGGACCCATTTTCTTCTATTTGTTGTTTTCTTCAATTCAATTTGTCCCCTTTATTTTCAAAGGTTTGCCACCGACAGGTAGCTGGCAGGACTTAAAAGATCACATGAGGGAAGCAGGAGATGTATGTTATGCTGATGTGGACAAGAATGGCGCAGGCACAGGTGTTGTAGAATTCCTCAACAGAGATGACATGAGATATGCGCTCAAGAATCTGGACGATACCAAATTCAAATCACACGAAGTATGTGCATATGTTTCTAATTATTTTACAAATGAAGTTATAATGAATTTATGTTTCATGAAGAGAAAATAATAATACTTTGTGCCAAATCAGAGATTTGTTTAGAAATTCTGCGATAAGGAAAACACTAAATATCCAGGGCCGTCAGAAGGGGGGGTGCGGACGCACCCCCCTTGAAATTTTTTTTTTTCTTTTTTTTTTTTAAGGTAAAAATTGCGTTTTTCTTAGTTTCAAATTTCAATGATAGTAAAACTACTCATAAAACATTGACTACAGTGCTTTTAGGACTGCGAATTTTTTTTGACTTCACCCCCATCGCATGTTAAAGGCTGCACTGATTACCCATAGATACCCACCAGGTTCAACAGTTGGAGGGAAGGGAACCCTTTGTACAGACCTACTAAAGGAAGATTCATTAAGTGTAATCAGTGTTGACTTACGACAACATTGGAAATTGATGGGCTATAATGACACACAAATAATTGGAATAAATCCTATGTTCCAAATTATTGAAAAACTTGCCAAAGCTATGGTAACACCATTAATATGAATGTTTTGCTAATATGCAGGCTTCATTGTAAAGAAGATCTGCCTTTCTAATAATAGGGTACCAACCAATTCAGATAGGAAATAAAACCACAAAATAATTTAAACATTACTTTATTTTCAGGGAGAATCTGCCTATATCCGAGTCACAGGGGACGATCGCGCCTCACGGAGTCGCTCCCGTTCTCGCAGCCCCACACCAAGGCGTAAACGGTCCTACACAAGATCTCGCTCCAGATCCCGGGACCGGGATTAATCCAGCAGGTGTATATATCGAGCAAAGAGCAATCAGCTCACCTGATAAACAATTGTTAACAATGTCACACTAATGTGGTGTTTTTTACACCACAAATGCACACCACATCATAGACTTTCTTTGGTGGTGATGACATGAGATGGATTTTTAATAGGTGAGTAATGTGTGAACTGTAGATAAAAATGTTCAATAAGGGGATCAATTTTATGTGTTTAGGCAAGCCATGTGTTTGTATTTTGATACTTGTAGTACATTAATGAGTTGACAAAAAAAGTTATCCCAGTTAGGGACCGTTCATTATTTATGGTGGAGGGGGGGTTGGGACAATTTCGAGATTCGTATGTCAAAATTACCTAACCCCCCCTACAGCTGAAACTGAAAATTACATGACCCCCCTGCTAACCAGTAGCTTTTTACACAACCCCCCCCCCCCCCCCCCCCAAAAAAAAGAAAATCAACTTGCCACATCTTAGGGGCTGTTTTTTTTCCTCTTTTGTCCATGGATTCGTTGGTAAGTTCTGTTTGTGCCCTCTGAACGGACAATAATTTAATGATACCCCCTCTTGATCTTTTGATTGTGTAAAATTATACTAATTACATTGCGAGCGTAGCGAGGTAGAAAATTTGTCATATATTTATACATTTTGGGTGGTTTTGTGAGTCTTTATAACCCTAAAAAAGTTAGAACATCCTGACAAAAACGTATGTCCAACATTCTACTTTTGTGAGCTTAGTAGCAGTGCTAAGAGTGAGACGAGGTGAAAAGCATGCAAGAATTTACCGTTTTTAATCATATAATTGTTGGATTTTGGAACATAGGCCTAGGCTAATTAACATGTTTTTATACACCCCATGGCTCTAATGTTTTCATCCGTTGATGATTATATAGGTGTTTTTTCAACAGATCGTCCGATCAGGGCGTGTAAAAACAAGATTTGCTGTCCGAAAGTCGGCTCATCATAAGTACATGTTTTGAAGTTGATAGGTCGTAAGAAAATGTGCGCGAAGCGCCAAAAAAAATTTACATTCCAAAATAGCCTCTAAAATCACCCCAATTACCACCATCTTTATAGTTAAAAAAGTTACATAACCCCCCCTGTTTAAGAATAAAAAGTTACATAGCCCCCCCCTATTTCAACATATGAAAGTTACATGACCCCCCCCTATATTTTACCCAACCCCCCCTCCACCATAAATAATGAACGGTCCCTTAACAAAAAAGTGATAATCTCACTTTAAAAAGCAAAGAAATGTAATCAAGTTCCGATATACTGAAAGGTTTATTCAAATATAGGGTTTAAACATGATTTTGCCAAAAGATGAGCTAATGAAATGACATTCAAAATCATATTTTTGTAAAAAATGGATCACTTTGATCGTCACAACAGTTCTCTTCAAAATCCTTAGTAGGCACTATGAGTCATAGTGACTTGATATATTGCCTGGAATTACTATAGAACAATATTAAAAGCTGTATTATTTGAATAAGTTTGGCATCAGTCTTAAGCTTGATGTGATTAATTCCATCAAAAGCTTGAGTTTGAACCAGTTATAGAAATCTTTTCTTTGTTTTGTGGGAATGGATCACACGCAACAAAAAAAAAATACAGCTTGTAATGTGGTTAAGTTTGTCAGCCTTTCAAACATTGAACAACAGCCTTGCATTGTTGTTATTCTAAAGTATAGCAGAAGAGCTTTAAGAATGTAAATACACTTGTAGTATTATTGTCGGAAGTAAAAGGTTGCTCTGTTTTGTAAGAAAAGACAATTCTGTAGTGTTGGGATTATTTTTGTATACTCAGATATGCGCCTCAGAATATGCTGGTCATGGAGGGAAAAAACATGATATATGGGAAGCTCATTCCAGGGAAATATGGAGATCTGGAGGGAAATTTTGTAAATTGGGAGGGATGTATAGCTGTTTGTACATAAATACATAAAATATTGTGGCAAATTTGACTTGCTTCCCCGAAAATAATACATTTTCCCAGACCAGCGCCCTGATGCTGGTACTGGCGTGAACACTACAAGTGACTAGTATCACTGACACTTAACTTGCAATTTTGTGACTTACATGTAAAAGGTGTTATGAAATGTTTACGGGTCATGCGCACGCTGCTTATTTTAGTTCATGAACTTGTTTTTCATTTCTCACCAGAAGTATTATTCTAGGTTTGCCCATACAGTTTCTGTTAAGTTATGTTTAGTTTTTTTAGTTTTAGAAATGAATATGGTGACAATATTATTGTAAGCAGTGTCTTTTTTAATTAATTATGGGTGCAAATGGTTTGCCCGATGTTAGACCAATACGCATGTTTTGTACCCACAGTGTCTATTAAGTATCATTATTGTCTCATTGATAGTCTGAAATTACATGTATTCAAAAATGTTGGTTACAATTTGGAATTATTTATTTATTCTTTTTTATTCTAAAATAAATGACCACGGTAGGAGTAACTGCCCTTAAAAATCTTGTCGCACACAATTTTGTAAGTGCTAATTCTTTGTTTTATAAGACATATTGGGATGTAATTTAGCCCTTCTTGGATAGTTTGAATTTGAATTGCTGATAATTCTGATACAATACGTAATAATTCAGGTCTAATACCAAATGGGGTCAAAATAATATTTATTAAATATTTTTATATTAGTCTGTTTGATTTGATTATACTTTCTCATTTCAACTCTACATGTACAAAGATATTTAAATACTTTGTTGTATGTCACCTACACTTGTGTAATGGTCCGTTTATACTCTCGTCTTTGGGTATCGCTCGACGGATATTGGAGCGGATGTTGAAACAACGTCAACTTTTATCCTCCAATGTCGCGCGATGCCAACTATGGAAGTATGAAAATACCTTTAGGCTTACAGTAGATACGTATTTTATTTGAGGTTTACAATGCAAATATCTGAAAACAATTTCACTATTTGTAAAACAACTGATCTTGGTGGATCTTAGGTGTGAATCCTGAATGAAATAAGTAAATTGAGTCTAGCATGAAGCATGTAAACACGTTTAATTCCACACATTTTCATACAGATTTCAGTAGAATATTTCATGCAGAAATTACATGAAGGAACCAAGATCTGTTGTAATTAGTTGTGAATGAAATTGTGACCAATGAACTTGCAGCGGTTTGATTAGTTACCAAACAGTCAGCAAAGAAGGTGTGTCTTGGAGGGAAAACAGCTTGCATTTGGGATTTAACAGATTAGGAGGGCTGGTTGTCAATGAACAGGCAGGAGAGCAGTGACTGCACTGTGGTGGTGTGGGTGCTCCCCCAGTCACAACCTTTGCTCTTTGCTTTACCCAGTAAGCCCCATCCCGTTTTGTCCCCAAACCATAGAAAATGCTTGGTTTGAAATGAAATGTTTAATTTCAGATCATATTAAGCTAATTTCAGTCAATTTTACATAAAACATGCTGGTGCCGCAACTGCCTGCAAAAATGTGCTGTGTTCATAATTTCCTGTGAATAATCCCAATACTGTGAAGCTTAGCTTTATTCATCAATCACCTCTAGACTCCTAAATGTAGCTGTGGAATGAGTATGCACTGTGCTTGGCCTTGGACCAATTGTCCTCTATAAGTTTTTGCTGGGCATCAGACTTTTGTGAGCCGTCACTATTTCGGTCCATTTAAAGCCCTGTGTACATATTGGATAGGGCTGACAAAATATGATGTATTTTTGCTATCAATGGAAAACTGTTCTTGTATGATAGGTAGAAAATAGAAGACAATCTATGTTCATCATTTGCAACAATATTTGGTACTTTTTATGCTGCTATTGCCGCCAACTAATTTCTTTGTACATAAGAGTTACAAACAAGTTTTAAATGTACTTAAGGAATCACTGTTTTGTATTATTGTATTATTGTTGGTAAAAGTAAAACGTCTGGATCATCGCAGGGTTCGTACAATTTTTCACAATTCTGGAAAAGTAAGTGCTTGAATTCTATTCCAAAAAAATCAAGCCTTAAAAGTGCTAGACGTTTGGTTCTTGTTTTTGAAAAATCGCGAAAGTTAACTTCGATCTAGATACCAGTCGGTTAAGTTCTGAAAAATAACTAATACATGTATTTTTAAAGCATGGTCCTTGAGAATTATATTTGGGTCTTTAAATTACCTTCAAAAGGTGCCTGAATTTTGACGAAAGGCTACAGTCAAGGATAATAATAGTTGGCACACTTGACGCAACTTAATACAAATCCCTGTGCTCGCAATTAAGATCAGACTTGGGACATAGCAATAGTACTGTTTAATAGAAAGCAGAAGTCTCCCCCTTATATTCTTTCCCAACCCCTATCAATCAATGTTGGGGGAACTGCCAATGCTTCTGATAACATGACTCGGATCAACATTGCCTCGGGGGAGAGGGGCAGGTTTTTTTCTGTAATTAGTACATACAAAGTGTGCCAACCTTTTTTTCCTTGATTGTAGGAGTACGAACCTTGATTTTCAGACTTGATTTTCAGACACTAACAAGGAAGGAAGTAGTGTAGTAATAGGCTTGAGTTGAACTTCTTGTTCTAATTGTGCCATATTGTAATAAACTGGGTTTCATTCCTCGTATTAATTCATGTTTCAATGTATCTTTTCTAGATTCAAATGAGAGAAAGAGACAATTGAAGGGTCAAGCTTTTGACCAGGGTGATTGAGCAATAGGATTCCTTTGCGGATTAGGATTCTGTGAAGGGATTACCTTGGATCAGTTCTTGGGATCATTTAGGATTAAAAAGGATCGTGGGATAAGACAGGATCACAGAGGATGTGCCCTAAGGGGCACACACAAAGGGATCAAAAAGAGAGTTGATCGTGTGATGTTTAGGACCATCGGTATCCAATAGTGAGGTGATCATGCGATGTTCAGGATCAAGCAAAAAATGATGAAGGAATGTCATGGATAACGATCAAACGGATGTATGGATTCATGGTATGGATTATGTTCCGTATTGAATTGACTGTGTTGTTAATATTCAGTGATATCCCATTTAATTTGCATGTATTCAGAACAAACCACCCGATCGGCTCCTAGTCTGAAATAAGTTTACCACACATAAAAATAAAAGGTGTGTTTGTGAAATCTACCAAATGTAAAAAGAAACAAAAAGAATAAAATGAACGCGTCACTTAATAATTTCAGACATATAATTTGGAGTTGATTTCGTTTTTAAACAAATTCAGCAAAGATTATTTTCCCCTCATAATCTCTGTAGAGACAGCATAATTTTGTTTCCTGTCTTTTTATTCAAATACAATTTAAATTTGGCATGCTTTGGCACCCACATTTGCTATTCTAAAAATCTGCATTGAAAAGGTATTCAGGATATTTCCGCCCATGATAGCAATTTCAAATTCGAATAACTTGTGTAATTAATAATCATTTGATATGATCGTGATTTTTAACCTTGTGATTTTATGTTTCCATTTTACCAACTTTTTCAAGGTGGTTTTCCTTCGCTGGATGGCAAGGGATCATTTAGAATACACAGGATTCAGCGCATAAGCCCCATGTCTGGAAACAGATGGTTAAAAGAGGAATCAGAATGTCATTCAGAGGTCATGTCAGAGGTCAAAAAAACCCTCATTATCAAATCAAATAAGGAGCAGTTCGGACATTTCTGGACATGGATTCAAAAACGGGAATCGATTTAGGATTGTTTCAGTATCAAATTCGTCCGGGAACGTTTTGGAAAACGGAGGCAAAAAAGAGGAATCGTTCAGGATAGTTTAAAATATCAAAATCGACATGGATCAATATGGAATAGGAATTTAAGGATTGTGGTTTTAAAAAATAGGATTTGGGGGCAAAATCGGCAAGGAACGGATAGACGAACAAAACTGGAATCACTTAGGGATATTTATTACATGAACACAGAATGAAACATCGCTATAAATCAGAAGATATAATTTAACATGCACGATTTTGAAGTACCTATTCAGTGCGCTGGATGGCAAGGGATCATTTAGAATACACAGGATTCAGCGCATAAGCCCATAATTGGAAACAGATGGTTGAAAGAGGAATCAGAATGTCAATCAGAGGTCATGTCAAAGGTCAAAAAACGCTCATCAAATAAGGAGCAGTTCGGACATTTCTGGACATGGATTCAAAAACGGGAATCGATTTAGAATTGTTTCAGTATCAAATTCGTCCGGGAAAATTATGGAAACGGAGGCAAAAAAGGAATCGTTCAGGATAGTTTAAAATACCAAAATCAACATGGATCAATATGGAATAGGAACGTAAGGATTGTGTTTTAAAAAAAAATTGATTTGGGGGCAAAATCGAACAGGAACGGATAGACGAACAAAGCTGGAATCACTTTTTTTTTCTCGACATGAACACAGATGAAACCTCGCTAAAAATCAGAAGAAATAATTTAACGTACAAGATTTTGAAGTACCTATTATCAGTTTGCAAACGGAGTAACGGACATATATATATATATATATAAATGCAGCAATGGAAATACCCACATGACTTTCCACCCGGGGTAGACCAACCCTAAGTCGACCGGGTTAGGGTTAGAAACAGTCCCTGGGTGGACAGTCCCGGGGTTGTTTTAGAATGATCTGTCCTTGTTTTTACCTCCCCGACCCCCAACCCCCTAAGTTTTTTAACATATAATTTAGAATGAATATAGTTTCCAAAGTGTTTTTTAAACAGTATTATGGTTTATTCCGTGAGGGCGCTATTGTAGTCCACCCAGGGTTGGTCGACTTAGGGTTGATCAACCCCGGGTCGCTCTACCCCGGGTCGCTCTACCCCGGGTGGAAAGTCATGTGGGTATTTCCATCGCTGCATATATATATATATATGAACTTGCGCAAACAGATTGAGCGAACGATTGGTAGTGACGTCGTCAGTGTAGACATGATGCTCATGGATATTGTATATGTGCCAATGCGTAATTGAAATATGTCAATACCTCATCCAAGAAGATTTGGCAATGTGCAGAATATTTAAAGTGCCCAAAGACATTTCTCAACAACAAAATAGAAATGTTATTACTTTGTTTATAAACCCTCCCGTGTAATGATTTCTCCAAAAAGTCGATAAAATGAAAAAATATAAGACCTTTTCTGAAAGCCACTTGAAGGTGGGTATTCCGATTGCTGGCCCGATTCTCAACTTGATGTTTTATATTCTACATGATGAAGGGTCATCCTTAAAATAGTTGTATTCCAAAGTTTGAGTTGCATAACTCCAATGGTTCTTATTAAGATTTGGTTGCCGTTTAATCGGAACTCCCTAGTTTTACTCAAATGGCGGAATGATTAAGTGGGGTGCTCCCTTAAAATTAGTAGGGTGACGCGCTGCATTAAGTAAATATAAACTCGAGGCGTGATTGCGTGTTAAATCCATGGTTAAAATGGCGCTTGCAGCAGCAACAGCGAGTAATAAGTGGACTGAGGAATATTAATATTTATTGTCATTTCATCTTCATTTTCTTCCTAAGCTTCCCCTCGCCCTATTACCCCTCCGGACATGTTTCCCAGCCAACATCGATCGTGGGCCCTCATGGGACCCTTGATATTTTGGCCTGTATACAGGCCAAAATATTAAGGGTCTCATAGGGCCCACGAATGATGTTGGCTGGGAAACAGGACACTTCGCCTCTCGTACATGTTGCCTCCTGTACAAGTTGCCTCCCGTAAGTATTGCCCACCGTGAAATTCGCCTACGTACAAACTCGCCTCCCTATTTATACCGCAAATCAGCACGAGCGATGGATCAATGTAATCTGTGTCTCAGTGCGGCCGGTGGTAAATCTATCATGCATACCCAATGTCATGAATGTCACACATGATCACACAAGATCTCTGTGTGGCGGCCCGGTTGTAAATCTATTATGCATGAGTACATGTACCCCGGTACAGCACACAAGATGTTGTTGGGTATAATACATATATATATGTACATTAAATATCGTAAGTAACAATGATTACAAGTTCGAACTGTTCGATATATATGTGTGTAATTATTTCTCATACAATCGAACATGTGCGTTTAGCACGGTTTTCAAAGTGAGAAAGTACATTTTAATGTATGCCGATAGCACGGTTTTCAAAGTGAGAAAATACATTTTAATGTATGCCGATTGCAAGTGATAAGCAGAACTTGAACCAATTAAAAGAAATTATAATACGACTGGTGTTAATTTTGTTGGCTTTTGACAGTGATTGAATAGTTGTTATATGTGTTTCTTCTCTTAATATTGTGATCGTTGGATATTTTGGTTCCTTATACACGTATACACTTTCCTTTGTTTATTAGTCATGTTTTAATAATTAATTTATAAGCGGCTATCGACACTCCGCAACTAATAGCCGGGAGAGGCACGGGGGAAATTCGGCACGGGATATGCGTGCCTGTGTTTGGCTGAACATACCAAGGCGCCACTGCGCGACGGGTGTCCTGCCTCTTATGCGGTGATGTGCCCGTGGTTATTTCCATTGCAAGTAGACCGAATTATTATGCGTGCTTGGCTGACATGACGTAGCACGGCGGTTCTGAGAGCCGTTAACGCCCCGTGCTGTATGGCCACTGCAAGTACCTGAAATTATTGCGCGCGGCTTGGCTTAACATTTGGGGTTGGTGGTTAGGTTTATTATTATAGTCGACGGAAAAAGATCATCTCTGTTCTGTGTTTTATATGTTTAATTTGGAGTTTCCACCTTGAAGATGACCGTAAAGCTCAAATATATATGTTACAATTGTGCCGTATTTTGACAAACCAAAAGATTATTTGGTCGGTAATCATTTGCACGTGAAGTTCTTTTCACTAATTTCTTTAAAAATGTGTCGGCCGGGCCGCGATGTTATTTACCGTAACAAACGTGTGATACCTTTGCCCCGAGACTAATAATTATACCTAGTCTCAGCATTGACGAGTAAAGGTTATATAGTAAACACATGCACATGTACATTGTACAGCAATGTATACAGTGTTTGGCCAAATGTTAGTTTAATACGGACACGGTTAATAAATTCGCCGGGTCCGTAGAACAGGGTTTCTGTTTTAAACCCCTGAGTGGTAGTCAAAATACCCGGCAAATACAGTAGGCCCCTATCCCCGCGCGTACCGTAGAACAACCCCAATTATCTACGACCGGTATACGGGCGCCGATGGCCCAGGGATATGGTTAAGTTATGCACGGGGTAATCCAAGGGGCTGGTGGGTATAATTCATAGCGTGAAGTTGCATGCAGGTTTCCCCCCCGTACCATACCAAACAAATTAATTAAACTCCCGATGCATGCATGATGATTATATGTTTGGTTAATAAAAACTCTGAACTCTGCTGAACTCTGATGGTAGAGAAATAAGTGACAAAAATGGATGGTGGGAATATGACGGTTTGTACCGGAGTAACCCCTTTTGGTAAAGATTAAAGTATAGAAATATGGACGCTGTAACTTTAATTTGGACACGGACTACTTGTTTACGTTTGTAGGCCTATCATGTGTAAATTATACATCTACGGACTCAAATTTCCAACAAAAAAAAAAATTATATATTTTTCAAGCAAACACTCCTCGGCTTGAAGTATTATAGGGCGCTTGTTCAATGTGGGGCCGTGGGCCTTTCCATATTTTACTGGTGGCAGGGACTACAATACTTGCCGGTGGTAGGGATTTTACAATACTATAACGCAACTGGGTCATCAAATTCGGCACGGGATATGCGTGCCTGTGTTTGGCTGAACACCGAGGCGCCACTGCGCGACGGGTGTCCTGCCTCTATGCGGTGATGTGCCCGTGGTTATTTCCCTTGCAAGTTGGCCCTACGGCCTACCTGGAATTATTATGCGTGCTTGGCAGAACATGACCGTAGCGCGGCGGTGGTGAGAGCCGTTAACGCCCGTGCTGTATGGCCATTGCAAGTACCTGAAATTAATGCGTGCGGCTTGGCTTAACATTTGGGGTTGGTGGTTAGGCTTATTTTATATTATTATAGTCGACGGAAAAAGATCATCTCTGTTCTGTGTTTAATTTGGAGTTTCCACCTTGAAGATGACCGTAAAACTCAAATATATCTGTTACAATTGTGCCGTATTTTGATAAACCAAAAGATTATTTGGTCGGTACTCATTTGCACGTGAAGTTGCAGGCCCCCCCCCCCCCGTACCATACCAAACAAATTAATTAAACTCCCGATGCATGCATGATGGTAGAGAAATCAGTGACAAAAATGGATGGTGGGAATATGACGGTTTGTACCGGGGTAACCCCTTTTGGTAAAGATTAAAGTATAGAAATATATGGACGCTGTAACTTTATTTGGATACGGACTACTTGTTAGTAGGCCTATCATGTGTAAATTATACATCTACGGACTAAAATTTCCAAACAAATTATATATTATATATATTTCAAGCAAACACTCCTCGGCTTGAAGTATTATTAGGGCGCTTGTTCAATGTGGGGCAGTGGGCCTTTCCATATTTTACTGGTGGCAGGGACTACAATACTTGCCGGTGGTAGGGATTTTACAATAGGCCTACTATAACGCAACTGGGTCATCAAATTCGGCACGGGATATGCGTGCCTGTGTTTGGCTGAACATACCAAGGCGCCACTGCGCGACGGGTGTCCTGCCTCTATGCGGTGATGTGACCGTGGTTATTTCCCTTGCAAGTTGGCCCTACGGCCTACCTGGAATTATTATGCGTGCTTGGCTGAACATGACCGTAGCGCGGCGGTGGTGAGAGCCGTTTACGCCCCGTGCTGTATGGCCATTGCAAGTACCTGAAATTAATGCGTGCGGCTTGGCTTAACATTTGGGGTTGGTGGTTAGGCTTATTTTATATTATTATAGTCGACGGAAAAAGATCATCTCTGTTCTGTGTTTTATGTGTTTAATTTGGAGTTTCCACCTTGAAGGTGACCGTAAAACTCAAATATATCTGTTACAATTGTGCCGTATTTTGACAAACCAAAAGATTATTTGGTCGTACTCATTTGCACGTGAAGTTGCAGCCCCCCCCCCCCCCCCCCCCGTACCATACCAAACAAATTAATTAAACTCCCGATGCATGCATGATGGTAGAGAAATCAGTGACAAAAATGGATGGTGGGAATATGACGATTTGTACCGGGGTAACCCCTTTTGGTAAAGATTAAAGTATAGAAATATATGGACGCTGTAACTTTAATTTGGATACGGACTACTTGTTAGTAGGCCTATCATGTGTAAATTATACATCTACGGATTCAAATTTCCAAAAAATATATATATTATATATTTTTCAAGCAAACACTCCCCGGCTTGAAGTATTATTAGGGCGCTTGTTCAATGTGGGGCAGTGGGCCTTTCCATATTTTACTGGTGGCAGGGACTACAATACTTGCCGGTGGTAGGGATTTTACAATACTAAACGCAAATAGGTCATCACAATAAGTAACTGAGCAGGTAATAAACATGCTGATAACTCTAAAAGTATAACTCCTACATAAACATACATTTAATTATAAAGTTGTTGAGAAATTTATTTTCTTGAATTTGAGATATTAGGCCCTACACGCTAAAGAATGGTTGATTAAAGAGGAAGCTACGATCCCAAACGTTATGAAAAAAGTCTGATTTTCAATTTAACACTTTCTTTTCAACATGGGGAGAGTATGTCAGTAAGCGTGTGTGCCGTATTGATCAACCGTAACAATGCCACCGGCCGACTCATACAACAGTCAGGCCATCGACCGGTGAATTGGCACTACCACTACCAGTAATCAATAATTTGCCGGTCTGAGCCCCCGTGTTGAAAATGAAAATGTGAAATTGAAAATCAGACTTGACAGTACATATGGGATTGTAAACTTCCTTAATAATCAGCCATTCTTAGCGTGTAATATCTCAAATTCAAGAAGAGAAATTTCTCAACATGTTTATAATTTAACATGTTTATGTAGGAGTTATACTTTTAGAGTTATCAGCACATTTATTACCTGGTCAGTTACTTATTGTGATGACTGTTCTTCATGTACAGTATGCCTATTTGCTGGTGATAGGGATTTTACAATATAATTGCTGTGGTGGTAAGGATTTTACAATACTATAGGCAAATTGATACGAATCAGCACACCCGGTCAGCACACACGTGCTGACACCCAGGAATTACGGGGTAGAAAATCATCGATTGTATACAGCCATTTCAACTTGCGTTTAACATATCTTTTGTATACTCAAAATAAATCGATACCACTTGGATTGCAACTGTATTTACTGTAGCCGTGTAGCTATAATATCCGCTCTATGATTCCCACTCTAAAACTGTTCCAACACGAGCAATATTTTAATTTCATTCATTTTATTTTATTTTAATCTCTCCCCGCGTTGATAAACAACATTGATAAGCATACAGATAAAGCCAGATTAGAAGGCATTGCAGTTTGCCCAAAACAAACAAATAGGCCTACAATGAAAACATACAACTGCATGGAACCATGGACTTATCAGACCATGATGGAACCAACTCCTTGATAGAACCAATGTATCACATGGCTAATAAAAGGGTTAGGAAAGCCTGCTTTCCATAATAAAAGTATTGCACTAAACATAAGAATATAGAAAAGTTGTCAATAAAATGTGCCCATTATTATTATAGAAGAACACTGAGTGAGAAAGATCAGGCCTGCATTTGAACACTTATACTTCCTGCTCATTTTCATTAAATACTCAGGCATGACACTCTCGTCGGTAAAGCCATGACCATCGACCGCCATTTGCAGTTGTCCATACAAATATATGTTTTATATAGAAATAATAGGTCTATATCGCTTTTGTGTACTACATACGAATTACCATAAATTCTACATAGCCACGAAAATAAATTAAAATCGAAACACATTCCTATTACATTTATCACCTTTCCTGCTATATAGTTTCATAGGAAGTGGGCTTCAATGCGGGAGACACAGGTTCAATTTCAGCCCCCGATTTGGTAAATTTGTTTCATGTCCAGTGCTACTTTCGTATTTTCTGAAATATCAACTATGTTTTATATTCATCATAGACATGAAATGGCATGGAGCGAACCAAATCGCCATTTGCAACACATTCACATTGAAGATATTAAGATTTGAATCTTTTCAAACTTTGTAACGGCTTAATTAAAACTCGGAGATACTGCTCTAAATACCTATACACGCATTCTGTAAAATAACCAATATCTCAATCTTACTTTCCAACCGGTTTGAATTTTTAGGTATTTTAATCTCAGTTTTATCGTGTTATCAATTTCATGCACTTTAAATAAACTTGAATATAATTATGAAGACGGCCTTATAATGTTATTAATTGTTTTCAAAAAGTATTTCAAAAAGTATAATTTAAAGTTATTCTAAGTATAGGCCTATTTTCTTAAATGTAATATACAATAGTTTAGTTGATTTAGTATACTATATATTAATTTGGATAATATATACTGCTTTTTGTTTTTCTTTTCTTTTTGCGTGTGTTCATTTTAACATGTTGATACATTAGGCCTACAGTCAAATTCGGTTGGAAAAAGATTATAAATATCGTTTATTTTAGTGAATGTGTGGTATGCCAATTCAATATTAGAGACAATAAGTATCGAGTCAAGATTATAGTAAACGATTATCTCTTATCGTTATATACAGCACTGTCTTTCATTCTATAGAAAAGTTATAATCTGTCGGTGATTAACTTTAATCTACACGGTTTACAAACAGTTGGCGGGATTTTTGAAAAGTGATTGAGATCAAACGCGACCGACGTCCAAGTTGTATGATAACTTTCCACGTAAACCCCCAGCTTTCGTTGGGCGTTTCTTCAACAACTCGATCAGAGCATTAAACCAGAGAGATTAAACGTTCTTCCTCATCCAGTAAATAACTAACTGAACAAACTCAACAAATAAAGAGGTCTGATATGAACAAATAATGCGCCATAAATACATTTAAAAGCCGAGACTTATTTGAATGCATTTTACATGATGATATTCCAAATATGGTAAATGACATTCAATATTTTAGATATTTTTGAAACATTTTGTGCAATTTTGGATTGTCTGCAGACGCAGGATAATGTTTAAGACATCTTTGAAATACACGGAAAAGCATTATGTCATTTTCAACTGATGTTTAAAATAAATTAAGGGACGCACACTCCGGTTATGGTTGAAATTCCTAATAGGCATGTTTGTACTTATTTGAATGCATTTTACATGATGATATTCCACATATGGTAAATGACGTTCAATAATTTTGATATTTTTGAAACATTTTGTGCAATTTTGGATTGTCTGCAGACGCGTGGATAATGTTAAGACATCCTTGAAATACACGAAAGAGCATTATGTCATTTTCAACTGTTTAAAATAAATTAAGGGATGCACAATCCGGTTATGGTTGAAATTCTTAGAATAACACTAGCTGATTTATGTTTTCGGTTATGCGACAGACGACAGAAAACACGTTTCAATGCTTGCTAATTAAATTGTGAAAACATTGTGAAATTCGACCTTCTTCAATCCCCTCTGACGTTTTGTAATGATTGTTGATTTGTTGAATTAATGTGGATTCATAAACTTGAATGCGTTTGGTTGTGTATCATCAAATTTGTGTATAGCTTGTATATGTGTTTGAATGATTGCCCGATGACTACGATTAACAAAACAAAAGTTCAATGTCAACATTAATTGTTTGAATTGCTTGTTAAATGGCCAATCTGGAGTTCTTTAACTTTAAGTTTGAACACTTTCCACGCGGCTGGCTATTGGTTTAACCACGGTACAAAAAACATACTTCTCGGAAACCTTTTTCTAACTCTCATGTCTATCTCAAGGGTACAGAACAGATAATAGGCATGTTTGTACTTATTTGAATGCATTACATTATGATATTCCAAATATGGTAAATGACATTCAATAATTAAGATATTTTTGAAACATTTTGTGCAATTTTGGATTGTCTGCAGACGCGTGGATAATGTTAAGACATCCTTGAAATACACGAAAGAGCATTATGTCATTTTCAACTGTTTAAAATAAATTAAGGGATGCACAATCCGGTTATGGTTGAAATTCTTAGAATAACACTAGCTGATTTATGTTTTCGGTTATGCGACAGACGACAGAAAACACGTTTCAATGCTTGCTAATTAAATTGTGAAAACATTGTGAAATTCGACCTTCTTCAATCCCCTCTGACGTTTTGTAATGATTGTTGATTTGTTGAATTAATGTGGATTCATAAACTTGAATGCGTTTGGTTGTGTATCATCAAATTTGTGCATAGCTTGTATATGTGTTTGAATGATTGCCCGATGACTACGATTAACAAAACAAAAGTTCAATGTCAACATTAATTGTTTGAATTGCTTGTTAAATGGCCAATCTGGAGTTCTTTAACTTTAAGTTTGAACACTTTCCACGCGGCTGGCTATTGGTTTAACCACGGTACAAAAAACATACTTCTCGGAAACCTTTTTCTAACTCTCATGTCTATCTCAAGGGTACAGAACAGATAATAGGCATGTTTGTACTTATTTGAATGCATTACATTATGATATTCCAAATATGGTAAATGACATTCAATAATTAAGATATTTTTGAAACATTTTGTGCAATTTTGGATTGTCTGCAGACGCGTGGATAATGTTTAATTAAGACATCTTTGAAATACACGGAAGAGCATTATGTAATTTTCAACTGTAAATAAATTAAGGGACGCACAATCCGGTTATCATGGTTATGGTTGAAATTCCTAGAATAACACTAGCTGATTTATGTTTTTCGGTTATGTGAGACGACAGAAAACACGTTTCAATGCTTGCTAATTAAATTATGAAATCATAGTGAAATTCGACCTTCTTCAATCCCCTTTTTGCAATGATTGTTGTTTTGATTTGTTGATTAATATGGATTCATTAACTTGATTGTGTTTGTTTGTTTGTTTATCATCAAATTTGTGTATAATTGTATATTTGTTTGAATGATTGCCCGATGACTACGATTAATAAAACAAAAGTTCATTGTCAACATTATTAATTGTTTGAATTGTTTGTTACTTTTAATTGGCTAATCTGGAGTTCTTTAAGTTTGAACACTTTACACGCGGCTATTGGTTTAACACAAAACATACTTTTCAGAAACCTTTTTCAGAAACTCTCATGTCTATCTCAAGGATAACAGAACAAATAATAAGCATGTTTGTACTTATTTGAATGCATTTTACATGGTGATTCCAAATATGGTAAATTTTGACATTTTTTCAAACATTTTGGATCGTCTGCAGACGCCGGCCGCGTGAAAAGTGTGAAGACATCTTTGAATTACACGAAAGAGCATATTAATATCATATTAAATTGTATTAGATAAAGTAAGGGGACACACAATACGGTTATTTGAAATTCCTGGAATAACACCGTAGCTGATTGGTGATTTTTCGGTTATATAGAGACGAAAGAAAACAAATTTCAAATGCTTGCTGGTGGCACCAAATATTTTACGGGGGCCGGGACAGCGCGCATAGAGGATGAGCAACATGCGTGATGTTATTATTATGAAATTATATTGATTTGTTCTATAGGCCTATCAGACATTTTATATAATGGGGAACACATTCTCGGTTAATTTCATCGAAAGTCTTTTATCAGTTCCGTTTCGATCATGGAAAATCGGTGAATGATTTTTTCACTTTCAGGGTATATAACCCACTTATAC
>CM069441.1:116515686-116763585 GCA_035610835.1 Ophiura sarsii | reverse complement strand
CCCTAGAACGTGGCAGTGGGATGGAACGAAGAACAGGGGGAGGGGGTTAAATAAAAAATGGGAAAAATTATGTCCGCCGGCGCCGGGAGTTGAACCCGGGTCGGCCGCGTGACAGGCGAGATATACTAACACTCAGCCACGGGGGGAGGGCTTCACAGGCTAATAAATCGGAGACCATATATACCCGTAGTTTAGTGCTACAGGAGATAGAACTTGTGCGCGCGCAAGCCACGTGGTGCTGGCTGTGAGGTGACTGTGAGAGCTAGTAGTGTTAGGGTTAATCCAAAATTGTAACTCTAATCTCAAGGAAGTAATACCTGCACTAGTAATACACTGTAATAGTATCAATGCAAAATACATGCCTTTGGCTATGTAAACTGATTGAAATGGGTGGTCCATGTGGTCCCTTCTGCATAGTATTAGTAGAGTTGGCCAAATCTTGTAATTTCGTAACAATGTGCAATGTTTTAATCTTATTTTAATTATTTCTCCACAATAACAACATGATATATGTTCATATTTTCGTATCGAGATCTCATATACATTTTAAAGACATCTGGGTACAAATACCGATTTAAAATACATGAAAGCAATCATACACTCCACAGCAAAACCTGAATCTGAATTCAAATGTCAACGTCGTCACTGCCAAAAAAAAGATTTTCCCCATTTTTTTGAGGCAATAAAGATGCATCAATGCGATCGAAAAATCGTAATTTTACCTATTTGAATTCGTCGTAGCAAAAACTTTGTGCACAAGAAATTTCCTACAGTATTAAACTTGTTTAAAACTATGTTTATTTGTAATAAATCTGTGGATTAAACTTGTTTAAAACTATGTTTATTTGTAATAAATCTGTGGACAGCATTCAGCGTTACGGCTTATATTCACCTACTTATTTCAGAAAATCACGCAAAATGGAGATTGTCCCGAATGACCTTGTTAGAAATAACACGTGACTAAACAATAACACGTGACTAAACAATAACACGTGACTCCGGGTCCGACTTTGACTGTACAAGAATTGATCCTAAAACATGTAAAAAGGGGCAATTTTCGCGCTATTACATGTTCGCGCGATGAAACAATTGGCAGATTTTATGAGGAGAAATATCGGGTACCAAAATATTTAATAACATTTTTCGTGTGATTTAATTTCGGGCAATTAAATTTTCGCGCGATTAAATCTTCGCGTAGTGAAACAAATAGCAGGTTTTATAGGGGTGGGGTATCGGGGGTGTTAAAAGAAATAGCTACAGGGCAGAAGTGCCAAAATATTTAATGACATATAATACAATATGTACTTCAACAAATAGATATTGCAATTTTCGTGTGATTACATTTTTGTGTGATTAAATATTCGCAGGATTCAAATTTTCGGGCAATTACATTTTCGCGCGATTACATGTTCGCGTGATGAATTTAGTGTGATTAAATTTTCGCAGGATTAAAATTTTGCAATTCAATTTTCGCGCGATTACATGTTCGCGCGATGTAACAATGGGCAGATTTTATGAGGGAAAATATCGGGTACCAAAATATTTAATAACATTTTTCGTATGATTTAATTTTCGGGCAATTAAATTTTCGCGCGATTAAATCTTCGCGTGGTGAAACAAATAGCAGGTTTTATGGTGGGGGTGTGATTACATTTTTGTGTGATTAAATTTTCCCAGGATTCAAATTTCGGCCAAGTCAATTTATAAAAGTTGTGATTAAATTAAATTAAATTTTCGCACGATTAAATGTTGGCGCGATGAAACAATTGACATGTATGTAGGGGTATTAAAAGAGATAGGTACAGGGCAGGGGTACCAAAATATTTAATAACATTTTTGTGTGATTTAATTTTCGGGCAATTAAATGTGTGTACGATTAAATCTTCGCGTGATGAAACAATTAGCAGGTTTTATGAGGGGGGTTGGGAATCGGGGGTGTTAAAATGAAAATATACCAAAATCAAACAAGCCTTCAAATCCAACAACTGCGAAAGCCGAGAACCGCGAAAGCCGAGAACCGCTCTAGTTTACAATACATTTCAGCATACAATACAACGTATTTCTATTGTTGTGGGTATCATATTTGTAATGGGCTATTCCAGTTGAAATCCATACACCTACTATAGGAGACATGACCTTAATATTCCACACAGGGGTCTATATTTCAAATGAAGTCACCCATGCAGGTTCACACTACTGTAGGGCAGATTGTAATATTTTCCATAGTTAGTGTATGGATTCAAATTGAATAGTCCAATGACTTTGAATAGAAGAGTATTATCCACTCCATCCTCACGTGCACCGTTCATGTATATTGTTATTTTATCAGTTGTTTATAACATACTTTTAGATAAACAACATTACGCCATGATTACGATGATAGGACACGGGTTCAAGTATTGTTGTTTGAATTCAATCGATAAAACACAAGTGCACCCCCCTCTATATAGAGTTTACTGTATTTTGGTCCTTCAGATGAGTAGTGTAATCACAATACAGCGTTACCGCATTTATATGCGGGTACTTCAAATCAAGTTACGTGGGTACTTGCGTCAGGGTATTACGTGGGTATTTGATGCGTGGGTACTGGGGTCGGCGCATTTTAATCGCACTTGCAATGACGTGAGTTGTGGAATACACTCTAAAGTCACTGCACAGCTAGTTGATGAATGAAGTAATGTAACGGATAAAAATCATGGTCGGAGTTTCATTTCCGTTTTTGAAAGTGAGTATAAAAATCCCCTCCACGGCTCATATGATACTCCTCTCTCAGTACCTGTGTACACACCCTTCAGGTAGATTCCATTTAGATTGGCAAAATGACAGTGTGCATGCCACCACGCACCCATATATGTCCCGGCGCAGTCGAGACCAACTTGTTCATCGTTGTCCTGATCAATAGTGCTAAATTTCTCACCATTACCGCGATCCGACAACCCATCATCTGAAAATAATCGCAGAAAATTATATTAAGGCTTTTGTCAATACAGCGTGTCTCAGAATACCTGAGACGTATTCTGACGGTGCTCTAATTTTACTTTTACATCATGGATTTCAATCATGTTTGTACATTTTGAAAACCGTAGAATCCCCACATTTTATATGGAATGGAAAAAAAGAAGCCAAAACCCTTTTTAACTCATTTGATGAAAAACCTCTGTGCTGCTATGCAGCCTCACCACTCCATACTATTTACCCACATTGAATTTCACTTCATTCATCCCTGCCCTTTTTCTAATTGAATTACTGAAGTGGCAATATCTAGCATTTTCACTTCATCTTCCCAAATCACGGTTTACTCAAAATCAACGCCGGTTCAAATTTGAACAACTGTTTGAATCCATCATTTAATGAAGTCATGTCTTTTTGTGTAATAGTTCGTTACATAAGTGAATCATCTATCTTTAAATTTAAAATGATTTAAACGAAAAATGACGCATGAAATAAAAATGGAATGTTTCATACTATATAAATGATATATAAATGGACAAGTAAAACTGCTTCCGCGGTGATACAATATTAAGTGGTAATGCACAGTTGCAGAGCCTTCAGACACCCTCAATTTCCGCCAAATCGGTTGAACTGTTTTTGACCTACCCCTCTTTGATCAAATATAAGTATCAAACCAATCGAGCAATCTTGATTAGTTTATCACGAATATAATGTGGAGATTCTAAGGTTTTTTGAATTGTGTAAAAAGATTCTAAGGTTTTTTGAATTGTCTAGAGCACTGTCAAAATATGTTGCAGGTTTTCTGCGACACTCTGTATACAGTTCCTTCGCTGATTCTTACAATACTCTCAATTTCAATTGTATTATGGTTTTAAACGGTAGAGACGTACAAAAAGTAATTCCATATACTGTCGGGCAACCGATTTCGCGACCACAATCTGTGGTCTTTGGAGTAGCCCAAGTGATTGAACCAAATCGTTGAACACTTCCGTTTCCGTTCAAGGAAGATTTTTAGTGTCTTATCCGTGTGAAAGGTTGATCCTGGTGGCTTCGTTGTGGTTGAGTTCTCACTTAAATATTTTCCTTGACTCCTCCAAGCAAGCAAAAAAGAACTTCTATGCAAAAGATGTTGAAGGTTTGAAAAAGATGCAACCTGGCAAATGGCATAAAAACATCAGAAATATAACTGGCCATAACAACAAAGCTGGTGATTGTGATTTACCCGGGTTAGGTGACTCTGTCAGTGTACAAGCTGATAAGCTAAATGAGCATTTTTCTAGTGTTTGCTGTCAATTGCCGCCACTCAGATTGGAATCTCTGCCTTCCTACCTACCAGCCCTTTCTCCTCCAACAATACATGTTTGGGAGGTTCAAAACCGCTTAGGTAAACTTAATGCTTCCAAGGCAGGTCATCCAGAAGATATTCCTATCAAGATCATTAAGGAATTCTCCTATGAGTTGGCAGAACCTCTGACAAAAATCTTCAATGCAAAAGGCAAATTCCCATCTATTTGGAAAACTGCTTCCATTGTTCCAGTTCCCAAAGTAAAAAAAAACTGTTTTGGCTAATGATTTGCGCCCTATTGCCTTGACAAAAATCTTGGGGAGGGTGTTTGAGTCTTTTTTGGCCGTTTGGTTGAGGGATGATTTTAGCCCATTTCTTGACACTAAACAATATGGTAATGTCAAAGATACAAGTACAACCCATTATCTTGTTGACATGTTGAATAATGTTATCTCGGGTATTGACAAACCTTCCTCCAACTATGCTACTTTGGTCGCGGTTGATTTCACAAAAGCATTCGACCGAATAAACCATAATAATGCTGTTAACAAAATCATTTCTTCCGGAGTGAGACCCTCAATAATTCCAAGGATCAGTAGTTTTTTCGCACATCGTACTCAATGCGTTAAGCACAAAGGCAAACTTTCTAGTCTCAAAACCATCACTTGTGGTGTTCCACAGGGAACAAAGTTAGGGCCCGGTATCTTTACTGTGATGGTTAATGACGCTGCTGAAACTTCTTCTGATCGATGGAAATTTGTCGATGATCTCACCCTGGCAGAAATCATTAACTCTAAAACAAACACTCATCAGCTCCAACACCATCTGAATGCTTTAGACGATTGGTGTAAGGTTAACGATATGCTGCCTAAGCCAACCAAATGTCATGTTTTGCATGTAAATTTTAAAAAAAAACTGCAAGTTGTTGATCACATGAAATTACTAGGTCTTGAAATCCAAAACAATCTGGGATGGAACATCCAAGTCAAAACATGATATCTCGTGCCAGTAGACGTTTATTTATGTTATATGCTCTTCGTAAACATGCTGCCCCAGTTGAGGACATGCTGACCATTTTTCAAACCTATATCCGACCAACTTTGGAATATGCTTGTGCTGTCTGGCATCCTGCGCTTACCAAAAATCAAAGCTACCAAATTGAAAGGATTCAAAAGCGCACTTGCAAAATCATCCTTGGCAACAAATATCAAGACTACGAGTCTGCGCTTCGCGAATTAAACATCACCAGTCTTGTCGATCGCAGGGAAGAGTTAGTTTTGAAGTTTGGTCAGCAGGTCCTCAACTCTGAAAGACATCGCCACCTTCTCCCAGAGAAGAGATCGATTAACCACAACCTCCGTCGCAGCAACATATTTCCTCAACCATTGTGCAATACCAACAAATACCAAAAATCCACCATTCCTTACATCATAAAAAAGCTCAATGGCGTTTTGGATGTTTAATGTATTTTGCTGATGTCTGTATTTCGTTGTAATATTTGTATGCATGTAATTTTGATATATATATATATATATTTTTATATTGTAAAGCCAGCTTTTTCAGCTTATGCTGCCTGCTGGCTATTTTTTATACCATGAATAAATAAATAAATAAAAAGGAGGGGAATCTAATCAGTTCACAAGCGGTTTTATTCATCCAATCTGCCAACATAGCCAGTTCTTAACAATAGAGGGCGCTGCCAAATTGAATTTTATGGTGGCGGGCAGATGACATCGAATTGTACATTGCACAACTGTCTAAAAAGTATGGTTGGGTGGGTCTGTACTGCTGCCTTGTTTTATAAATCTCCGTAAAATAGGTATCTTTGTTTGGATGGCAATGGTTTCATTTCATAACACAAAGGTATTTGGTTGACATTTCGAAACATTTCAGAAACTTTGGGTAACGGCGAGAGGTTGAAAAGGAATGCCTAATAACCCGGGGCCTTAACTTCCTTCGGGTATATTGGAGTGCCTCGGGTGTTGACCCCCCCCCCCCCCCCCCCCCTCCCCCCGGGTTGACCCCCCCCCCCCCCCCCCCCCCGCAGGTGTGTGGACCCATTCAAATGCAAATATACTTACTTGCAGTACTATCGCCATCCGGATCATAGGCACCAAGTGACAACCTGTATTTGTCCGATTCGTCAGCAATCTTAAAGTCTGAATAGACATCAAATGCAGTGACGAATCCATCGTACAAATCAATTCTCAGCTCGTACATCTTTCCAACGTTATTCGATATGGCGTATATGTTTTCATTGCCGAGCCAGTGTTCGCCGGACACATCCCCAAATCCAGCTTTGTAGTTTTCCCAGCCGAGTAAAAAGTCTTCAGAACCGTCTTCGCGTCTTTGAAACACCTACATGAAAAGATCAACATTATTGGTTTAAAATTTGGAAACTAAAGAGGCCAAAATGTTGCGGCTAACAGATCAAATTTGAATCGTTCCGTTTAACTCGGCTCATCATCGCCTCGTGCAATGGAAAAGTGCAAATTTAATTGAACCTATATATAATGAGAAACATTTTTTAGTAAGTTGTACATTATGTGATATCCCCTGTGATATCATGGATGCCGCTATTGATGTTCTTCCTTGAATAATACGATTTAATGAAACGTAGGCCTATATATCCACAAACAGATTCAGCAGATGGTCAGTAAAGCCGAACCGATTATCGTATCTGATATCGGATCGATAATCGGATCTGATACCGGATAAATTTAACTCACCGTCCAACCCCCTCCGTCCGTATCCATATCACACCAAACTGACATGGGGACTACTCCGGATCCGGCGTTAGGATAGATACTATAGGAGCCACTCGCGGTTATGCCGTACGTGTTCAGAATGTCATAGCAATCACAAGGTCCTGTGAGGAGATATCAAAGCACAAACAGTTTAGATTTATGCTGGGATAGTAATTTTGTACGCCAGTGCAACAAGGAGGTCGTTGAATTTTGCCGAAATCACATATGTTTTGGTGGGGATTTTATTGAATTGTTAATTCAAAATGAACAAAACCAGTACTTTTTAAAAAAAACCCACTTAGGTGAGCTTCATAAAGTCTTCCTCATCTGTCTGTGCTTCGAGCGACCGACATCGATGGATAACTGCGCCCAAGTTGACCAATATGAATCTTTATCCATCGTCGATGGACACCAAACTACGGGCATATGAATGGGTCAATATGTTAATAAATGTCGTTTCTCAATTTGTTGGGTGTGGTGAGGGGGGGGGGGGGGGCACTTCTTTAAATTGCGTGACGTGAAAGTTCGGTCACATTAAACATGATCATGTCCTGTCACTAGTTGACCCCGTTTTACATTTTGTCCTCAACCGGAATGACCCCTTCTCCCCTTTTTCTATATAGGTCTAAAACCTCTCTCACGCTTGCCACTGTCTTATACCATCACCGTCACTTTCAAAAATGAGTGTCCCTATCCCGAGGCTTTAGGCTTACTTACGTCCAACTTGAATATTGACTGAAATTGACGCTGATCCGCCAACATCTGCCGAGAATGAATTCGACGCAGTGCACGTAACCGTCGTGTCATCTGAAAAGTCCATTGTTACCGTTTGACTACTTTCGCTGTTCCCGCCAAAATTCCAGGCAATATTGGCAGTTGGAATGGTATTCGGAGCGTCGCAGAAGAATGTCAACAAAGTAGTTTCAAGCACGTTGATTGTATCCCCGTCGGAGTATGTGGTCGAATCCACTTGCACAATTAGATCCGCAGATGAGGGAGCAACTGCATAACAGTATGTTTAATAAGATATTTGAAACAGCATCATTTAGAAGGTTTTGCCATTGTTATGGGTATAATAATCATGTTAATGGCACCTAGCATGCCTAGCTAGCGCTAATGAGTTTTTCTCAGAACAACTACCAATAAAACCGACGGCCAACCGAACCCCGTACCAAATTGAATGATGGACTTGGTTCGAAATAGCATATCTCATTACTTCAAAGCGTTTTCCTTAGGACCTTTAATGTGAACCTTTGATGATTTCTTCAAAATGTTACCTTGATTTAAATGAGCTGAGTGAACTAGTTGGTATTGAATTGGTGGATCGTGGTATCATCGGCCCGTAATATAGTGCCCGGGATCCGATGTGATACAATCGCACCCATCATATTTTCTTCTGAACCACTAGCCTATACGGTATTCGATATTTAACCAAATAATCTCACCTTTGACGTCAAATTGGACAATATCTTGGACGGTTCCAACACTATTTGTTGCAGAACAAGTCAGTGATTGTTCATGATGCTCGGCGTAATTCACTTGAAACGAAAAGTTCTCTGTGTCTTGAACGCGGACGCAGTCAATGATATCTGTATCGGCGTTGTCTGTCTCTGTTACCAGGCTAGAAGAAGCCTGCGTTAAAGACCAACTGACATCTGCCTCTTGATCAGCCCCAGTTATGACGCAGTTAAATGTGTATATCTCACCATTTATAACAGTGATCATTTTAGACTCTGCGTCGTAAACGGCACCCGCTCCAGATGCAACCGATATGGACGCGTCAGCTGGTTTTGCTATAAACAAATCAAACAATTAACTAATCCATTAAAACAAAGAATAAAAACATTTTCCAGTCAATGTGGGCAAATAAATCTGCGGCTAGCTGTGCGAACACGGGTTTGAAAACGAAACATTAATTTGGTTCGAGATCAAATAAGACACTGCAGGCCCTTTCGCGATTTTTTTTTCTTCGTACATGATCCTAGTGAAATCAGTTGATTGGTTCAAAAAATCATTTAATTCAGTGAAATTTGCTTTATTCCGTATTAAAACGGAATGAAGTGAATTTCACTAGGATCATGTACGAAAAAAGAAATGCGGTCCGTTTATTGGAAAAGGTGTACTTTAGGTCCCAGATACTGGTATACCAGTATCGTTCAATACTGGAACATAAAAGTTGCCAGTATCTGTCGTTACTGGTACGATTTCACTGTTCCAGTATCGGGTCGATACTGGAACGCCAAATTGTGTTCCAGTATCGAGCGATACTGGAACATCCAGTATCGGGCTCCATTCCAATGTTCCAGTATCGGGCGATACTAGTACTTGTGATACCAGTGAGATTTATCCCAGTATTGAACGATACTGGTACATAATTATGTTCCAGTATCGCCCGATACTTGAACATTTTATATGTGTCAGTATCGGCCGATACTGGAACACTAACTTTGTACCACAATAGGACGATACTCAGTCCAGAATCTGAGGCCTAAAGTACACTTTTTCCCCATGGTTATATGTTTATTCTTCCATAGTGGAGTTTCAGAGTTATACTCACATCAACCATTGGGATAGCTAACAGCCATATCGTGAGTTTCGAAATGAGTTTAAAGTACACAGACAATGTGATACAGTTATTTGTTCAACGGATATTTTCCATTTTAATTAATTTATTATTTGCACGACACAATATGGGACTTGACTTGTTCGTGGTTATGTCGGATTTGGTGGCAGATATAAATATATGTGTACAGGTGCAATTGGTAGTTTATATAGCTACCTTTTGAATTTGTGAAATATCTTTATGCGTCGATGCAAAAGCAAATTTGGAAAAGTGTACTCGAAAGCGCAGCAAATCAAACCCACACTATCCATAATATTGACGAGAAAATAAATACACGGCATTAAGTTAAAACAGCCCATGGGGAACCATGCATGTGATACCCCTGACAAACATTATTATTCAACCAACAAAGATAACCTATATCATAATAATATTTTTAGTACCAATTATTTTAAAAGTATACTCATGGTTCACGTGACCCGGTAAATTCATTCAATTATGATAATTGACAATGGGTCGTATTATATTGGCAAATTATCTATGGTAGGCGTCACCACCGTAACAAAAGGTCACTCTTTAACGCAAGTTTATCACTATGGGAAACTAGGGGGGCTGGGGTACCGCGCCATTTTGCAATAATTTGCGAAATCGATCGTGGTTATCACGTGATACGTATCGTGGAAAAATAATTTACACTGTTTTAACGAAATGCACTGTGGGATTGTGTTACCAGCCTAAAATTATAGAGGTCGCAAACTTGCTTATATTGAGCCTAGCTATAAAAGTATAACAATCTAAAAGTGACATCTCTAAATGTATTACCAAAGTGTAAAATTGTTGGACACACTGGTAAAATGGTTTTACAACAAGTTTTGCTATCATATTATCAAACTGAACTCAAGTTAAATCACTCTATATCGAGCAATAATATAATTGTTTACGCATTTTAATTGTTTAGACAAAGTTAAATAAATCAAGGATACATTTATGATAGATAAATAAATAAAAAGAAAACTATAAACGCATGGGCGGCATTTATAATTGATAAAAATTGACATAACAATGATGTTACATTAATATACCATCAAGTTTAAAAAATAGAAAAATAATGGGAAAATTCGAACCCGTGATTTCCGATTGCCACGACATGGCCAACCTACGCACGCCACAGAGATTTACGACAGTAATTGTGATAGTTTTATTATTTAACTATGTCCATTTATTTATAACGAACGGATTTTTATTGTGCCATTTTTGCTAAATGTGTGTGTTGCTCTCGCACAAAATGTGTTTGTAATTTGATTATAATTCTTATTTTTAAAAGAACGGTAATTTTTTTTGACATTTTCGAGAAAAAAATGGCGTAACCCTGATACGGTAAACGCCAGCAGTGTGGTGTCCGCGTGGGCAAGCATACAAATGATGCTAAGCAAATCCAGCATATAAAACAAAAAGTGCTCCTAATGGGACTCGAACCCACAACCTCTCGCTCCTCAAGCGACTATCTTTCCACTAGACTAACCGTGCTAATTGAAAAAATTAACGCAAATAATTTATTTATATCATGGGTCATGGGTTATTGCACTGTGTTAAATTCTACAATCCCGGCCGCCACTCTGTTCAAAGGCACAAAAAAGTTGACTTGTTTTATGCTTTTTTTGCAATCCTGAGGTGTGCAGTTCGATTTTCTTTCTCGAATTGTTTAGAAAACCATCCATTTTAGAACATCTGAAATTTAAAAGTGAACTGCACACCTGGGAAAGTATGATGCCAAGGGCATATTTTTTGCACGTAAATAGTCCAATACAAGAGTTCTGAAAATCGACAAAAATATGACGTCATAACCATTGCTTCGGGACAAAATGGCGCGGTACCCCACCCCCCCCCCCCCTAATGGGAAACATTATCCTACGATATGAACACAACAGCGCCTTCACCTTTGACACAAAAAATGTGTGGAGAATTTCGGGAATTTTCCAAACTTTAGGAAAGACATCCTAAAATCGATTTACATGAAAAGCATTACACGGATCAACCAAATTTCTTTAGAAAAAAGACAAGTGGGTACACGTAAAATGATGTTTCAATGAAAAATGGACATTTTAAAAGTAATAAAATAATAATAACGCTTACTATTAACCAGTAAAGTCACGCTGATTGACGGAGGTGTTGAGCCGGCTAATCTGGCCGCGTTATCTGCGGTGCATTTCACGTCGATGTTACAATCTAGGCCTGTAAGAACTTTTGAATTCACGATGCTCGTGTAGGACACCAAATTACCCGTTCTGGTTATGATGTAAGTATTCTCCGGGACACTGGTCCCGCCAAAGTCCCACGTCACGGAAGACATGGGTCTCGTGTTGCCGGTAACACATTCAAATATGTGCAACCCCGCACTGAGAGTGACGGAAGCGCCATGGGTATACATATCGGAGTCGATACTCATTTGAAATCCTCGATCCGTTTGGGGAGGAACTGGGTGAATAAATATACAGAATTAACAAAACACTTTTAAAAGTTAAAAAAAGTTAATTGGAAAGTGCTTATATTCACAACACTAGCCTGTTTGTAAAATATCAAATTGTAAGAGGTCTGAGCTTTCAATCCTAGCAGAACCTTTTGACAAAGAGTCAAAATTATTTAATTTCATCACATATTTGGAATTGTCATAAAATAAGTGCAAAGATGCTTTATTGGATCAGTAATTCTTGAGATAGAATTTAAAAAGTTGGGAAACATTTCTGAAAAATCTGTTATAAATATGAAAACTAACAGCCGCGTGGAAAGTGTTTTGAATACTTTTAAGTAACTTTTAGTTATTAGGTATGTAAGGCTGGGTGTTACGAATCATCGGTGGTGTGATTCTTTATCGCGCTAAACAAAAATGTGTTGATACAATTAAATAAAGTAAATTCCGGTTTGGAAGTATATACAAGAGGCGTTTTGATATTATGATGGTGATGATAAAAAATATGACTCTGAATATTATCCTGAAACTGATTCTAAGCATTCATAGAATAGTAAAATCAAGTCAAACAAGATATAATAATATAATAATAATAATTGTATGAATCATGTTATGCATGATAGTCCTCAACAATTCGTTCGACAAATTAAAAACAAGCATTCAATGAAAATATATCGAATGGGCTCAAAACCAATGGGGGATTTTTTTGTGTTTTGACACCGGCTAGTTTTCCCAATTTTCCGTGTGAGAGAACTCAAAATATAAGTTAATTGTCAAATCTCAAGGTTCAAGGTCAATCACACACAAGATATTAAATAATTTAGTATTTGTGTATGATATGTAAATTGAATCAACACAAAATAATCCTTAAAATTGGTGCATTTGGCACGATGTCAATTTCTCCGCATTTTTGAATTTTTGATATGTGGAGAATGCTTGAGCCTTGAACCTCTTTAACTTTCTTCTTCAGAAAACGTGTTTGATTTGTAGGCGAAAAAGTCGATGCCATTGCATATTTTTGTTTGGTTTTTTGTTCGTTTGTTTGTTTATAACTTTTTTTTAATTTTTAGTAAACTTAAGGCGCATTGAAAAACACACATATTTGATCTTCATTATCATACCATTGACGTCTAAATAAACAATCGCAGGCAATGTCGTTCCAGCTTCATTGGTAGCAATACATTCCAAACTTTGGCCATGATGAAGACTGTGATCCGGAGTGAACGTTACACTTCGAGTTAACGACTGCTGCCTACAATAACGCACACCTGATGTACTCCCTGGATATGTGGTTACAAAGCTTGTGCCAAAGGCTTGTTTGAGCGTTATCTCAACATCAGATTCAACTGTCATACCGGAAATTTGACACTGAAACTCGGCTTGGATACCCTGAATAACCATAGCACTTCGAGAACAAGCATCGACTATTATCGGCGAGATGGACGATATAGCGATATTCGACGGTTTTGCTGCGATTAGAAAAAACCCCAAAAAACACACACACTTGAAGTTTAAAAATACAATTGCTTAATTAAGACACATGTGCCAATCAATTCAGTGAGATGTAATACCTTCAAATTAAGGTTGGGGGGGGGGGGGGGGGGGGTAAACCACGGGAAATGGTTTAGGATAGGCCTAGGGTTATAATGGTACAAGTAGCGTTTTGCGGGGGTTAATGAAGCAACCTGATTTCTTTACTTTATAAGTTGGCATGCCAAACAATTGATGGGACCGAGGGTTAATGAAGAAGCCACTGGAAATGGTTTAGGGAGGGTTGTGATTATAATCAACCTGGTTTGGGTGTGTGTATGGAGGGTGGGGGGGGGGGGGGGGGGGGGTAAACACGGGAAATGTTTTAGGGTATCCGCGGGAAATGGTTAGGGAGGGTTATGATTATAAATCCACCTGGTTGGTGTAGTTGCAGTGGGGGGGGGGGCGGGGGAAATTGTAGGGGGTTTATGTGGTTTTAAAAGTACCGAAGGTTAACTTGATGCGGTTTGAGAGGTAGGGGTTAATAAAGTAGACACGGTAAATGGTTTAGGAGGGATAAGGTTGGGGTGATTGGGGGTAGGGGTGGGGGCGGGGTTGTAGGGGGTTTATATTGCCTTTAGAAGGGATATGGTTATAAATAAACCTGGTTTGGGGGTGTTGTAGGGGGGTTTATGTGGTTTCAGAGGTAGGTAGTGGTATAACCAGTAGGTTATAAATGTGGTTTCAGAGGAAGGTAATGTGGCATAACCCATCTAGCGGGGACCCGAGCGTAGCGAGGGTACGCCGCTAGTCTTACTATAAATCTGGAAACGGTGTGTGTTTGTGTATGTATGTATGTATGTATTTATTTGTTATCCTTATTTCTCCGTTAGTTGGGATCAAAGTGGCACCTAATTTGCTTGAAAGATAGAGGAAATAACGGGAAGGGTGTTAAAGTTTATTTAAATGAAATTGGTTAACAATTGGCTCCAAAAACAGCAAAAAACCTCTCAGATTTGGCTCATAAATGCCGCTAGAATTGAACAACATTGTGCGTTGCGCGTACTACAGCGTAATCTTACCGTGGTAACGCGTCGCGTGCATGTTTGCGCAAGGGCTGACTGCCGCGCGGCACACGCACTCCTACACATGGCGCAGAAGCCACACGGGAAATGGCTAATATAGGCCTGTGTTGGTAGGGTAAGTACCAGGGGGGGGGGGGGGGGGGGGGGGGGGGGGAGTGGGGGAGGCGGTGTAAAACCACGGGAAATGGTTTAGGGAGGGCTGTGATTATAAATCAAACTGGTTGGGGTGTGTGCATGGGGGAGGGGGCGGTGGGAGTAAAACCACGGGAAATGTTTTAGGATAGGGTTAAGAGTTAATGAAGTAGCCGCGGGAAATGGTTAGGGAGGGTTATGATTATAAATCCACCTGGTTGGTGTAGTTGCAGTGAGTGTGGGCAATTGTAGGGGGTTTATGTGGTTTTAAAAGTACCGAGGGTTAACTTGATGCGGTTTGAGAGGTAGGGGTTAATAAAGTAGACACAGTGAATGGTTTAGGAGGGATATGGTTATTCAACCTGATTGGGGGTGGGGGCGGGGTTGTAGGGGGTTTATAATGCCTTTAGAAGGGATATGGTTATAAATAAACCTGGTTTGGGGGGTGATGTAGGGGGTTTATGTGGTTTCAGAGGTAGGTAGTGGTATAACCAGGGATGTGGTTTCAGAGGTAGGTAATGTGGCATAACCATCTAGAGGGTACGCCGCTAGTCAGTTTAAAATAAGGAATATTCATATCAACTGACGTACCAAAAACCCGTACCTATCCTATATGAAATCATTACAGTATTTTCAAGGGGTACTTTGAAGGTAGATTTTAACCCAAAAGTGTACTTCTGAACTTACTTAGGGTTTTTCTTTCTTTTTACAAGATAGTATACGAATATATAAAATGTTATCAACCTAATCAGTTAGAATTGTCCATGGTTCTTGATCACAAGAAACAAAGGGAAACAAATTCAAAAAATGGGTCTGCGTGTCGTCGTCCGCGAGAATCTGATTTTGATCTGTTCCAAATTGGCGAGAAATATTCGGTTTTTATCTCTTCGCGCGCAAAAGTAATCTAAGCATACGCGCGAGATAATGGCCACACGCAATCGGATTTGGCCGACCGCACGCGACACGCATAATGGACCTATGGCACATAATCTCCTGGCCACAGTTCGACATACGTGGGCGCACTTCGATCAGGCTGCGCACGCATGCTTGAACTCACAAAATACTGCCAACCAACAACACCAAAGCACCTGATTGGTCAAATTTAAACTGACGCCTTTTTAACGATCGTCACGCTGCGCTGTATCCATCAACGCAGTGCTGCGCCATAACCACCGACGCAGTGGGGCGTGATGGTGCGTGGAAAAGCTCATGAGTTTTTCAGTTCTCATGTTTGAACACCAACCAATCAGAGCCTTGAGGTCGAGATGACGTAGTGCGCACAACGGAGAACCACGGGACCGTTTTGGGGTGAGGTTGAGCAGGCGTACTTTACGCGAGCTCAACCTCATGTGACGTGGGTCCATTGTTGCCCTCATGCATGCGCATCCTTTTGTATTCATTCGCTGCTGTAAGGAGGCTACGTCAATTTAGTGCGGATCAAACTATAGGAATACTTCTGTTTGTGGTTTATATCTATCTCCACAAGAGCGCCCTCTCAAACCACCGTGTGGCGGATGAGCATGTTACGAAACTGAAATGACACTGCAAGTTCTCGTCATAAAAAGTGTTTCGATAGGGTAATACTAATAGCCACGCTATCAGAGAGTGTCGACCCGATCGTGATATAACTTGTAGCTCCACTTGGTATACAATAATTAGGAATCTAAATAATACTTACATCTAACAGTTAATGTCACAGTTATTGAACGAATACCACCTTCAACGGTCGGGTTACAAGTTGAATATACAGAGCAAGTGACAGCGACGTTGCATTGTTCCTCCGTTATCTCCAGATCAATGATGCTACTCTCAATATTTTGAAGATTGCCTCCTCTAGGAATGCTTTTCACGCTATTGGCTGCCATCGCGTTGCCGTCTAATGACCAGTCAATGGCAGCATGTTCTTTAGCGTTGCTAGCAGTGCATACAAAGGTGTGAGGACCCTCGTTCAGCAATACAGAAGAACCGTCGAAATAGCTGAATGAATCGATGGTTAATGATACATCTTCGGCTAGAGGTAGAGCTGTAAGTGCAAATAAATAATAATAGAACATTTTAAAGCGTAGGCCTATCAAAAATGATTTTATGTGCTGATAATAAATTGCCACATTTAAGGCTGCACATAAAGATTTCAACTTCCTCAGAAGCACACGATTTCTTTGGATTAGAAAATCCCATATCGTGAATGAGAAGGATTTACTTAACAGTATTGTTTGATCATCGCTCCAACACGTTAACGGTACCCCGGGTACCAAGTGTATGCAAACTTATATCCATAGGGTGTAAAATTATAAGGTTGTTTGGATTACCTCAATATCAATGCATCTCCACAAATCCTAATGTATTGCGACCTATCTCGGTAAATTTCCTATCACTCTTGATTTAATCCCGTAAATATCAAGAGGTGAAAATATTAGATAATCATAAATGGTTAAAATGGCTAAAATGGTGCCAAATGAGCGCCATGTCTAAACGTTTCAAATTTAACTAATTTTAAAAAGCCAAATAATGATCAGACGAAATCAAGCCACAAAAGCAGAATTTCAAATCGAATCCCTTTGAGTCATTGGATGGTTGAATCTTGAGTCAATCTCGCGTCCCGTTGAGCCGAGCCTTAATACCCTAGCTACTCCTTTAAATAATCTGGCACAGTAATGTATTGATTAATGAATATGTTTTTCGAAACCAGAAACAGAAAAGCAAACGTTATTTACCCTCAACCGTTAGTACAATGACAATACTGATGACAGCAGTTGCAGCCTGTCGTTTACGCCTTTGGATGTTGCCGAATCGGTTTTCACCTGTCAAACAGATAATATCACTGTTTCCTTCAATCTGCGAGATAACTTCAACGGTGATGGCGCTCGTGATATCGATGACATCTTCTCCCTTGATTTCTGACGTTGTGGTCAATTGTCTCGTCTCGATATCATTGTTTCCAAAATCCCATATTAAAGTAGTGCCGGAATCGACATTGCGTGCGGTACACACAAATGTGTGACTACCCTCGTCGATGGAAACATCTTGACTTATCCGATAAGTAATTGAGTCGATCGTTAGTGATATGCTCGGGATAGGACGAGAAGATGCTAGGGGAGGGGGGAGGAAAATTGGAACATATCAATTTAGTATTTTTCGAATTAACGGTTTAGAGATTGAGGGCACCCGATATACTTTTGATATCATTTTGATGTGAAATATCAGCCTTTGGCACCTGTGGACGTGGTTATTCTGGTTAAGGCAATAACCGTCGCTTTTCGCTGCAAATTTTATTACAGTAAGTCCATGTATATTTTGATATCATGAACGATATACATATAAAACATAGGAGCTGCGATTGCAATTTCGGTGTATATAGATATTAGAGAAATCTAAGCATAAACGACCGCAGTGAATTAGACTATACTTGATGTCTTCGTGATACGTAATCATGTATCATCTTTTTAAATTTTGTATAATTAATTTTAATAATAATCTTGATTGCCGGTTACCTTTGGGTGTGCGTGTCACTTTTTATGGGTTGGTCTAGTTTTAAGTCATCGAGTCGGCACAAGATAGTTAGCACCTGAGGTTTTTTAGCTATTCGCAGCCAGCTTTTATCATACTGAATTGTTATAGGTGTCCCATAGATTAACATTAGTTTTTCGCAACCAGCTACTATCACACTGAATTGTTATAGGTTGTCCGATAAATTAACAATAGTGTGTAGGTATTGTATCATAATGTTTCACAGTATAAGAACAATCTACAGGGTGAGTAAAAAAAAAAGAATATAAATGCAACCAGTGTATGCAGTAATAGATGCATTATTCACTATCATCAGCAAAATGAATTATGACATATCGTGATACCGTTTACCAGATATGACTATTTTGGGAAGGTTACTGCATTTTGAAACCGAACACAATATTGAATATTTTACTCAATTAATGCTTGACATTAAAGAACAAGTGGATGCATGTATGGTACACAATAGCTAACTAATGCTTATTAAGACGAATCAAACATTCTCAGGTATTTTTTTTCTCAAACATTAAATGCGAAATAATGACAACACAATGTCATTATTAAGAATTTAGGAACAACAATAAAACAATTGGTTGTTGTGATGGTCGGACTCAGCTCTGATTAGAGTATGGACCGATTTCAATAGTTGAATTCAATAGATCTTATAAGAGTAAATATCGCAAATCTTGTTGGGTTCATAAAATGTTCACTTTTACGCAAATGAGCGTGAAATATGTTTACTACAACCAATTTCAACCAACTAAAATTATTTAGAAAGCTGCGTCTGCCTCAATAAAAAATCTGTGACATTTCTTTACAGATTTTAAGATATACAATCCCAAAGTTGAGTACACTTTTTTTTACTCACCCTGTATACATTCATGATTTTGTATATAATAATTATGCTTGATTCACAATCCATGGTACACATGCAACGGTATGTTTGAACGTTGCATGAAAATTTCAAATTATGTCCCCCTAAAACATTGTCCCAATATTGTATTAACGTTTTCCATAACGTTACGTTTTGCTTTGGAAGATATGTGTAAAATTTAAGAAGCATATTTAGTAAACAATTTTGACTGCCGCTTCATGTTTTCATAATCATTTAAAAAGTCATATCAATATAATACAACACTAATTCAACATAAAAAAACCTATTATTTTATTTTAATTTGTAATCGAGTCATCGGATAAATAATGATTTTACTCACCTGGAAGGGGTGTCTCTACGACTGGGTCAGAATCTCGGCCTGAAAAATAAAATCTCAATGAAAGGTTTTAATTGCATTAGGGTTTTATAGACCATTAATATAATAAGGTTACTTAACCCTAACCCTCTTAGAACTACGAATTACTACGATGTGGTGTGCTTGTGTCACCCTGCGTGGCAGTTTTTTGATGAAATAATGGCCCCAGGCTATATACTTGGCGAAGTATACTGAGCCTTGTTTGGTTGACCCCGTGGCCTAGTGGTAGATCGGTCGCCTCTGAACCCAAAGCCAAACCCATATTACGGAATAAAGCTAAATTTGTTTTTTACAAAGTCTATTATAGAAAATAAAGTCGTACCACCTTCACCCTTCACCCCTTATAATCAGGCCTGGAAATAGCACCCGCCCACCGGCCCATACGCTACTTGCACGGTACAGATGGAACCATTGAAAGCGAGGCTCTCACCCCACCACGCACTGTCACGCCACACTCCCGGGCCACACTGCGTCGTGGTTTGACGCAGGTTTGTGCACCGCGTGACGCGGTTGGGCGCGCGAGTGCGTTCTGAGAGGTGAGCCTCGCTTTCATTCTAAAATGGCGATTGTGTGCAAGTAGCGTATAGGGTGCACACCACTATTACAGTTAATGTCACAGCTTCCGTCGATCGCGATCACGAATGTAGTTCCTAAATAACGGAAAGAATGGTTAATATTGACATGATACGTCATTCAAAATTATTGAATTTGGTCTATATTTGTTCACTGAAGTGTACTTGAGATAATTCGAATGAAAAGAGTATACATCTACTGTTTTATTTGAAAATATTGGCGGACGGATACAGTCACAACGGGTTACAAGGTGTAATTTCGTGTTAAAAATACTACTCCGTATACAGGGGGAAATATAGAAAAATGTAATCGGTCACCCCCATCTGAGTTTTTGACCCAGGTAAGATCTACAGGGTGTCCCAAAAGTCTATGCACGTTTTTGAAGAGTCATATCTCATAAAATATAAATCATATGGTATAAATTTAACCATATTTTGATAGACGAGATTTGGGAAATTATTTTGATACCAAACACAACCCCATTGGTGAACCCATATCATTATAAAACTGGTTGAAAGTTTTTGGCCGTGTGAGACCTACCCATACCAAGTGCACACATTGTTGCTAAAACAGGTGCGCATAAATTAGCGGTATGAAAGCAACGTTGCGCATTAGTCACAGTTCACTGCTTACCTTGCAACATTAATGTTATTACCAAACTCGGTCACTCACAACAGTCGTAGTAGACAATATTGCACAGCAAAAGTCTTCATTCAATGGTTTACAGCATAGATAAGCGAATACAAATTGTATGGTTCTACGCTGAAACAAATTCAGTTCAACTTACTCAACAAAATTTCAGAAAACATGTCAAAGTGAAACGCGCACCAGGATGAATATCCATTCTGAAGTTGGTGGAAACATTTTTGAACACAGGAACTGTGCATGATTTGTCTCGATGTGGTAGAAAAAAGACTGGTAGATCAACAAGTCACATTGATGTCATACGACATGCAGTAGCCAAAAGTCCAAAGAGATCTAATCGCTGTGTGATGTGTGCGTTCACTTTTCTGTTACGTTATTCAATTGTTTAGGTCTGTGTTTTTGCATTAGCGCACGTCTCTTTATAAATGGAAAACATTTAAACTAGATCTCACTATAGAAACGAAAATTATGTGTGATATAGTCTTTTATTATGATGGGATCACTGTAATGTAAAATTTCAAATAATACAATCGACGGATCATTTTCTGTGTAACCAACTCTACCTATCTTTTGTTAATCTCAATAGGTATGGATTTATGAACTTTATTCCTCCGAAGTATAAAATTACATTTTTGCAGTAATAAATATTTTACTTCTAGGGTGGCATTACAAACAGATGTTACTCCAATGTTTGGTATCAACATTATTTCCCACATTTCCTCTTTCTAAATATGTATTCATATTTTCAATACGACTTATATTTTGTGAAATACAAAGCTTCAAAGTCGTGCATAGACTTTTGGGACACCCTGTATGTGTGTTAATAAATATTCCAAGATTTCATTAAATGAGTCGCAAGGTAACTCAAGCTATTGCAGTTTTCCCGAGGTATATTTCCCATAGAAACACACGTTAGCGCGTAATAGTGGTATGCACCTAATAGTGGGTAGCTTTTGCGTTTATACTTCCGTCGTTGCGCATCGGCCGACGTCGACGGACATCGGCGCGCGAGTTGAAGCAATGTAACATTTAGCTTTTATCCATCGACGTCGTCCTATGCACAACGACGGGAGTATGAGCGCGCCTAATAACTATTAACTCATGCTATCCCTATTTCGTACCAGGTATCAGAGTTAAACCAAGAATTAGTCCAAGTATCGCAAGAACTATAAGAAGAAAGACAAAGAAAGTAAGGCCAAGAATTATCCGAGCACGACGACTTCTGGTAGTATTTTTCCAGACCTCTGGTGACTTTTCCGGGTATTTGCCGGTGTAGTTGAAGACGATTCCGTTCGTTGAAGTCGGCTCTCCTCCGCCTTGAGTAGCAAACATCCAGTTCTGAAAACGTAATTAAACAGTATTTACCAAATTCACTTCAAGAGATATTCATAGATTTTCGGTGAAATTCTGCCTTCGATTCCGATAAAAAAATACAAGTAAAAAAAAGACAATAATGCACACACAGTACAAAACTCAACAAAAATGGACCCAAACAACGCCTCTTCCATATGAGTGAGTGGAATCGTTTCCGTAATTGTAATTCCATACTTAAAATAAATACACTCTTAAAAATAAATTTCAAAATGTTAAAGCTATTTGTTTTAGCTAAATCCATCCAAAAATAATGCATTTTAAGTTTACCGTGTGCTGTGAGCTGCTGCAGTGGCGTGTCCAGGATTTCTCTGATAGGGGGCGGGGGCAGAGAACCTCTTTTCCCCGAATGACTTCACATTATTATTAAATGTACAATTTCGTTCAAAAGGGCTTTAAAATGATCTTACGAACGAACTTTTTAAAACTAATTTGGTATCGATTCCCCCAAATGACATCTTGAAATTGGATAGAAAATGAGTTAAACTACTTAAATTCCTCCGATTTTAACAGTATGGGTGCAATTCAATGGATGATGGTGTATATTTTAGCTTCATCGAGTCCTATTTTAGACTCAAAAATGAGTTACTTACCGTAGATGACATTGTGACGGCAGAGGGGTTGGCCGCTATTAACCTGAAAACTAGTGAAGTTCTCGAGTTTCGCGGATCGGGTGTTTCGCATGGTGGTTTTTTGTGGGTGTGGAGGGTGTAGGTGTTTTTAAACATCTTGCCATAGTGGATTTCAAACCTGCTTAAGTTTTAACAGGTTTTTTTATGGATATATACTTTTTTCTTACTTAATTTGGGTTGTCTCATCAAAGAAGATTTTTTTTCAGTTTTTAGACTCGACAATGAGCTACTTACAGGAGATACAACTGACACCATGTCCATGTCGAACAGTCAATGACACTTGCAGTGACGGTGGTGATGTTTACTGAATTTAACATATTAAAGGGAAAAACAAGGCGATAGGAGTAATCAATATAGTTTAAAAAGTTGTACCTTGCTTAAAATAGGACATTATAGTAAACATATATAGTAAAAAATATACATGGTGTTCCGAAAAACATTATCATTCAGACCACAAAATCGTTCAAAACATCTATGGCAGACCGCCCCTACTACTTCATGTTATCAATAGGGATTTTAAAAGATCGAGGTATAAGCCTACAGGGTGCACACTACCAGTAGAGCTCCATAGGGATATGTACAAAAATACTGATATAACATTCTGTTTTAGACCACTCAGTTTTGAAATTGGAAGTAGAATGAATTTTTCTTAAAGATGATCACTCTTTCTCACCAAAAAGAGCAGAAAATAGGTAGGGTAGCCTGCTTGAGTTTTCAAAAGACGGCCATGGAGACTACATCTCTGACGAGCTTGGAAATGTCACCGTAATCGCCAATGTTTCCAGTAAAAAACACAAATTTGAAAGATTTCTCAAAATTTACCTAGATGATATTCACATTTTATATAGTCAGTGTGCTTGTAGGTGATGTCCCATTAATTATATTTAATAAAAAAACAGGCATTTACGCAATTGTTCTTACTGTCACATCTTTTAAATTGAGGATTTTATCATGCATACTTTCCGATTCTAGTTTAGCAACACTTTCCTACTCCATCATCCATGCATGGATCAAAGTAAACATAAGCTTACTCCATAAATTTAAAGTAGACCAAGTTTTACTTATTATAAGCTTCATTGTAAGTTACTCTTATGCTCAGTATTACCCCCCCCCCCTATTTTCTCTAATCAGATGCTTACATGACATTATTTTCCCTTATTTGTACTCCGCGCACCTTACTATAACTAGTGCAGGACTGCCGAATTTGAATCGAGTGCTCATCTTAGGTTTCTGTAAAAATCATCTTTTCTTCTCTAGCATAGAATTACACAGTTTCCAATAGGCGTACTTACAAAACACGTTAAAATTGTACAAATGAAGGCAAACATTGGATCGAAACAATCTCAATCTGGTTGAAAAATGCTTGTTTACAATATTTGTCTGTGATAATATTCAAAAACAGCTGATATCTGACCTAATTCGACTTTAATACGGGGTCAAGGGTCAAATCTGGCCGAATTCCTTTAGGGGGCTGTAAACCTTCAGCATAGCCTCCGTAAAACTGCCGTAACTTCTTCATTATTCATTTAATCTATATAAAAGTATACAGGTTTTTTTGCAGAAAAGGGTTCAATGAATCCAACCATGATAATGAAATTGCCCATTTTGGAGAAAATTATAAAAAAAACGTTTTTTGACCCATTTTAGGTAAAGATATCTCAAAGTATATGTTGTCAAATTTTGTCATACTCGTTTTATTATATTCCTAATACTAATACAACTCCCTTTTTATATATTTTTTTAAACTTTATTTTTTTAAAAGTGCCAAAAATGTGATTTTCATGATTTTGGAGGTAAAAAAATCACATTCTTTGGCACTTTTTTGTCGATAATTCAAAAATAATAAAGATTTAAAAAAATTAAAAAAAGATTCCTAGGGAATTTTATTACGAATATAATAAAACTAGTATGACAAAATTTGACAAATATATTTTGAATTATCTTTGCAGAACCTAAAATGGGTCAAAAAACGTGTTTTTTATAATTTTCTCCAAAATGGACAATTTCATTATCATGGTTGAATTCATTGAACCCTTTTCTGCAAAAAACTGTATACTTTTATATAGATTAAATGAATAATGAAGAAGTTACGACAGTTTTACGGAGGCTATGCTGAAGGTGTACAGCCCCCTTAAGGGTGCACACTACTAATTAAAGATCCATAGGGATACATTATGTACAACAATACTGATATAAAACTCTGTTGGGGTTCTTAAAGATGATCATTTTTTCTCACCAAAAAGTGCAGAAAATAGGTAGGGTAGCCTGCTTGATTTTCCAAAAAACGGCCATGAAGAGACTACATCTCTGACGAGCTTGGAAATGTCACCGTAATCGCCAATGTTTCCAGTAAAAAACACAAATTTGAAAGATCTCTCAAAATGTACCTCAGATGATAATATTCACATTGTATAGTCAGTGTGCATGTACGTGATGTCCCATTATTCATAATTAATATAAAAAAACACCTAGGCATTTACGCAATTGTTCTTACTGTCAAGTCTTTTAAATTGAGGATTTTGTCATGCATACTTTCCGATTCTAGTTAAGCAACACTTTTTTTTAAGGTAGGGGATACCCTATTTAGTGTAGTGCACTCTACATACAGTGTAGGCGTACGATGTAAATGATATGACTGAATATCATATAAAACATTAAATCCGCGGCTTCTCCGTAATGGGCTGTGATGATCTTAATTATCTTCTGCAAGAGTTCAAAAAACTTAGACAGCTCGCAATCACCATGGTGTCAATAAGTCAGTGGTATTACATAGTGACGAATGGTCGGTGGTATTACATAGTGACGAATGGTCGGTGGCATTACATAGTGACGAATGGTCGGTGGTATTACATAGTGACGTATTGTCTGTGACATTATAGTGACGTATTGTCTGTGGTATTACATAGGGACGAAATAAAAAAATAAAGTAGTTTCTTTTCCCCGCGCGCATCCATTTTGGCTGGCACATCGGTGGTATTACATGTGAAGTATGGTCTGTGGTATTACATAGTGACAAATGGTCGGTGGTATTACATAGTGACGAATGGTCGGTGACATTATAGTGACGTATTGTCTGTGGTATTACATTGTGACGAATGGTCGGTGGTATTACATAGTGACGAATGGTCGGTGGCATTACATAGTGACGAATGGTCGGTGGTATTACATAGTGACGAATGGTCGGTGGCATTACATAGTGACGAATGGTCGGTGGCATTACATAGTGACGTATTGTCGGTGGTATTACATAGTGACGAATGGTCGGTGGTATTACATAGTGACGAATGGTCGGTGACATTATAGTGACGTATTGTCTGTGGTATTACATAGTGACGAATGGTCGGTGGTATTACATAGTGACGAATGGTCGGTGACATTATAGTGACGTATTGTCTGTGGTATTACATAGTGACGAATGGTCGGTGGTATTACATAGTGACGAATGGTCGGTGGCATTACATAGTGACGAATGGTCGGTGGCATTACATAGTGACGTATTGTCGGTGGTATTACATAGTGACGAATGGTCGGTGGTATTACATAGTGACGAATGGTCGGTGGCATTACATAGTGACGTATTGTCTGTGGTATTACATGGTGACGTATTGTCTGTGGTATTACATAGTGACGAATGGTCGGTGGTATTACATAGTGACGAATGGTCGGTAGTATTACATAGTGACGAATGGTCGGTGGTATTGCATAGTGACAAATTGTCGGTGGCATTACATAGTGACGAATGGTCAGTGGTATTACATAGTGACGAATGGTCGGTGGTATTACATAGTGACGAATGGTCAGTGGTATTACATAGTGACGTATGGTCAGTGGTATTACATAGTGACGAATGGTCGGTGGTATTACATAGTGACGAATGGTCGGTGACATTATAGTGACGTATTGTCTGTGGTATTACATAGTGACGAATGGTCGGTGGTATTACATAGTGAAGTATGGGCAAATGACATAACATAGTTATGTATGGTATATGGTAATACATGACGTACAGTCGGTGGTATTACATAGTGACGTATGGTCGGTGGTATTACATAGTCACGTATGCATGGTCGCTGGCATTACACAGTAACGTATGGTCGCTGGCATTACACTACACAGTCACGTATGGTCGGTGGCAGTCACGTAGGGTCGGTGGTATTACATAGTGACGATTACATAGTGACGTGTGGTCAGTGCTATTACACAGTGACGTATGCTCGGTGGTATTACATGTGACGTATGGTCGGTGGCATTACATAGTGACGAATGGTCGTTGGTATTACATAGTGACGTGTAGTCGGTGGTATTACATAGTGACGTGTGGTCAGTGGTATTACTCAGTGACGCATGGTCGGTGGTATTACATAGTGACGTGTGGTCAGTGGTATTACTCAGTGACGCATGGTCGGTGGTATTACATAGTGACGAATGGTCGGTGGTATTACACAGTGACGTATGGTCGATGGTATAACATAGTGACGTATGGTAATCGTTGGTCGATTTTGTGATGTATTACCTATTGTTTTGAAATTAGTTTGTTAATTGATTAGTTAATTGGTAATCAAACAATGGATTTGGTGTATAGAAATACAAATCTTGTTTAACATAGTATTATACACGTATACATCGATGTAATACCTCGACGAAGTGAAAGTATGATTTTAAATTACTTGGTATTCGAGGTCGATAAACATTAGCACGAGAGAGGTCTATATCGGAGCGTAGCTTTCGAAACTCTAGCGAGTGTCAGGGAATAGAGAAACTAGTAAATTTCCTATTGTGTTATATTACATCCTTAAGATGTCACGTATCGAAGGCAACATTCTACATCAGCCCATGCTTAAATTGACTAATTAGTTTATTTTACAATGACCTCTCAATCATCTATGATCTCACACCTATGAAGAAAAGGTATCAGGGGCATATCAGATAGAATCGCGTATAGAAGAAATTGATTTACAATCCAATTTCAACTGAAAAAAAGTAACGACGTTTTGAATTAAAATCAGTGCAGTACCATGGCGGGTCAATTATCATGATTATACTAAAAACCTTTTCCAAATTATTTTCATAATTTACTTCTACAGCTCCCTCTCTAACGAATAGTAACTCACCAAGGTTCGCCTTAGTGTCAAGCTTTCATACCACTCCTTACAAGTTGCTTTCGAACAAGTCACAATGTTGACGAAACATTAAAATGATGATCTATGACCCCAGTAAAAAATATATATCCAGCTCGCGCGGGAGGATTTGGCCGACTGTTGACAATCCAAAATTACACTCCTGTGCCAGATCGTCTGTGAAATAATAAATAATTTAATTGTATAGTGGTCCTTGTAATATTAACACTGGTTTCGTGTGCGCCTCATGGCCAAATTAGGTCAAAAATTTAAAAACTAAACTTTTTTATGAACAAATAAAAAACCGATCCTACAGAAGTGTCTTTAGATGATTTTGGTGCAAGTTTGGCATTTTTTACCAAAAACTGAGTTTGTTTCGTTTCGTTTTTGGTCAGAATCTAAATAAATCAGCATTTGTAGTGTAATTTGATACCAAAAATGGATTCTCCGACTCATTTCCTTTCCAGAAATGTATTATTATTATATATTATTATTATTATATTACTTTCATGTACATCACATTAATAGTTCAACAATTGGACACAATATGATCGAATGTTACAAGAGCATTTGGCAAGAGAAAAAAGATAGACTAATTCGAATTTTGAATTAATGGTATAGAAGAAAGCTAACGCTGTATGGTAAAGCAATTATTATGTAATCTCTCGGTCTATAAATCCAATTTGACATTTTTAATGTCTTGTCTACCCGTTCCTGAAAACTTCACGAACAAAATGAACTCAATTATTTTCAATTTCTTATGGAATAAAAAGCCTGAGAAAAAAACTTGGATTTTCAATCGATAAACCAAGTTTTTCGGCGAAAAACTTGGTTTTTCGAGTTACTGGACATTGGACCTGCCATATACATCCACTTCTACCTGTTACTCATTTTGCATTATTGAATGGATGGCTATTCACGATGTGGAATGTGGCTTGTATAGTTGGTGCCTCAATCATGTCAATTGGCGTGCATGGATGCACTAATCCAAGTCATGAAGACAGCTATACAATATTTAGATTAATTAATAATGCAAAATGAGTAACATGTAGGAGTGGTCTGTAAGCCCTTATGCAAAAAAAATCTCTTCATATAATGTATGCAGCTCCACTTTGAAAAACACCCCTATATGAAAGTAATTATCCTCACATTGTCCACTCCCTATATGGCAGTGAGCTTTACATATATGATAGTCATGACCTTACACTATTTAACCTTGATGATTCAGGTATAAATACTTATCATCAGGTTTTTTAGTTAGGACTGTTTTTACCAATTGTTGACTTTTGAAATGTGTTGTAATGTAAAGTTCATCTATAAACCAACATTATAACATGGTTTATCAATTCATAATGAGTCAAAAATTTTTTTTAATGATGATAACATGTCATATTTGTGCCAATTTTGCGAAAATATGACCAAAATGGTCTATTTTGGCCAACTTGTCTTTTCAAAAGGTCACAGTTCAAAAACTATTGATCTACGATCGAAGTTGTGATTGACTTTTTTTGTTTAAAACACTTATCCCAACAATAAAATATACTTTATATAGTCAATAGCTCATTTTTAGTTTTTTTATCATGTTAAATTTTGTTTTTGACTTCACATTGAAACACATGTGACCTTTGACCCTAAATCGAGGTCTAGGGTCATAACGTGCAACCTACGAACGTGGGATCAGGTGAATTTGTGTTAAGGGATATATTTGCCACCTTTTGGTAATAATTTCATGTTCTGCCCAGAGGTGGACTACAAAAATCAAAAACTAAGCACATTTTGGCCTCACGGCCATAGTCTAGAAGGCGTGGACGAAAAACACGTTCATTATTTTACTTGGCCTTACCGCCACTCAACGTCACGTTAGCTAGCTTTGATACGGATAATTGATTAAAAAAAAGGATTTAAAGAAGGCTATAAACCTACAGACTACTAGCCATCCGAGACCAAACAGATTAGATGGCCTCGCTTTAAATAATACTGGTGAAAATATGTGTATAGGCTTATGATTAAACTTTCAAAGTTCAAGATTTTGAGACACGTCATACAATTTGTTATTAATATTAGATTAGGAAAAAAAGGTCTGTCGCACATACGTACATTTGAGGAAATAACTATGCTATATGCGGTTTGTTTTTATATATATAAAAGATGCTAAATACGGAAAATTCAATTTTATTATGTTTTTGGCACTCTTTTTTGGCCCTTTTGGAGCCATTTATTGTTTCTATTTTGTTTAAAGTAACAATAAACAACCCAAAACTGGGCTCATCGCGCAGGATTATGCGGCAAAAGTGTCTTATGCGCGCGGGTAGACAAGATTTTTTTCCTTGACCCTTATTTGTGTATTCTTTTTACACTATACAGGGTGTCCCCAAAAGTTACTATTTTCCCTGTCCATGCATTGTTCCCTAGTCTCTATAATATTTTGTGTATGTTGTATTCTGTCATTTTACCTTCGATAAAAGATTCTGTAGGCCTAAGGATCGAAACGTCAGGCCGGACCTCTCATATTTATTATTTGTGGATAGGCCTATAAGGCAGTTTGCATTCAGCTTTTACGTTATATTCTTTTAGAAACTTTATATTATAGGTAACATATATTGGAATTGAGCCTCGTGATAAAAACATAATATTTAAATGAAAAACAACAACCCCCCATTGATAGTTCAAAAGTCACAGCGCTTGATAAATTTCATTTTATTAGGGTTAACACATAACACCACCCTAATAATGAGTTATTATTACCTAATCATGTTAATTGTGAAATACGAGGGTCATTCAGTAATTTGTACCCCTTCGTCAATTCCTTCATAATTTCGATAATAAGCCAGCTATATGACATTTTCAAGGATTAAAGCTCTGGATCTCATGTCATACATATTCCTAATCAATTGGATGTTGTTACAACCTGTTTAACTTTTGGTCTGGTGAACGGTCTAAACCAAATGGGGCCTTCACATGTGTCCGTGTGAGCTGGGCGGCCCCTTACGGAATGAAACAATTGGTGTGGACGGCGGCACACGGTGAGGACAGACGGTGAGGACACATGGTGAGGACACACGGTGAGGACACACGGTGAGAATATGGCACGCCACAGCGGACAAAACCATGTTGAGATTTCTCACTCACGCCGAGTTTCACACACTACCTATCGAGTTTGACTCGCCCTTATCAAGTTCAACACGCTATATGTCGAGTTCCACACACTGTTATCGAGTTTCACACACTGTTATCGAGTTTCACACACTGTCAATCAAGTTCCAAACGCTATAAGTCGAATTGCACACACGGCTAATCGAATTTTCGCTATTATGTCGAGTTTCACACTACCATCGAGTTTCCCTCGCTATTTGTAGAAAGTCACCCACTGTATACCTAGTTTCACGCGCTCCCCGTTGATGTGTCACACACTGCTTGTCGAGTTGTACTCGCAATGTCTAGTTTCAATTAAATACACGCGCAGCATATCGAGTTTCAACTGACTACACCCGCTACATGTCAAGTTTCGACTGACTACACGCGCTACATGTCGAGTTTTAACAACTCGCGGTCAGATCCCTGCGAGACCATGATTTTTTGTTAACTTGACAGATAGCGAGTGGACCTTGATAGGTAGTGTGTAGAACTCGATAGGTAGTGTGTGAAACTCGACACATACCGGGGGTAAAACCTAGTAGACAGTGTGTGAAGCTCGACATATAAGGGGTGAAACTCAATGAATCTCATTTTGAGCAGCTTGGTGCTAAGCATAGATGAAAGGAACCGACAATTTGGAACCCGGTAGTATATATTTAACGGAATAAATCGTATTGGAAACTGGAAACCAATGCTTAGCACCAAGCTGCCGGAAGCTGGATTCAAACTCCATAGGCAGTGCAGTGTAAAACTCACATATAGCGAGTGAAACTCGATAGGGGGAGTGAGGAACTCGACATACAGCGAGTGAGAATCGATAGCCCGTGTGTTAAGCTTTACATACGCGTGTGAAACTTGGTATGGGCGAGTAAACACGCTAAGTAGTGTGTGAAACCCGACATATAGAGTGTGGAACTGGATACGGGCGAGTAAATCTCGATAGGTAGTGTGTGAAACTCGGCGTGAGAAATCTCAACATGGTTTTGTCCGCTGTGGCGTGCCATATGAGAACACACGGTGAGGACACACGGTGAGGATACACGGTGAGGACACACGGTCATCCATTTCCCGTCCGTTGAACACGATCAGGGGACTTTACCGTCCATCCGCGCCTGACAGGAGTTTTGAGACGGTACAATTGCGAGGAAACGGTAATAGGATGTTCATAGGATGTTACAGAGACGTTATGAGACCGTCAACACGTTAACAGAGTGTTACCCAGGCGTTATGTGGCAGGTACCGTGCAAATCCGTACGGTGTCACACTGCGAGCGCCTGGTGAGAGGCCGTTCCGCGGACGGTTATCCAGGCGGCATGCGCCCGTTTCAGCTGGCATCCACTACTCAAAATATGGACAAACCCATTCATTATCTCACAATAGTCGAGCAACCACAACTACAGTTCCATCTTTAAGATGGTCGATGTCCACCACCGTCCATCACCGCTCTGCGAACGGGCGCGAAAAACGGGTGCGTCGTCCTTATACGGTCCTTATACCGGGCCTACCTCGTTCGCCGCCGCTTTTACTCACCCGACAGGAGTTTTGAGCACGCTCATATGCAGCATTTTTGCTTTGTTTACATACTTTAAATCCAAATTGGCTACCAGATTGATGGCCAAAATGGGCCAAAATTCCATAAAATGGCATAATATTAACCAAAATGTCAGGATGTTACATCGGATCGTGTGACTTACAGGTCACAATACAATACATTATACAATACAAATGGGCATTTATAAAGCGCCTTATATCTAAATGCAATAGCTTAGCGGTATACTTTTTGGAGAATGTGATGCAAAAACACACTCTAATAAACTATTCTTTTACATTTACTAAATTACATACTAAGACTATAAGCCATTTTGTCAGCCATTTTGTCAGCCATTTTGTCAGCCATTTTGTCAGCCATTTTGTCAGCCATTTTGTCAGCCATTTTGTCAGCCATTTTGGCAGCCATTTTGGCAGCCATTTCGGCAGCCATTTCGGCAGCCATTTCGGCAGCCATTTTGGCAGCCATTTCGGCAGCCATTTCGGCAGCCATTTCGGCAGCCATTTCGGCAGCCATTTTGTCAGCCATTTCGGCAGCCATTTCGTCAGCCATTTTGGCAGCCATTTTGGCAGCCATTTCGGCAGCCATTTCGGCAGCCATTTCGGCAGCCATTTCGGCAGCCATTTCGGCAGCCATTTCGGCAGCCATTTTGGCAGCCATTTTGGCAGCCATTTTGGCAGCCATTTTGGATTTTAAGTATGTTAACAAAACAAAAATACTGGATATGACTTACTAATGATATAATACATACATTCCATTGTTAAAAACTATATTTTCATTATGCATTTTGGTTAATATTATGCCATATTATGGAATTTTGACCCGAATTTTGGCCATCATTCTGGCGGCCATTTTGGATTTAAAGTATGTAAACAAAGCAAAAATATTCTGCATATGAGCTTCTAGAGTCTACCACATATATCCCATTGTTAAAACTATACTCTGATCATACATGTTGGGTTGATATATGCCAATTTATGTCACCCAGCTGTGTTGCCAAGTTGAAACCACTTACACATTTTTATAGATATGCCACTTGTTGATGTTTAATTAGCAGGTCGAAATCCACATATACGTCAAGGTCAACGCATAGTTTGTCCAGGCAAAAAATATGTAATGAATGTGACAGAAGAAAGACATTTGAACCATTGACAATTACCGTTGAACTCAGTTGAACTAAAATATTATGATTGTAGCAACCCTAAAAGACCTGTCTAACCACGGTTTTGACTATCTGTGGTCTAACATTGATAGCTGCTTTGGAAGTATTCACCGGGACTCTTTCCTGGATTTTCTTAGTAAGTTCATCATCCTTTGAGAGGATATTTCCATATCGCCCCCGCCATATAAATGCTGCTGTGTTACTTCTCTGTGTAACATGTATGAAGCAAATGCCCAAAACAATGCTTATGTCCTTTTATATCAGAACCCATCTGAACGTTATCACTCATTTCAGTACAGTATTCTTCTAAAAAAAAAAGGCTAAAAATAAATACCACTCACAACTGAACGTGTTATTGGGAATATTAATGTTATTTAGTTTTCTAGGATCTGAGCATCAGCCTAAACTAAGGGATCCCGTTATGTCTATCTTATCTATTCAACAAAATACATATTAATTACACAGTCAATTTCATTTATTACAACTATTCTAAATCACCGTAACCCATCAAGGTTTTCGTTTTGTTTCTCCATCCAAGCTGGACCTACCAAAATACCTGTCTAGCCACAATGTTAACAAATAGGCAAATCAACACTTTGGAAGCATTTCAAAACAATGGTAATTGTTTTGATTGTTTTAGGTTTGTCATTTGCGTGGCATATCTAGAGGTGGTTGGGTCATATGCCATTGTTTATAATTAAAACTACATCGGGTTGACATCAATTCAATATTCAACATTCGGGCTTCGCCCTCATTGAATATCTGTAATATATGGAATTTTACAAAGTGACATATGGTCGGTGGCATTACACAGTGATGTATGGTCGGTGGTATTACATAGTGACGTATGGTTGGTGACATTACACAGTAACGTATGGTCGGTGGCATTACACAGTAACGTATGGTCGGTGGTATTATATAGTGACGTATTGTCGGTGGCATTACACAGTGACGTATGGTCGGTGGTATTACATAGTGACGTATGGTTAGTGGTATAACATAGTGACGTATGATTGGCGGTATTACATAATGACGTATGGTAAACTTTTGTAATGTATAACCTATTGTTTCGAAATTATTTTTACAAAGTCCCAAATCCAAAAATTGATTAGTTAACGGTACAGTGCCTCTGAAACCTAGGGACATGAGTTTTGTGTACAGGTAACAGACCCGGAGTGATCCGCTACTCTTTACGAGGAGGTCTGCAACTATTTAACGTGTTTAGGGTGAAGCGTCTGAATACACGGGACCAACAATACACGTCATCACACCAACGACCAACGAAGAGAAAATATGATTTGAAACTATTTGGTACTAGAGGTCGATAAACATGATTAGAGAGCACGAGGTCCATATCGGAGCGTAGCTTTCGAAACCCTAGCGAGTGTCAAGGAATAGATAATGTTTTTATTGTGTTATTTACATCCTTCAGATGTCACTTATCGAAGGCAACATTCTACATCAGCCCATGCTTAAACTTACTAATTAATTTGGCCTATTACAATGGCCTATTAATCATGTATGATCTCACACCTATGAAGAAATGGTATCAGGTGCATAATCAGGTAAAATCGCGTCAATTATCATGATTATATTAAAAACCTTTCCCAAATTATTTTCATAATTTACTTCTCCTTCTTTAAAGAATTGTAACTCACCAAGGTTCGCCTTAAAGTGTCAAGCTTTCATACCACTCCTTACAACTTGCTTTCGAACAAGTCCAATGTTGACGAAACATTTAAATGATGATCTTAATGACACCAGTCAAAAAATATATATATATATATATCCAGCTCGCGGGAGGATTTGCCCAACTATTGACAATTCACAACATAATATTACACACCTCTGCCAGATCGCCTGTGAAACGATAAATAACTTGTTATTTTGTTTAGTGATCCTTGTAATTAACAAAATGGTTTCGTGTTCGCCTCATCTACCTCCTACGTCATGGCTATTTATACCGTACGTCATGGCTAAAAAGATAACGGCCATTTTAGTCATTGGTCGGATTTTTCTTCAATTGTAAGCACTATAGTCTCGTTTAAGTAAAAACACTTATTGACTCCGAAAATAAATAATGTCTGGAATCAAATCCTGATTTTAGGAACAATTCTACAGTGCACTATGGCAGCTGTCCAAAATTGTTAGTCTGTACATTTCAGTAGCGCTAATTATTTACTTATTGGAATACGTTTTGACTTCACTGCACAGAGTTAGATGGACGAAAAGTTTAGTGGGGGCAATTTTGATCTCTGTCGCAGAGATGACGTACACATAACTGGTTGGTTTCAACTAGACATAGTTGCTTTGCGACAGAGATTATACACTCTCAGAACAGGTATTAAAAATCATGTATTAAGAGAATGTTGATTAAAAAGTGTACTACATTGGTTAAAAATTAAGTGCTAGTTGAAAATTACTTTTAATACTGCGTTCGTTAAGAAGTAAAAATATAATACATTTTTGGTTTATTCGAAGTTGGTTAAAGCCCCAGGCATCTACTCATTCCACCAGTAGCGTAATCCAGCCAATCTGCCAATCTGACACATTTGAGCAATAGAGGGCGCTGCAATACTAAATGTTTTGAATGCCTTTTACTCTTGATATCCATGTTCAGTAGACTCCGATTCCTTTTCAAAAATATGGTTAAATGTATTTTCAAATATTGTTCGTATAAATCAGTTGATATAACAAAGATAAACGATAAAAAACGTAAAAATGTAATTTTGACGGTGCCCCTTTTTTATTAATTTAACACCATAACTTCTGCATTTTGTAAATATGCCTGTATTGGTGTTTATCATCTACACTTGATATTGTATAAATATATGATCGGGTTGATTCACTCTTACATCCCATGTTATATATCAAGCAGGATTAACCAACAAATGGTTAAAGGTATATTTTTTAGGTGATCTTTCCAGGGAACGCCCTCCAGCAGATTTTCTTGCAGATTTACATTTCTGATCATAAATCGTACATACATTCAAAGTTACAGGGCAATACGATTCTTAATTACTTCAAAATCATGGTTTTAGAGTGAAAATAAACTGTCGGGATAACACGACAGTTTATATTTTCACTCTAAATTCACTCAAAAACCATGATTTTGAGGTATTTAGGAATCGTATCGCTCTGTAACTTGGAATGTATGTACGATTTATGATCAGAAATGTAAATCTGCAAGAAAATCTACTTTCTAAAAAAAATCATGAATAGAGGGCGCTCTCTGGAAAAGATCACATAATATGCCTTTAAGTTTAGCAGGGTTAACCAACAAATGATTAAAATAGTTTTAACCAACCACATGTTAATGTTTAGTAAACAAATTAAAAGTTAACCACTGTTGGTTAAAACATATTAACCAACAAATGATTACAAATTGTAACCAACCACAGGTTAAAGTTTAACCAACAGCTGTTGGTTACATTTTTAAAGCTCTGAATCTCATGTGATACAAATTCCTAAACAATTGGTTGTTTATAACCGGTTTAACATTTGGTCTGATGGTGAGCGGTTAAAACCTAAGAGATAATTGTTGTGTCGGAAATGGAAATAACCTTTTTATGGCAACTTCACCGATAGATGGCGCTATACCATTAACAAATTGCAACTGCAACCCTGCAGATCATGCAGAGAGGTTTAGCCTGTTTAACATTTTATTGCCTCTTGATTTATTATTTTGAAATGAAAGTTTCAGTCAATTAAAAACCACAAGCATTATACGATGACTATTTTATTGTGAAAAGCATAATTATCAAGTTTAACCGAACAAGATGGTGATCTACGAATTTATCGTTCACATCAATTGTCACTGTCATTTTCATGACTACTACTTCGGCATGTGGCCTAATAATTAAGTATAACATACAATGAAAGGAATACACATAAGAAATTCTATTTGGCACTTAAATTCAAAGAGTATAACTGGAAATTGGATTTAGAACCCTTCTGAAACTAGCAGTGCAATGGCACATGATGAGAAACATAATACTCACCGAGCTATTAATTTTCCTACGATACGACGACCCGGTGGCTTTTATTATTAGAAGCGACTTTGACAATCTGAGGGGGCTGTCATAGTATTTTTATACAGAAAATATGGGGGGGGGGGGTGGTGTCATGACATTTTTTAATCTCTGGTAAATGATTCGCAGTATAAAACTGAATACATATATGGAAAGAGAAAACTTGTAGATTAAAATTCCAACCCTGTCAGCCAACTCCTCTTGGTTAGGATAGCTTTCATGACATAACGGTGCCTGGTTCATATGAATACTGGTGAAGCAGAACTTTTCGTTCATATGAATACTGGTGAAGCAGAACTTTGCCCGATATTTCTTTCTTTCTTGGGGTATTTTTCGGTTGGGGGGCAAAGGGTATTTTTAGGAATGAAGTAACCAGAATCCTTTCTTTGATAAGTGTGTACTATTCGAGCATATTCGTATTAACTACTCTCAAATAACTGGGTTTTTTTTGTCGTTTTCATCCAATTTACAATAACATACAATTTTAATACCGCACACTAGATCGGTGAAAATCAAAAGGGGTCTCAAATCGGCAGTTCAATTACATGCTCTGAGCCAAATGAAGAATATTGATCAATTCGGTAGGATACACCAAACATCTAATAATTGGTACTTATTCTAAGATTTCCAGCAATCAATTAAAAAAATATCTATTCAACATCAGAGTTGGAATCAAATCACATATTGCAATGTAATTGTGGCGGATGGCCTGTTTCACACTGCGTACAATTACGGTAAATAACATATTCTGTGTTTGTTTCAAAAAAAGGGATCGTTCCGTAAATCATATATCTATAATACTTAATAAGTATGAGATTTCAACAAACCACACCCATCCAACACTTACACATACAGTCCTCACAATAAGTAACTGACCAGGTAATTAATATGCTCTCAACTCCAAAACTATAGCTCTTACGTACAAATATTAAACTATAAAATGTAAGGAAATCTCTGTTCTTCAATTTGAGATATTACATGTGAATATTGAATGAATATTAAGTCAGTATGTGCCCAAAACCAAAGCACAAAGTCAGTTTTTCATTTTTACATTTTGTTCGTCGACACACAGGCTGCAGCCTCGGACTAGCAACAGGCAGATTATTGATTAACTGTTAGCGATAACTCACGGGCTGATAGTATTAAGATGAGGATTGGGGATGCTTCAATTGATCAATGCAGCCTATACACATACCTGTCACACCGCCCTGCGTGTTCAAAACCCAAGTGTGAAAATGTAAACTGCACTTTGTTTTATCCTTATCTATGTAGTGTTCTCAATTATTAATCGATCTTCATGAACAATGTTTCATATTGAAGAAAAGAGATTTCCTTACAACTTTATTATTTAATATTTTGACGTAGGAGCTATAGTTTTGGAGTTAAGAGTATATTTATTACCTGGTAAATTACCTATTTTGAGGACTGTATAATAGGAAACACGCCTGTATATTCTTATCACACCCACAACCGTGTACACATATTAAACTCATCTTATAAAGGTCTGTTAAATTTAACGGAATAAAACAAAATACGGAAAATTGAACAGAACCTTAAGATGAGTTTGATAGGTGTACACGGTTATGGGTGGGATAAGAATATGTAAATGGAAGTGCCCTATTATGTTTAAATGTTTGGGTGGGTGTTGTTGTTTGAAATCAAACTAATTAGGATCATAGATATAATTAACATGTTGTAAGCTTGGGCATGCTCTCAATTTAGGATTTTAGCTTCCAGTGATTCATAAGTAAAATTGTGTACTGAATCTGTTTTTTCCCCGTTTTGCGAATTTAGCTGCCAAGTCACTGTACAACGTCTAATATGTGTCAACGTACATTTCCCTGACAGTGCCCCCTTCAAAGATCAATCAATGACGTACGTTTCCCTATTCCAGCGCTTCCTTTAAAGATCACTAAGGTGGCCTACGTTTCACTGTTCTATTATATAGCGTTTCCTTTCACTTTATATTTTGCAAATTTGAGTAATAAATCTCATCTTATCTTATTGCTTTTAACAAATATTTCAAACATTGGTGAAACATTTTGTTGAAAGTAATCATGATGACATTTAAGAGGTTATTACTTTGGTAGGTTAAGTTATTTCAAATATATCCGGCATATACATGTACACCGGTACAACACAAACTCCGTGATTATCATCCGAATTACAAGCTGATTTAGATTGCAGTGCCAGAAGTATTGCGCAAAGTCATAGGCTGTGACTGGGACGTTGTCCTGTCTCTCAATTGTCTGGATATAGCGTTGGCTTGGTCTCGATTCGAATTTTCTCTCCGACAGCCATGAAAGCAACGTTTCCAGCAAATAAGGTAACCCTCCCGAAAATTGACGTTTGTTGTTGCATAAATAATACTATTTATGCACGAAGAGAGATGAGCGCTAGTGACGCCAACCATGTAAAAGTTACGCGACCAGTGCATTTCCCAGTCACTGAAAGCGAACACAACATACGGTCCCCAAAAGAAGCCGAACGCTCCCAGAACTACGGCTACGGAACGCAACAGGCGCAGATCGACCGTTTTGATGGAATTTGGACCGTCTTTTCCCCCCACCTTTTTCAATGCCATCTTGGATGCTCGAAAGAAGGTTAGAATACGCGAATAACAGAACACCAGTATAGAGGAAGGTAACCCGAAGGCAACGAAAAATAGATAGTACTTGAAGAGTTCGTTTTCCGAAGTGTCCCAAGCACAGTGGAGAAAGCGATCTTCGTAAATGTGGCGATTCCAACCGATGAAATTGGGTAAATCACTTAGAACGCCAATCACCCAAACAGCAAGAACCATGACGGGGACTGTGCGCTTGTTGAAGTATGTTCGATAGACCATATGATGACAGATGCTCACATATCGATTGATAGATACAGCGGTTACATTCCAGAGAGAACTTGTACAGCTGATCAAACAGATAGAAGCAAAAATGTGACACACCCATGGGGCGTCAAACACGTCGCCGTGGGTCAGTATCCCAACAATTATAAAGGCGTTTAAAAACGCCGATACGCATAAGTCAGCCACGGCTAAATTGATAACGAAAACATTGGCAAGGGAGCGAAGTTTCGGATGAACGCAAACTGCACCGATGACGAGAAGATTTCCTGCAGTTCCTCCGACGCCCATGACTATCGTCACAACGATAAAAATCATGTCGGTACCGATAACGGTCCATGTCGTTTTTATCATCATATCCGTAACCAGATTGGTTGCAAGTGATAAATCTGTGGTAGGTATTGAGACTAGAGTTGAAGCGGCAGTAGAAATGTCCATTGTATATTCTTTCTATATCAGCTTATTGAGCTATAATACGATCAACGAAACATTTGAGAGCACAAACGAAGCGATATATGTATTCGTGACTGCAAGTGCTCATACTTTATATCCTTCCAATCATATGCAGCTCTTGGTATTAGACTATAATAATGGCTCAAATGTTTACTCCACTGTGCATAACGAGAATCTGAAAGATGCGTGCGCACGTTTTGCTTGTATGATGAATGAAAGCATCAATATTAATGTAGGCCTACACATTGTTTGATTTATTCAGAACTTACTAGAAAACCGGCAACTTATTTTGACAAAACTCTATAAAGCCCTTGTATACGTATACGCCATACGGTCACTCTCGCACCAAGCGGCTCATCCAAACACCTCTAACCATTTATATACATCTATAGCGTAACACACACAAACTCTACCCCGGACCCATACCCTAAAAGGCGTCACTCTCACTCAATTAATGCGTGAAAGACTGGAAGTGTGGATTTCATTTCACACATTCAATGCTTTATGGTGATAATATTAATAATAAAACGAGCCAAATATCGAATGCCGTTTTTTTCTCCATTTTATTCCACCCTCAAATGCAATTACTAAACCAAAACGTCGTTGGAATTTACTAAAAACATATATATATCGTCGCTGTTCTGACATACCGGCACATCTCTTTACTTATTTCTGTTGTGATGTGCCTATATAAAATAAAAAATCTAGCGACATCTTTTCGGACCCCCCCCCCCCTCTCCAATTTTCAGATCCCCCCCCCCCCCCCACAAAGTATTTATACAACACTATATGATTTACCCAATTCACGTTCCCCCCTCATTCCTAAAAATAAATATCGCGTTCCCCCTCTTTCCGGAAAAATAGTTTCGCGTTCCCCCTAAATTTACCCCCCCCCCCCCCCCCCCCCCTGGCGTAAATAACGATCTCAATTTGAGGCGTTAATTTGTCATGCAGTGGAATTGAATACATTTCAAAATCCACTTTAAACATTCTGAATATTCAAAGCATAAGCGTCGCGTCCATGGTCGATCATTCGCATCAACAAAATCAAGACAACTGACTAAATAGGATGACAGGATGTGCTACGCCTTTGGTGCTGGATTAATGTGCACTAATCTATCAACATCTACAATTACAACACTGCTTTGATTGTAGTACCACCTTCTTGCGGTTATTCACTTATTATTTTGGGCAATAATTGTCTGCAAGGTTAGGTTGTCTGCAAGTCAGGGCCGTACCACGGCATGTCAGCCGAGGAAGGGGCGGGGGAATATGTCGACCCGATATGAGAAAATTTCAGTTTTTTTGCCCCGATGATTTAAAATGAAAGAGAGGCAAAACCCACTATTTTAGTATCTATTGTGTGGAAATTTGATAGATGTCACTTACCTGTTTTAAGTAGGCATGTGAGAAAATGCCAAAAGTACTGCTTCAGAATGCTGAATGTTTGCCTTAAAATGCTTTAATACCCAGGGTCCTAAGGCGGGCGCCTGGACCAAACCCGCTGATCGCTCCGCGCACAGGGATACCGAATTTGGCCGCCCCCATCAAAACACTCCTGGATTTTAATCATGTCAAAGATGTCAAATGTACCATAACTTTTGCCAGGTAGGCCTACTTACAACAACGTTTAAGCGACATAGATCAATTTGTAATCCAGTCCTCTGAAAGCTTATGTTAAGACATATTTGAATCAATTATATGCCATTACAAGCAATATTTGGTCATTTTGGCGGCCATTTTGATTACACGATCCTTGCCTCTGAAAACATATGTAAAGTCATATTGGAAAGGACCCGTATGACAATGTCAAAATTACGTCATTTTGGCGGCCATTTTGAATTTGGGATCAGTAGAGGTGTCAAAAGTCATCAGAGAGTACGTTAAACTGTTCAAAGTGTCAAAATCTTGCCTATAGTCTAAAAACATAATTGTGTAAAATCCTATCAGAATGGTGTATCCAGGAAAATATGCCGTTAATAAGCAAAATGCCATAGTTTTGGCAGCCATTTGAAATTTTTGATAAATAGTGGGGTCAGACGTCGTCGTAGGTCAACATTTTGACATATTCGTATTCTACGCCAAATGTGGCCATAGGACAACCTGTTATCATCCCCGGACGTTATAATTGAACATAGAAAATGCGAGGTTGATGTATATGCTCCATTGCTCCTAGACGATAGGAATCGCCCGGAAAATACAGTAGTTGCAGTTAATCGCATTCATAGCATTGGTTGTCCGATTAGTGGTTTACTTTGTTTGGCGTCAATACCGGCGACTTCAAAATTTATCGAGCTGAACGTAAAATGTGAAGGTATGATCCCAAATCTGTTTTATATTACCGTTTTTATTACTGAAACACCGCAAAATACAACTTTGTGAGGAAGACAATCTCTCACCAACACCAGCGCAATGTTCACACATGGGTTATTAATACACGTTTGTTTTTCTGTGCATTGCGTGACTCTCAACCGGGTGCCAAAACACTCGGCTAATTGGAAACATATGGAACCGATCGAATATTTTCGGATTTGAAACGATCTATTATAGGCTAGAAGGGAGTCTGGCAAAGACTGGAACACAGTGGACTTATGAAAAGTCCATGGGAATATCGACAGCAATGCAGTTTGAAGAGAAAAATAAAAAAAACCATTTAGGGACAAAGCTTATCTTCGTTCGAAAAGTCCAGACCAGCTGTAGAGATTTGAAGTTTGGAGGAAAAGACCCGGGGGGGGGGGGGTACTTTCGCCAAATCGCTAATAATATCATTGGCCGTAAAGGCGTCGACGTGTAAACCAGGCCATGAACATCTTTTGGCAGTGGCGATATATTTCAAGCAGTTGCTGATAACCATGATAACGGCCGGCACCACTCATTTCCGTGATTGGGGCACAATATGCCAAGAAAAGTTTTTAGTTGCATATAACAAGAACTACGTGACCACAAGTGCCAATTAAAATCTCTTCAACAAGGTGGGTGTATTTCCAATAAAAAGCCATTGAAGAGACCAATATGCTTTGGAGGTTATGTTGTTAGGTAATTGCAAACGTCATTAGCCATTAGCCTCTCAAGGCTTGACGCAAAAAAAAGTTTGGTTCAAATGCAAATTTACCTTATAAACACACACCAGAGTGGATAATACATCGAAGGCCGAATGCGAGATTCTTGACGTAGCTTTGTCATTATTGACGTAGGATTTTGATATTTCTTTTGGCTATGAAATTTCTTTTCTTAGTTTCTGAGAGAACAATGATATGGACGTAATATAAATCCTTGAATTCGCTGGTTTAATTACAAAGGAAGCGAATTGTTTTTAAAGGCATATTATGTGATCTTTTCCAGGGGACGCCCTCAATCCTCGAACAAAAATTGGAAGCAGATTTTCTTGCAGATTTACTTTTCTGATCATAAATCATAAATATATTCCAAGTTACAGAGCGATACGATTCCTAATTAGCTCAAAATCATAGTTTTAGAGTGAATTTAGAGTAAAATTGGATAAAATAGATTGTACCGCTCGGTACAATCTATTTTCAAACCATGATTTTGAAGTAATTAGTAATCGTATCGATCTGTAACTTTGAGGATCTTTATGATTTTTGATCAAAAATGCAAATCTGCAAGAAAACCTGCTTTCATAGTAAAAATCAATGATAGAGGGCGCTACTTGGAAAAGATCGCAAAATATGCCTTTAATGAGTTTGAACTTATAGACAATGCTGTAATTAAAGGGATAGCAGCAATGTGTTCAAATCGCTCATTCGATTCTGATCAAAAGCTTGACGAGGAAGCGTGGGATTTACAAATTACCGTCAGAGTTTGACCATCATACCCTTCTATCCCCAATTTCCCACCACGCTTGATTGAAATAAAGTCCAGCCTCCATTTGTTTTTCTCAAAATGTTAATCATTTAGATATACCTTCTAATATATCTTTTAAATCACTGCACAGTCAACGGTAACCTTTTTGTGAGCTACATGTCCCCTCATATAGAGGGAGGGGTCATATCTCCACAGAGGTAGTTGGTGTCGACATTCCATTGGTCAGATATGAATTTTTACTTTAATTAGCGTAACATGGCTACCAGTCAGGTCGATCATGGAATTACTATATCTACTGAAGATAGCAAAGAGAATATAAAATGGTTACCAGTAAGGTCGATCATGGAATTACTATCTACTGAAGATAGCAAAGAGAATATAAAATGGCTACCAGTCAGGTCGATCATGTTTATTGCTATCTACTGAATATAAAATGGCTACCAGTCAGGTCGATCATGGAATTACTATCTACTGAAGATAGCAAAGAGTAATTACATGGCTTACAATTGAGTTCGAGTACATACACTTATTACTTACTGAAGATAATATAACATAGCTAAAAGTAAGATCAATTATGCTAATTTCTATCTACTAAAGATAGCAAAGAGTATAACATGGCTAACAATGGGTCGATCATGCTAATTGCTATCCACAAAGATAGCAAATAGTATGTACCTGACATGTATAACATCGCTAAAGTAGTTGCATGGCTTACAATTGTGATCGAGTACACTTATTGCTATCTTACTGAAAACAGTATAACATAGCTAACAGTGAGATCGAGTAAGCTAATTGCTATCTACTGAAGATAGCAAAGAGTATGTACATGTATAACATGGCTAAAGTAGTTGCATGGCTTACAATTGTGATCGAGTACACTTATTGCTATCTTACTGAGAGATAGCATAACATGGCTAACAGTGAGATCGATTAGGCTGATTGCTGTCTACTGAAGATAGCAAAGAGTATTTACATGTATAACTTAAACATGGCTTACAATTGTGATCGAGTACACTTATTGCTATCTTACTGAAGATAGCATAACATGGCTGACAGTGAGATCGATTATGCTAATTGCTATCTACTGAAAATAGCAAAGAGTATGTACATGTATAACATGGCTAAAGTAGTTGCATGGCTTACAATTGTGATCGAGTACACTTATTGCTATCTTACCGAAAATAGTATAACATGGCTAACAGTGAGATCGAGTAAGCTAATTGCTATCTACTGAAGATAGCAAAGAGTATGTACATGTATAACATGGCTAAAGTAGTTGCATGGCTTACAATTGTGATCGAGTACACTTATTGCTATCTTACTGAAAATAGTATAACATGGCTAACAGTGAGATCGAGTAAGCTAATTGCTATCTACTGAAGATAGCAAAGAGTATGTACATGTATAACATGGCTAAAGTAGTTGCATGGCTTACAATTATGATCGAGTACACTTATTGCTTTCTTACTGAAAATAGTATAACATAGCCAACAGTGAGATCGAGTAAGCTAATTGCTATCTGCTGAAGATAGCAAAGAGTATGTACATGTATAACATGGCTCAAGTAGTTGCATGGCTTACAATTGTGATCGAGTACACTTATTGCTATCTTACTGAAGATAGTATAACATGGCTAACAGTGAGATCGAGTAAGCTAATTGCTATCTACTGAAGATAGCAAAGAGTATGTACATGTATAACGTGGCTAATGTAGTTGCATGACTTACAATTGTGATCGAGTACACTTATTGCTATCTTAATGAAAATAGTATAACATGGCTAACAGTGAGATCGAGTAAGCTAATTGCTATCTACTGAAGATAGCAAAGAGTATGTACATGTATAACATGTCGAAAGTAGTTGCATGGCTTACAATTGTGATCGAGTACACTTATTGCTATCTTACTGATAATAGTAGAACATGGTTAACAGTGGGATCGAGTAAGTCATTGCTATCTACTGAAGATAGCAAAGAGTATGTACATGTATAACATGGCTAATGTAGTTGCATGGCTTACAATTGTGATCGAGTACACTTATTGCTATCTTACTGATAATAGTAGAACATGGTTAACAGTGGGATCGAGTAAGCTAATTGCTATCTACTGAAAATAGAAAAGAGTAAATATCATGGCTAACTTTGAGGTCGAATATGCTATTGCTATCTACTGAAGATAGCAAAGAGTATATATAACATATTTAAAATTGGGTCCATCATGCAAATGCTTACTACTGAACTGAAGATAGCAACGAGTAATAGCATGGCTTACAATTGTGATCGAGTACACTTATTACTGTCTTACTGAAGATAGTATATAACATGGCTAATAGTGAGATCGAGTAAGCTATATAATTGCTATCTACCGAAGATAGAAAAGAATAAATAACATGGCTAACATTCAGGTCGATCTTGTAATTGCTATCTACTGAAGATAGCAAAGAGAATATATAACATGGCTTACAGTGGGGTCGATCATGCTAATTGCTATCTACTGAACTGAAGATAGCAAAGAGTAATTGCATGGTTTATAATTGTGATCGAGTACACTTCATTGCTTTTTTACTGAAGATAGTATAACATGGCCAACAGTGAGACCGTTTTTGGTATCGACTGAAGATAGAAAATAGTACACTGTAAAAAAAAGCGTTTATATTTCTGATAACACTTAATAAACAGTTCAACACGTTTATTTTTGTGTTTTACATGTAAAGGTATAGGAGGCATTGCATACGATAAACGTTTGCATAAACACTACAACACATTTATAGAGGTATTTGTTGTATAATTATTAACACCCCAACATGTTTCTTATTGCTAATATAAACATGTTGGTGTGTTGATAAATATTACACAATTACCTCTATAAACGTGTTATAGTGTTTATGCAAACGTTTATCTTATGCAATGCCTCCTATACCTTTACACGTAAAACACAAAAATAAACATGTTGAAGTGTTTATTAAGTGTTATCAGAAATATAAATGCTTCTTTTTGCAGTGTATGGCTAACAGTGAGGTCGATTATGCTAATTGCTATCTACTGAAGATAACAATAACGTGGCTAACAGTGTGGTCGATCATGTTTATTGCTATCTACTGAAGATAGCATAATATGGGTAAGTGTGGTCGATTATGCTAATTGTTATCTACTGAAGATAGCATAGAATATCTGCATATCTTACAATTGTGATCGAGTACACTTATTGCTATCTTACTGAAGATAGTATAACATGGCTAACAGTGAGGTCGATCATGCTTATTGCTATCTACTGGAGATAGCAAATATAACATGGATAGAAAAAAGTAAATAACATGGCTAACAGTGTGGTAGATCTTGTAATTGTCATCTATTGAAGATAGCAAAGAGTAATTGCATGGCATACAATTGTGATTGAGTAAGCTTACTGCTATCTTACTAAAGATAGTATAGCATGTCTAACAGTGAGATCACGCATACATATTGGTATCTACTGGATGTAACAAAGAGTACATTACATTGCTAAAAGTGAGGTAGATCATGCTAATTGCTATCTACTGAAGATAGCAAAAAACAGATAGCATGGCTAAAAGGGAGGACGGTCATGCTAGTTGCTATCAACTGAAGGTAGCACAGATAATATTACCATGACTAACAGAGTGATGACTTGCATATGTATTGCTATCTACTGAAGATAGCAAAATGTTATCTGCTCTGAATATACAAAGAGTATTGCTAACAGTAAGGTCGAGTATGCTTATTGCTATCTACTGAAGATAGTGGAGAGTATATATAACATGGCTAACAGTGAAGTCGGTCATGATAATTGTTATCAACTGAACTGAAGATAGCAAAGATAATATTACATGACTAACAGTGAGGAAGTGCATATTCATTGCTATCTACTGAATATAGCAAAATAACAGGCCTACATGTAGGTCCTAACAGTGTGGTCGAGCACACTGAATGTTCTCTGCTGAAGATAGCATAGAGTCGCTATTACTATCTACGAGGGTCATTTATATAGTGAGTTCTTAACGTTGCTAATATAAATGTCAGGCTCATGACATTTGTCATGAGTATAGCTCTGAATCATAGCTACACATTTATAGTAAATCATAAATTATATCTGTTTCACTTTTGTTATTATGTAGTCAAAGCCAGAGAGGGATTTTTGACAACGGAAACGGAAAATTAACTTTAAAATAAATACATCTTTTTTGGCGGTTTTACGTATTGTATGGTTAGATATAAGAGCACGATATTTAAATATTGAAAATGGAAAACATTGAATGATATCCGAATATTATACAGTATTATCATGTATTAATGAGATTGTAAGCACTTTTAACTCGTGTATAGGGTTGCAAATAGTGTAATATCAACTCAAATGTATTGCTATGCCTTTGGCATACGGGAATACTACTAATCAGTCAAATTTGTGTTGTTACAAGTCCCCGTACAAGTCAAGCCACAGTGATGCCTCATACGTTAAATCGTTACCATGATTTATGAGTTTATTATGAGTTTTCCTTATGTGCAACCTTCAGAACAGTCAATCATTGGTAGAAAATGATCTCTTCGAGAGACTTGTAATCCCTCCATTTAGTCCTGTATATTGAAGATCTCTTAGTTCTTATGAAAATCAAATATGACTTTTGCAGGGTTCTCTATCTAGGAGAGGGGTAAACTTAATGGTTGTCCTGATCTAGTTCTGGATAACCAGAGGGTGAAATCATTCACCTTTATTTTTATAGTCTGTTAAAGAGATATCTGAGATTAAGAACGGCTATATAATTGACCGGAGGTACGTTTGTCTCCTAGAATTCGCCAAGTGAATAGCACTTTAGGCAATATTTTGCTGTTTTCAACCCGTTTCCGTCACGCTAAATATAGGTTTAGTTTTCACTGCATTTCTAGAAAATATTACTCAGATCATGGAATAGTTTCAAAAGGAATTCAGAAGAACATGACATTCGCGAATATATTTGGATTCAGAGAAAAGGCGGCACAGACCAACAGAAGCACCTATTGAATGGCGCTGGCGACGAGGGGCGTACCAACTGAGTCTAGGAACACTACTAGCTCTGGATCAAACACAATCCACTGAGGAAGACAATAGATCAGTTGTCGAAACCCGTGTGGAAAATAAGTAAGTTTCCTATTTGGAATTTTCTAACGAAAATGTTATAATTCCTCAGATCAATTTACAATGAATTTGTAGCTGAGGTTCCAAGCTACAATTGTGTAATATTTCATTAGACTGCTTATATATAACAAAGTTATGAGGTAGGAGGTAGAACGTATTGAATGACCCTTATAGGCCTAAATAGCATGGCTAAAAGTGGTGTTGATCATGCTTATTGCTATCTAATGAAGATAGCAAATTATGACATGACTATAACAGCGAGGTCTTGCATATATATATTGCTATCTACTGAAGATATCATTGCTATCTACTGAAGATATAATCGTTATCTACTGATCGCATATAGCATGACCAGTGAGATCACGCATGCTCATAATTGCTATACTGAAGATAGCAAAGAGTAAATAGCATTAACAACATGGCTAAGGTCAAACACACTTCGAAGATAGAAAGAATAGGCATATGGCTAACAGTAGGGTTGAGCATATATATTGCTATTTATACTGACGAAATAATATCTACTGAAGATAGCATACATATCATGTCACGCTTAATGCTATGTACTGAAGATATCAAAGAACATATGACATGGTTAACATTGCAGTGAGGTCGGGCATACTGCTGAAGATCGCAGGGAGTACGGTGAATAGTGAGGTCGAGCATGCCTGTTATACTATACTATCCACTGAAGATAGAAACAAACAGTATTATAGTTATAGTAAGTTCGAGCATGCTTGTTATTTTTATATAGGGTGCACTACACTAAATGGGGTATCCCCTATCCTTAAGGGCGGTGTTTAAAACTAGAATCGGAAAATATGCATGGCAAAATCCTCAATTAAAAAGACTTGAGGCCTACAGTAATACAATTGCGTAAATGACTATGATTTTTGATTAATTATGATTAATGGGACATCACCTACATATCGACTATAAACTGCAGTTGTGAATATCATCAAGATAAATGTTGAGAGATCTTTCACATTTGTGCTTTTGTCGCTTACGGCGACATTTCCAAGCTCGTCAGAGATGTATTCAACTCCATGTGCGTATTTTGGAAAATCGAGCAGGCTCACCTACCTATTTTTTGCACTTTTTGGTGACAAAATGTGATCTTCTTTAAGAAAAAAATCACTCTACAGGGACCAATTTCGCAATTTAGTGGTCTAAAACAGTGTTTTATATCGGTGTTTTTGTACATATCCCTATGGAGCTTTATTTAGTAGTGCGATCCCTGTAGTCGTAGGCCTACTGAAATAGCATATATGTATTTGGGTAAACAGTAACCTATTGCTTTCTAATGAAAATAGCAAAGAGTAACCTATACTACAGCAAAGAGTGTGGCTTGTATGTCGAGGGTCTCCGGGCCGATACTATAAAAAAATAAGGGGTCTTTCAATTATATGTTCATAAATATGGCGTTATTGAGTTATACATACGATTATAAATGTCGTAAATTAAACTAATTCGAAATGTTTCTTTCAAAATGATCTTTGGTTAATAACTTAATATAAGTAGTGGTTTATACAAAAAACACGAATGTTCTCACGCATCAAATCGTTCAAATGCCTCTGCAAATAGTGTACTCCTACTCCCAGTCCGACATCGTCTGCAAGCCCCTGGGCAGCCTTGGCAACACGTTATAGCGCCATCGCTTTTCTACATGTTTCATTGACAAAATCCGTCGTTTACATACAGTTGTAAGAAACCGCTTCAATTTTTCATGGTCCATAGATATGATAGCATAATCATTCACTATCCACTAAGCTAGTTAACATGGCAAAAACAACCGGTCCTTTGCCATTTACGGAAGAAGGTATGCTAAGTGCTTATTCAGCAGTCATACACACTGCTTAGTGTCGCATTTTGCTATCTACTGAAGATAGCAAACAACGATGGCATACTTGCAGTGGCGTATATGGGATTTTTTCCAGGGGGGGGGGACAAAGGATATTTTTTCCGGGTGAACACCAGTTCGACCCGACAGACATTTCGTAAAGGTTGCCCCAATTTTTTCCCAGTCAGTCACCTCGCGTGAATTTCACGTAAGTGTGGGGTGTGGGGGGGGGGGGGGGGGGGGGGGGGGGGATGGGGGGGGGGGGGGATGGTCAAACATTTTCGCACTGTCAAAAAAATTCGCACGGTCACAAAAAAAAATCGCCCTCCCCCCCCCCCCATTTTTCCTGGTGGGTAGGTTTGAATTTCCTGCTGAGCACCTTCAGCCCCCCGGCTGTTACGCCACTGCATACTTGATGGCACTCTGCCAGTTCAATCATCCTTATCAAATTCAAAGTAAAAGCCAGCCAGGTATAAAATAATAACACTAACACTATAAACATAATAACTAACAATGGTAATAACAATAACAACAATATTAGCGACAAGGCACGTTTTACAGCTTCATAAACAATTTTGAACAACGTTTGTTTTATAATATAGGTTCTTTAAAAGGCCCCTGATAAAGATTTAGATCAAGACATCGCAATAGTTTCATTTTCAGTACGCATTTGAACCTTCAGTCAGTGGCGTACACTAGGGGAACCTGAAAAGAATCGTCTCATGGGGAAGGGGTTAATGGCTTTTACCGAGAAAAAGCCTAATAATTATAATAAGCTCAACCAACCGACTGGGACATTTTAAACCCCCACCTATCCAATCATACAAACAACCAAATACACAAACAAACAATGCTAAAAATATGAGTATAAATGATAAAAACACGTAGGCCTACGTTAAGAAAACAAACCAACAACAGCAAGAAAGCAAACGAAACCAATCTGGTTACTACTTGTTGTTAATAATTATCTAGTCCAATGAACCATTTTGATCGACACATTGGTTAAGTAGCATCACACTAGGCACATTGTTGTTTGTTACAATTTACCGTAGGCCTATCGAAGTAGCTCACACGGAAGTACGGACAATAATTCATGTTTGTCGGGCAAAATGTTTGATTTTTAGTGACCGTCCAGTGCCCCCTGAAATAACCCCGTCGGTAACACGACCCTCCGTCGGTAGATTTGCGATTTGACCATGCGATTTTTTCTTCCGGTTATGTGAACAACTTCATCGCTACAACCCCCCCCCCCCCCCCCCCCCCCCCCGTCGTTTACTTCATCGGGGGACGGAAGGGGGCGTATGGCCGCCGATTTAAAAACCCGGGGCTTACCGGGGGGGGGGGTTCTCACATTGATATGGTATACGTACATGTGCCTGCCTTTTGGGGTGCTTTTTCGCAACAAATTGGTATAGCGATGGGGTGTTTTTATCACAGAACAAAGCGCCCAATTTGCATACATTAGGTGTATAATGAGGATTTTTTTTGTAAAAAGCACCCAATTTGTGCAAAATTGGTTTGTGCAAAATTGGGTGCTTTTCTAACAAAATTGGTATATTGAGTGGGTGGGAAATTTGCCGGAAAATAGGTATAGAGAAAGTCAAATTTTCGAAGTCCGGCAGGCACATCCACGTACGGTTTTGGTTGGTATTGAAGTACCCCCACCCCCGTTAATTTATATACAGTGCATAGGCCAAGTTGCACGGTTGAGCCGGACTTTTTGGGACGTTTAGTAGGGGGAGCGGCGTTCACTTTTCAAATATAAAACATTGACACTAAAAACCGATGAGATGGAAATATTGTTCATTTCACACTACTACTAAGGCAAACTACATTACGAAAATGCGGCACTACATACATGTAGCTGCGATTCTTTATTGGATCGAAGCCATATAGCCTATCTCACTTTTACATGCTTCTCTCCAAGCCCTTGCCCTTACTCCAACTAGGGAAAACCAGTACGAACCACTTTGAGTGAGGAAAATCGTTAGACTTGCAGCGGCTGTCAAACGCCGGTACTACCCGCGCGCGTTCACGTACATCTGATTTTATGTCAATCATGTCGTGACAAGACTTGGTATAAGTCTAAATCAAAATATAGTGTCGCATGTCAGTGCCATACAGTGCTTCAGTACGCCGGTACTCAATTGCTATAAATTATTTGAGGTTTAACCAGTAAGGTTGGTAGTGGTTAAAAATATCTACATTTTAGTATATTGACCCATTTTAATCAAAAAAACCTGTACGCTGTGTTTTTACAAGTAAATTAAAAATACTGAAGGTGGCTCTGATCTCCTAATATTTTTAAAAACACGCCACTACAATGGGTAGCCGCAAAGCAACTGGGCTGATTTTACCCAGGATCTTAAGAAGATGCGCAGTGGAGACGAGGAGCAAGACAATTTGTTCAAGGATCAGTTCAAGTTCTTCATCTTCGTCCGTTTCTCAAACAAATGAAAGGAAAAGGAAGAGTTTTGTGAGAAATACGCTCAGCGTACAACCAAAAAGAGGTAGGTAATTGTTCAAAATGTATGATAACAATTATAGGCATCCCGCTATATATGAGCATATAATTAGACATGAATGAGACTAAAAAGAAAATTAATTTGTGACACTTTAGTATGATGACAATAACAAATTTAAAATGGTCATAAATTGTACAATTATTTTAAGAAATATAAATACTACAAAGTGTTGAAAGAATGGCTGATTAAGCACCACATAGACTACAGACTGTCCCAAAATGATTATTACCCATCGATGCACAAAGTTCAATAAATGTTTCATCATCAAAATCAATGAGATTAGATTCTTTGTTTTTCTATCAAATTTGATATACTGTACCCTTCCATTATAATTTTAGATCATGAATATCGGACTTATTTTAATGAAGTTACACTCCATTGTGTTAACTTCACATGGTGATTTCACCTTTTTGGAAAAGTGCAAAAAAAAGTGTTTTAAACAGCTTGTTTGAAAGAAACTGATACATTCTGTTAATCTCTTGTCTGCTAATATCTTTGGTTCCTTTCTATTTTAAACTGCTGTTGTATCATATTGTTGTTTAAACCATTAAAACTTTCTTTTTTTATGTATGCACTTTATAAATGTAATGTATTATTACTATTATTAGTATAGCAACACGTAGTTTGGCATGTTTGGGGCCGGGGGACGGACTCATGATGTCGGAAATCTCGGCAAATAAGTTATGCCGAGAAAAGAGGCAAAGAAGTAGCAAAGAGCAACTTCAAATTCTATCCATCACTCGGGGTTCAAATGTTGTGTTTTTTGCGTCTTCGCGGTAAAGAGTCAACAACCTGAAGTGTCGGCAAATTGCCAATTTTATCTTGGCTGCGGCCACTGGCTTTTGATTACAAATCATACAAAACAGAATGTTGTGAGCCCGTTATGCTGGAACTGTTATGCATGACCACGCCTACATTAGGCCAAAAAAAAAAATAGTTGTGTTGCCCTCATCCGGCCGGGTCAAAATTCTGAGAATGTGGGCCGGGTATTTTTTTTCTTTTTCTTTTTTTTCAAGATTTTTTTTTTTTTATCTCTTTTTTTAAGATTTTTTTTCTTTTTTTCAAGATTTTTTTTTTAAGATTTTTTTTCAAGATTTTTTTTCTCAAGATCTTCCAATCTGTGAAAAGAGATGGGCAAGAAACCAAAATATTCACCATTGGGTTGAAAATACATCCAGTAAGCGTTTTCCTTAGTATCTTCACACATGTTGACTGAAATAATAGGTATAAAATCGTTGATTTGGTAAAATTTAAAATTAAAAAAAAACAAAAAAAAACCGGCCGGCCGTCCCTCCCGATTTTAGGCTTGTGAGGGCAACACAACTTTTTTGTTGTTGGCCTTAGCAGGGTCGATCCTTGGAAGTATAATGTGTATGGCGGTGCTGTAAATTTGTAAGTCTTCACCACTGGGGTCGAGGGGCCCGCTTAAGGGCCCTCTTGGCGGGGATTCAGGGGTAGGAGCCCCTGAAGCTGTTGGGTTTTAGTATGTTTGAATGGCCTAGAAAAGCTCTCCTTGCTATGAATATTATTTATTTGTAATAAAATTTGACTTGGTTCAGAGACAGCATGGGTTCAGGGAGCGAAGCCCCATAAAGCTGTTGGGTTTTAGCATATTTAAATGGCCTAGGAAATCTCTAATTGCTATGAATATTTACATTTATTTTTAATAAAATTTGGCTTGGTTCATAAACACTCTAAAAAACGAAATACAATAATGAAAGATGAAAAATGTTACATTAAAACTACAACGCGTAAAGAGCGCAAAAATCTAGTTTTTTAAACTAAAATGGTAACGTTCCTGAAGCCATCTTGTTATGCTTGAATAATAAATTATTGAACATAATTACGCGCGAATCGTGCAAAAATTACCAGTGTTTTAACTAAAATGGTCATGAAAACGTCCCTGTAACCATCTTGTTATGCTTGAATAATTAACATTGAAACTAATATGTGCGAAGCGCGCTCACATTTCCACTTTTTAACTAAAATGGTCCAGAAAACTTTCCTAAAGCCATCTTGTTATGCTTGAATAATGAAATATTGAACATAATTATTCGCGAAGCGCGCAAAATTGTCCAGTTTTTCTAACTAAAATGGTCCAGACAAAGTTCCCGAAGCCATCTAATGCTTGAATAATTAAATATTGAACATAAATACGGTGCACTAAAATGATCCAGAAAAACGTTCCTTAAAGCCATCTTGTTATGCTTAAATAATGAAATATTGAACATAATTATGCGCGAAGCGTGCACACATTTCCAGTTTTTCTAACTAAAATGGTTCAGAAAAGTTCCTAAAGCCATCTTGTTATGCTTGAAAAATTAAACATTGAAACTAACGCGCGAATCGCGCAAAAATGTCCAGTTTTTTAAACTAAAATGGTCCAGAAAACTTTCCTGAAGCCATCTTGTTATGCTTGAATAATAAAACATTGACACTAATATGTTTGAAGCGCGCAAAGAAAATCAAGTTTTTTAAACTAAAATGGTCCTAAAAATGTTCCTGAAATCATCTTGTTTTGCTTGAATAATTAACATTAAAAAACTAATACGCGCGAAGCGCGCAAAAAAAAAATCATTTTTTTCAAACATCTTAGAGATAACATGCACGGGGGGTGATTTATGTTAGCTGATTTATGCTAGCTGGTCCATAATATCAATATCATAATCGAACATTTTAACGGATTTGTGTTGCCTTTTTGAAAATCGTTTTCTAGGGGAAAGGGTCCATTTAGGAGCATGTACGAATAATTCGAGTAATTTACTGCCCCCTCACTGTCAGAGGTGAGAAATACTTGACTTTAGTATATTAAATTGTTGTGTAGTGTAATACCCGTGTTATACCAGTAAACCCACCCTTCCCTCCAGGCTCCTGCTCTTGAACTTATTAATATTATTGGATTGACAATGTATATTTTTTCAAACATTTTAAAATCTTAGGGTGGGGGCAAGACATAGTTGTACCGACAAAATAGTAAAATTTTGCCAATTTTTGTTTGCAGCCAGCTCCAAAAATTGATAAGTGTGGGTGGGGGGGGGGGGGGGCACATAATATTTAGAGAATTTGGTGTGGTTTGAGGGCCATTATAAAGTTAAAACAATTTTGAATTTTTGAACTAAAATGGTCATGAAACTGTCGTGAAGCCATCTTGTTGAAGCCATCTTGTTAAGCTTAAATAATGAAATATTGAAACTCCACCACGTAATATTTCGACATTTTGGTGTGGTTTTTGCATTAAAACGTTGATACAGTATGATGTTTTTAATGTCCCCCACATATATAAAATATTTGGTGGGTCTGAGGGCCAATATAATGTTAAAACCTGCAGAAAATATACTTGTCTTTAGCCATCTTGTCAAGCTTGAATAATGATACATTGAAACTAATGCGCGAAGTACGCAAAATTGACATTTCTAACACTTTTAAGTGTTAAAAACGTCATACTGGACCAATTTAAAAATTGGTCCAGTATGACGTTTTTAACGTTCCCACATAATATTTGGTGTGGTTTGAGACTCATTATAATGTTGAAACTTGTTGAAAAAGTGAGCGCGAATCGAACAAAAAAACCAAATTTTTGAACTAAAATGGTCCAGATAATTGAAGATAATACGTGCAAAGTGCTAACACTAAAAGGTCTAGTATAACGTTTTTAACGACGGTCCCTTACATTAAAATTATGGGGTCGTGACCCCGTAACCCCCCCCCCCCCCCATTTGAAGGAGGGAGGGTAGGGACATTTGCGCCGCAGGCGCATATGTCCCTACCCTCCCTCCTTCTCTTCCTCCTTCTCCTCTTCCTCCTTTCTTTTTTTACTCGTTTTTCAATTGGGGTGGGGAGGGGCATGGCCTGCTGCCCCGTCAACATTGACATGTTGGAGGCCTGAGTCAAATATGAGTTATTGGTATGATTAGAAAGAGCACATTGTAAGCTTTGAAATGATACCTGGTTGAAAGTTCGGACCATGTAATCACAAGATATGATTTGATTTGTTTCTATTATTTTCTTTACATTTCACCAAATATATTTGCCTCTATCTCAAAACTGTGTTTGACAGCTTGTCCTTTTTATGTGACTGGTCACAAATATGTTTGAAAGGATTTGCATACATGTGCGAAAGTGACGTGTTGCCGGCAGGGCTTAAAACAGGAGCAGGGAGCCAATTTACCTCCCCTAAACCTCTCAACTTAATGCCCCTGGTGCTTATGTAAATTACTGTGTCACCAGAAGGAACTTTAACATATTACAAATATCCCTGGTGATTCCATTCACTCATCTTCAGGGTGACATCTTTTTGACATTTTACCCTTTAAAAAGCCCCTGGCATGTAGCACATTACCCCCGGTCCTGAAATAAAGTCTGTGAACCTGTGGCAAATTTGTAAAAAGTAGCTCCTGGCTCTTTTAAATCCTTATTTCAACCCCTGGATGCTGGATTGGGGAAAAAGGCCATAGTACTCTATAGACGACATTAAAGTTAAACATGGAATACTAGTACAATGTACCATGTTTTGGTGTGGTCTATAGCCTTAAACCATGCAGTGGCGTAGCCAAGGGGGGGCAAGGGGGGGCAGCTGCCCCCCCTGTGGGGTTCTCTGCCCCCCCTGTTGCCCCCCCTGTGGGAAATGTCAGTTGAAATAATTTGGGACTAACCTATTCACAACACAAGGAAATTCAATCCTCAATTTGGTTGTTGCCCCCCCACCAAAACTCCCGGCCCCCCCTTTGCCCCCCCACTGAGAAAAACCTGGCTACGCCACTGAAACCATGTATATCTAGTATTGATGTAAAAACACTTTTCGTGAGAAAATGGTGACACTCTTGCCATAACTCTCTTTGGGCCAAAACAATTAATGCATTTATTTTGATTTGCAGATGGTGAGAGGTAGGTTGGCAAATGCACACAAGTGTCAAGCAATATAGACAAAAACATAATATAAAGCATGACATGTATTTGTCTTATAGTAAAACCTGTCTTTGAAAAAAAGATGACGCTGATTGAAATTCAATTCCAACTTTGAGCTAAAACAATCAATTTGTTTGTATTATAGAAATACAGGTGAAAGTTGAAGAGGTTGAAAGCCCTACTACTACAACAAGAACGCCAATCAACCTTATTCCAAATGAGTACAGCAAACCGTGTATGCTCACAAACGTCCCTGGACCAAGGTCAAAGGTAAGACCAAACCCATCGGAATATTCAAAAATAAATATATAAATAAATAAATACAATTTTGATAATTATTTAATCAAATAATTGATAATCAATCAATCAATATTAATCAATCAGTCAATCAATCAATGTAATTAATTATTATTATTTAATGATGTACACATAAAAAGAATCATAAAAAAGGAAAATAGAAAGAATAAGTATGGTTGAATAACAGACAGGAACATTTCTAAGTAGTGCAATATCAATAACATAACATTCAACCAATTTGTTATCTCTATTTATCTGCAGTATTATTTTGCATCATTTTGTTATTTATTAACAATTTTTAAATAAATCCTATTCAAAACTATGCTATTTCAATTTATGTTATCTCACTTTTCACAGCAACTGCTTACAGATCTTGGAAAAGATACTGGGGTAAGTGTTAATGTATAAGAAAAGAAATAATTAAAATTGGCGTAAAATTGAAACTTTTGAAATGTAGGCCTATACACATGATACAGGGGAGTCCAAATATTTAGGTCACACTTTTATTGAATATTTAAACAAATTTGGAACAGAAATTAATCAGGTTTCTTTGAGATTTGTTTTTAACAATATTGCAATAAAGGTTGCCTGGCTACATTATAATCATGGATTTCTTGAAACACTTTAGATTTCATGCTTTTTTGTACATATGGTTATAATTCTGGTTTGTAATTGTGTATTGTCATGACAATTTCACCAAGTATAAAACAGGGTTTATAAATTCATATTCAATTTCAAACTTGACACTTTTAAATCGAGATGTATTTAACCAAGGCTCAAGATAAGCGGGCGCAGGGCGATTTTTACCCCTCGGTCCTCCTGCCATAGCCCCCGGTAATGCTGAAAAATAAACAACCGAGCGCTGATATTTTGTCCAAACCAGCGCCCGTTGATGATCGGTAAGCTTGCCTAAGACATCGAATTTCGATTTGACAATACAATTTAATAAAAAGCTAGCTCCTGGTAGACCGAAAGTAGCTCCTGGTTCTCAATAAATCCCATGATCCGGGCGCTACTTTTGAAAAAAGTAGCTCCCGGTAAAAAAACTGTTATCTTGAGCCTTGTATTTAACTGATACTTTTGAAAAAGTACTTGAATATTTTGACTGACTCTGTATGTGGGATTAGTAAAATTAGTAAAACCAATCACCACTATTTAACATTGTTTGTACAGGGTGTCTGAAAAGTTAAGGCACTCACTTTTAGTGATATGAAACATGTAAGAAAACTAGGCCAGACCCATGGCAAATGGGTAGCTCACTTGCTGGGTGATCATTGCAAAGTGAAACACAAAACATGACCAATAACAAATACTAAACATTTTATTAACTGATACTTCAGATATAACAAAGTATTTATTTATTATCTACATTGGTATTGTTGTTCAAAAGTACTGAATGGTAGATATTGATGTTTTCACTGACCTTCCATTCCATTTCATCTTTGTTTATATACGAGTAGATCATTTTTTGAAATAAATGTGAACATTTTGAGCATATTCATTGCTCAGAATTAATCAAATCAATCAAAAGTTAAAAAACGTAATATAAATATTTGTAGGTGGTGTAAATGTGTATAAAAGATATGAGCAGTCTTCAAAGTCGCATTGCCCAAATGTCCATACATTTCTCAAACATAGCAGACACATAACAAAATGAAAAATTTGGTTAAAAATGTAAACAAAACAGGAAAGTACCTTTCACCTACTTAATTAGAATAGAAACCAAAAACAGGAAAGCCTTATCACCCACTTATTAGTAGTACCGATATTGTTTTACATTGATATGAATTATTTCACTGTTTGAGCCAACAGCCAAGAAAAAAAATTCTGTTAACCCTAACCAAAAACAGGAAAGCCTTATCACCCACTTATTAGTACCAATATTGTTTTACATTGATATGAATTATTTCACTGTTTGAGCCAACAGCCAAGAAAAAAATTCTGTTAACCCTAACCTCCTACCCAAATTTTCCAAGGATTTTTTTTCCAACGACAAAAAGAGTGGCCACACCCCCGGGGCTTGAACCCACAACCTCTCGGTTGTGAGACTAACGCCCTACCAGTGTGCCACGGGGGTCAACCATACTTGACCAACTATGTAGCCTGGGGCCATTATTTCATCGAACAAGAAAGAAAAAATCTGTAACCTAACCTCCTACCCACATTTTCCATGGATTTTTTTTTCAATGACAAAAAGCGCGGACGGGCTTGAACCCACAAACTCTCGGTTGAGAGACGAACGCCCTACCAGTGCGCCACGGGGGTCAACCATATTTGGCCGAGTATACTCTACCAATGTAGCCTGGGGCCATTATTTCATCGAAAAAGTGCCTCTTTCGTGCATTGATAAAAAAAAAAAATTATTGGAAATGAAGAGGTGGCTTTTCAATAAAAATGTTGTCAAAAGTATACACCAGATCGCACCAAATGAGTTTGAAAATTGATTTTTTTCTACTTCGGAGGGGGGGGGTCCATCCCCTCAGACTTACCCCCGGTCGAGCTTTTAAACCATGAATATTTAAATCAAGAATATATATCAGTTATGCTCAACTTCTTTTGTCAAAAGTATACACCAGACCGCACCAAATGAGTTCGAAAATTTTCTACTTCTCAGGGGGGCACATCCCCCCTCAGACTCCCCCTGCCCGAGCATACACTCTTATTCTTGATTAGTTAAATTTTCCGTGTCATTTCTTTTTGACACATGTTTGTGTTACACTGATCAATTTATTGGTCGTTATGCGTCTGAAATGAGTTGGAAAAATGTGTCACCTTTTTTTTGACACTGAAGTGTGTCAAATGGAACAAATATCCGGGTCAAAATGATCATTTGAATAGTATTCCGATTCAGATTTAACAAATAAAATGATCATTTTGACCCGGATATTTGTTACATTTGACACACTTCAGTGTCAAAAAAAGTGACACATTTTTCCGTGTTATTTTGACTAATAAGTTGTAGTTTCCCCGCGGACTAATTTTCTGTGTCAGATTTGACCATTTCCGTGTCAAATTTGACTAATCTAGAATAAGAGTGTAGCTCGGAGGGCGGTGCTGCGCACCGCATTGGATAGTCCACCACCACAAAATTCAAGATTTGTTATTCTTCTTTTCAGCCCCCCGGTAAACTCAATCTCTGGCTCCGCCCCTGCTTTAGGTCCAAGATACTGGTATACCAGTATCGTTCAATACTGGAACATAAAAGTTGCCAGAATCGATCGATACTGGTACGATTTTACTGTTCCAGTATCAGTCGATACTGGAACACCAATCAATCTGGTTTTAGAGTGAATTTAGAGTAAAAAATAAGTTGTCGCGCAGACCTGACAGTTTGTTTTCACTCTTTACACCATGATTTTGAAGTAATTAGGAATCAAATCGCTCTGTAAATCAGAATATATTCTTGATTATGATCAGAAATGTAAATCTGCAAGAAAATCTATTTTCTAAAAAAATCATGACTAGAGGGCGCTCCCTGAAAAAGATCACATAATATGCCTTAGTGTGGGTTCAGCAGTGGACAAATCAAATATATAATACCTAGAACCTATTGCAGAGATTATCCTTTAATTTTAAATATTTACTATAGTTTGATCAGTTCCAAATTGGCGAAGCCTCCATACAGCAGCGAATGAATACAGAAGGACGCAGGTTCGCATGACGGTAACAAGCGCAAAGTGCATCATATGTGTCACATGTACGTGCCACAAAAAGCGAATGCGTATGCCCATAATCGTAAGCGTACGCTTGGATTACTTTTGCGCGCGGAGAGATAAAATCAAATGTTTCTCGCCAATTTGGAACTGATTAAACTTAATGATATGTATGCCAATTGAAACCGATCGCTCAATAGTAATAGAACTTGCCAGTGGCAAATTTACATAATGCATTTACACACAATTAAATTACTTCATTAAATATTGTCATACAAAATTAGCAGTAAGAAATTGTACATAATCAATTCAGTTTGATTGAAAGGTAGTATCATATACCTTCTTCAGTGTCTTGGATAATATATTGGATGCAATTATCTTTTTCCTAAAGTACCAGGCCTGGTGCACATATGCCTTTAATATGGGGCCTATATAATAATACATGAAAAATATAAAAAATGAGAATAAGGATGGACAATGCTGAAAAAATACAAGTGAAATGGATGAAAATAGTGTAGTTAGTAAATGTGCAAAACTTTGAAAATGATTTTTAGTGCTATACATTTATATTGATGTCCATCTATTACATCAATAAAATAAAATGGTGTTTGCTACTGATAGCTGAAACTAATTAGTCTCAGTTCTGAGTGACACTCCAGAGGAGTGTTTAACCAAGAAAAGGGTTCGAAAATAACCAAATACTAACCAGGAAATTGTAACACCCCTTCTTAAAATGATTCTACTCTTGCTGCAATATTAACATTATTGTTAACCGCTGACCATGGTATTTATTTCCTGATTTGGTTCTCAATTTTTGAATGTTTTAAACTGAAAAATTAAGAAATAATTAATTAATAATCTCATAAAGGCATATTGGAATGTCCCCTAATTATAGAATGACCACCATACTCTGGGACAATAGACACAATTATAAATTGTTAATGTTATTGTTTCACACACACTTATAACTTGGTTTCAACACACATACACTGACCATGCTGACTGGTGTTGCCCTTGCACCATTGTATAAGGTATAATACCACTCACAATGCCAAGAGCTATAAACCAAGTTTATTTGTAGAATGTTTGCTCTGTCATCATTAAAGGCTCACAATGAGTTGGAGACTAATTGAGATTTATCATTGCTGAATAAGAGTGAAACAGCAAAATCTCAAAGAACAAAAACAAACAAATTTGTAAATTCAGCAGAAAATATAAAACATTATGTGTAAACTTGGACACAAAAAACAAACAGATAAATAAATAAAAGGTTACAAATAAAAAATGTTGTTGGAAATTTGGCAATAACAAATGGGGTAATTCTAATTTATCATAATGGTAATCATACACTTTGAGCAACCATGATAATGAATGCAATATTCTATAAGATTTGTGGATGGAGTGGATATTGTAATTATATGCAAATATATCCGAGTGGTAAGAATATGACTCACAGCTCAGAATCTTATAAATTCTAGACACTGCACAACCGCATGGCTGGCCCTTATGCTCCTCTTAGCACACCGGTCATTTGATCCCAACTTACATCTACTGTAAAAGTGCACATTTTCACGTGTGTAATTTTTTGCGCTTTGCGCATTTCGAACAATTTTGCTAATTTTTATTTCTGCGATTTGAGCTTCCTTACATCAGGGGTGTGAGAGGTCACAAATTAAAAAGAGGAAAACAGACAAAAACAAAGAAAAACAGCGTAAAATTAGGGTACAAATGCCAAATATGGTCTGAAAATAAAATAAAAAGCTGAAATTTTGGCACAAGTAAATTCAAAAAAGAAGAGAATATCAGCTCAAACGAGGAACTCTCACACCCCTGTAACATAGTCCTACATACAAAATGCATGTATTCGCACATTTTTATATTCGAGCTTGCTGATTTTAGCGCGAATCGCGCTTGCTGATTTTAGCGCGAAAAGCATGAAAATAAATGTAGCGCGAACATTTCCACTAGTAATCCAAACTGATCGTTTTGGGCATAAGCAGGTCACTATTGGGCTATTCCATTTGAAATCCATACACCCCCTATGGAAGACATGACCTCTTCCACTCAGGGAATGTAAATTTCAAATGGAGTCACCCATGCAGGTAACCCCATCTGAATTTCACGCTCCCTGTGGGGACGGTTAAGGTAATGTCTTCCATCGATTAATGTAATGTCTTCCATAGGGGTGTATGGATTTCAAATGGAGTCACCCATGCAGGTAACCCCATCTGAATTTCACGCTCCCTGTGGGGGCGGTTAAGGTAATGTCTTCCATCGATTAAGATAATGTCTTCCATAGGGGTGTATGGATTCAAATGGAATAGCCCATTTCAGTAGAATACATATTTCACATCTCCCAGTCATTCACACGGAATTAGTGGAGTTGCTATACCAAGGGGATACCCCTATTTTTTGACAGATTTGTCATGATACCAGCATTGCTTAATACATATAGACACCTTGTGGTTAATAAATACTATCACTTTTAGTTTCATAGCAGTGCATCCCAATTCGATCTAGTGACATTTTAGAATCAGATATCTATTGTAAATATCGTCTCTATATTTAAGGAATATAAAGGAATACAAAGTAGTGTTGCTGTTCGGTTCAGTTTTCATGTGAATTCAAGTCATTCTCATTCAAAACAATATCTTGTTGTTGCCAAACTTATTCCGTGCGTGGACTAGAAAATGAGACCGCATTTTAATGAAAATATCATATTTAGGATCCTCACCACACCCAATAATTTGTTAAATTCAAATTGTTTGTAAAAGAGAAGGCTTCAACCATTCAGTCGGAATTGACACATCTTGTTTCAAACTTTTTTCAGGAAGAAATATTGATTTTCTTTTTTAAATATTTGAACATGTACCATACTAAAATTTACATGAAAATAATTATGTATGTTTAAATATTTGGTGACAAATTCAAGTAAATCCAGGGTACCCTTTTTCTGTTTCATCAACTTTTATTGACATTTATTGAAATCATGTACAGATTTGACTGCATCATGAAATTGTAATTATTGCCCGGAATGACAGATTCAAACTTAATTGAATAGCACATGTTAGTGTTAGTTAATTGGCTCTCATAAAGGAGAGATTGTGCCATATCTGGCTTTTTTTGGATTATACAGGGTGATTCAGATTGATTTGAACCCAATTTGATAAAAATCAATATAGCCATTATCAAAACAAGTATATCAGATATGTAATAGGTTGATATATTTCAAATATTTAATGAAAAATTCAAGTAAATACACCATGATTTTTTTCTGGTTTGTCAACTTTGATTGAAATCATGTACAGATGTGACTGCATCATGAAATTGTAATTATAGCCCGGAATGATAGATTCAAAATTAATTGAATAGCACATGTTAGAGTTACCGTAATTGGCTCTCATAAAGGAGAGATTGATATAAAATTGGATGGATTGAGCATGATACACAAAGATATTGGTCGAGCTATGAGTTTTAAAAAATATTGTGCGAGACGCAGTCGAGCGCAATATTTTTAAAACTCATAGCGAGACCAATTTGATCATTATTATGCAGTGAGAATCTGACTTGAGCCTATCAAATAAATGAATAACACTGTACTAAAAAGTAAAAGTCCGTAAGGTACCTTGAACCTTCCAAACTCAAACTGTTCAACATTTCTGGTACTGGTACGTCACTAACAGAATAACAGAACAGGAGCTCCAAAACAAATTCCAAACACGTAACAAGTTCAAGTTTTACAGTCTGCAATAAATTCAAAAGACACATTTCGGCGATCGTCTTTCAACATTAAAAAACCCCACACGATTGTTTATGTAATAAAATAAGCTTACATTGACTTACAAGTTACAGTACAAAACTTTGACGATCGCCATTTTTTAGGCCAGGAACGTCCCATTTATACAGATAGACACACTTGTATCGGTGCTTCTTCGCGTTGCACAACTGTCGGCCTATTTCCTGGAAATTCTTTTTCATTTAGCGTAACAAAATGTGTGCTATCGGAACCAGTCGCCATTTTTAACACAATGACCCGATGACCCGGATGTCGTATCGTAAAACTAAAAATTAGTCTCTACTACATTTTCTGAACGCTACACATACGGTCGCTACAATCGGCGTATAGCACGTGCGCTTTAAGTGGATTAGTGCGTAAGCTTTAAATGTGTTAAAGAGGCAGGTAACCAAACTGACCAAGTTCGAAGGATATTGGTCTGGCCAAGTTTGCTCCAGTGACATTATGTGCAGAATAATAGGTCTTTACTAATGCATTGCAAGTATAGGACGGAAGATTCTCACTGCATAATAATGTGCTATATCGGGCTTTTTGGATTATACAGGGTGCATGATTCAGATTTGAACCCAATTTGATAAAAATCAATATTATGAAGCCATTATCAAAACAAGTATCAGATATGTAATAGGTTGATATATTTCAAATATTTGGTGACAAATTCAAGTAAATACACAGTACCTTTTTTCTGGTTCGTCAACTTTAATTAAAAATAATGTACAGATGTGAATGCATCATTAAATTGTAATTTCCCCGGTATGACAGACTCAAACTTGATTGAAAAGCAGATGTTAACATTTTCATTTTTCTACTAATATAAAGATTTATATTGCATCCAAATGATGTTTTTGAACATGTGTTACGTTTATCCTTAGTTTTGAAGCAAATTGAAACTTTTTTCAGACCCCAAAAACATCACTCCGTGTCCCTTTAATTGGCTCTCATAAAGGAATAAAAAGAAGTGTTGCTGTTCAGTCCAGTTTTCATGTGAATTTAAGTCTTTCTCATTCAAAACAATATCTTGTGTGGTTTTTTGTGGGTTTTTTTGTTGCTAATCCGAGCTTCAGAGAACTTTTTTAAAACTTTTTTTTAAAAATCAAAAATCAAAATAAAATTAAATTAAAAAATTAAAAAAAGTTTCATATCAGATTGAAGACAATCCACTATTGTTCTTTTTCTGAATTGTATCCATCTTAGAACGTGAGCACCATACAGTACTTCGTAGACTATGACAAGAGTCTTGGTAACTACCTTGTAGATGCAGATGGCAACATCCTCCTCGATGCACTCACACAAATTTCTTCTGCAGCTTTAGGTAAGTATTTTGAGCCATATGATATACCACAAAAAAGCCAACGTTTTTGCATACAAATATTTTTGTTCATTTTGACATCAAAGACATTTTTCGAGAGTTGTTGTTTTCACTCATGACAATCTTTCCAACCAAGTGATGTACGGGACAATGTCGAAAACAATATTTTCACTGTGCATCTTTAGGGCAGGAAAAGTGCAAAAATAAAACCCTGCGAAAATGTTGGCTTTTACACTAGTAGGCATAATACTGTGTACTTACTACTTGCTATCTATTGAATCAGGGCCACAAATAAAAAAAAGAGGAAAACAGACAAAAACGAGGAAAAACAGCGTAAAATTGGGTAAAAATGCCAAATATGGGCTGAAAAGAAAAGAAAAGGCTGACATTTTGGCATAAGAAAAATCTAAAAAAAGAGGAAATCAGCTCAAAAGAAGATCTCTCACACCCCTGATTGAATATAACACTCTAGTCTAACCACTATGCACAATTTGTTTGCTATCAATGGAAAGTATTCTCTACCACCAATGTTGTACCATTTGCTATCTTCTGAAGATAGCATTATAGAACGACCATAGTATGCTACTTGTTATCTACTAAAGAAAGCTTGCAAAGGTTGATGTACTGATGATAGCCAGTTGCTGCTATCTACTGAAGACAGCAGATTACTATTAACTAAAGATAGCAGGTTGCTATCTACTGAATATAGCATGCTAATCTGATCAATCACTATATACTTCCAGTCATCCTAAGTTGACATTCTCAACTGACCACTATACTACTGATTATTAGGCCCCCCCCCCCCCCCCCCCAAAAGGTTTGTTTCCAGTAGTGTGCATGCACGCTTTTCATTGAGACGCTTCATTCTTGCGCATTTAATTTCTTTAATAAAAACACAGGAAAAAATATTGTTAGGGCCCCATCTTTTGTCGAAATTGTGTCCAACATGTTTCAAGTTGGTGATTGGCCACATACAGCAAACACAAAAGTGAAAATCCGTGGCAAGTATCACATTGTAGCGAGCAACAAAAGAGTAACAAAAATGCACAGATAAGTATTCACCAACTAATCAGACTGATTAATTGGCCAATTCCAATCATATATATTATTTTCACTGTCTATTTTCCTTCCCTGTAACACATCCTCAGAGTCACAGTGAGGTGTAATAAAACAAATACTACATGGTTTTATTGGGGAAAATAGGGCACACTATTGTACATATCAAGGAAGACAAACCACTATTATACTCTTTACTCTTGTGAATTATTATTTTTTAAATGTAAATTTTTATTTTATTTAAAGAGCAAAGTGTATTGGCTCAACTTAATGCAAAATCAATACGTGTTTTATTCTTTCACTAAATACACTCTAACATATCTGTTACTGTTATCTAATTAATAATAATGACAGTAACATATTATGATCTATGTTTCATTATCCCATACAGGTTATAACCACCCAGCAATAATCCGGACGATACAGGATCCAGCAAATTTGGTACGTCACCACAGTAACATTCAAATTTGTTGAATAACTAACTAACCATTGTTTCTTCTTGAGGAGATGACACACCAATCAAATAGTCTGAACACATACTAAACCTGTTTCCCTCAGTGGTACAGTTTTCCCCATTTTTTAAAGGGCTTTATGTTGTGATAAATTTAGATCTGATATTGACCAAAGAATACAAATACAGAGTGTGGGTGTGGGGTTTAATCATTCAAATGTTGAACATAGCTTGCATAAAACACTTTAACAATAAACACTTTAACATTTCGCGAATTACTGAAATAATTTTCATGCCAAATAAGCAAATAACGGCACCAAGTTAAGATTTGTCGCGAAAGTCTGCGAGTTAAACGATAGCATAACTTCCAAATTCAGCACCTAGTTTTGATATGATCATATCGAAACTAAGAAAATCATGAAATTTTATATGATAAACGGCGAATGTTGGTAAACTGTTTCAGAAGGTAGTTAGTATATGCCTAAGTATGCTGCCTAAGTATTACTTTGATGCAAAAAAACCCAGATTTCCAGGATAATTGAGGGCGCACTCCCATACATATCTCTCAATGCCCCTTTAATTTCACGAGAGATGAGGATTCACAAAATTAAATAAACGTGAAATTGACAATTTTCAATTGAAAGTAACGGTAACATTTCCAGATTCGCAAAATTAAATGCCCACTAAAAAATAGCAGTAATTCTAAATTTGCAAAATAAAGTATCCGCGAAATTATAGTGTTTTACAGTAATGTGAAAAACAAATTGAAGTAATGACCTTCACTCTCTGACACAAATACAAAGTAATATAACAAAAATGAATGTAATGTGGTATAATGCTTTTCTATAGTTTAATCAGTTCTAAATTGGCAAGAAATATTGGCGGTTTTGATTTCTCTGTGCGCAAAATTAATCCAAGCGTACGCGCACAATTATGGCCACACGCACCCGATTGTGGGCGCATGCACACGTCACCCATTTGATGCAAAGTACGCTTGTTGCCTTCATCACGCTCGGTTCCTTCTGTATTCATTCGCTACTGTAAAAGGCTTCGCCAATTTGGAACTGATCAAACTAAAACATGTTTTATCTGGACTATTATGAAAAAAGCAATTCACAATTGGGAAATATTTGTATAATATTGTAGGGCACAGATTATCTAAATGTGACTAGATCAAGGTTAAGATGTGGTGAAAGAATAATGTTTGAAATACAATTACCTTCTATGTTTGAATACATTCATCAGGTTTTTGCGGAAATAAATTATTAAGATTTTCATTTTCGGTATTGAAAAATACAATTACCTCTGTCAATGGGGAAGGGGGGGGGGGGGGGGGGTTAAGTGCACCTTCAAAACTGAACTAATTAGCACTTAATTAAGCAATTCATTAATTAGTTTTTTGGTGACAATGATATATTAGGCCTCTCACAATCGATGTTGAGTTTCCTGTTGCAGGTTTTAAAAAAGGGACGAGGTGACTTTTAATTATTAATTATTAATTATTTGATATTTTAATTATTGTGATATAGAATTGTAATAGGCGCTTCAGTATTTGGATGACTCGACTGGCTCCAAAGGTCAATATTGTATGTTGACCATCATAAATGTATTATAAGTGGTTTTCGAATGAACTTCGTGATTTGTAGTAACAAAACGGGTAAAAAAAAGGTGAATTTCAATGAAGAAACATCATTTTTTTGTGGCAGAAAGTGTAAATAATTAATAATTAAAGTAAGTGACGAGGCCCGTTTTTGGACGCGGGCGGCAACAGGAAACTCAACATCGATTGTGAGAGGCCTTATCAGATATGTGTGTTATTGATTGTAATACCGGACCACCGGTGCAGTTTGAGATGCCTATGAGTTATATTTTTCACTAATAAGACTTTAAAGAAGACACTGTTTTGACCGTTTTGTGTGTAATCTCTATGGCAGCCCCCCCCCCCCCCCCCCCCCCCCCCCCCCCCCCACCACACCACTGGGGTCACCACTGGGTCCACCCCAGACTACTTGCTCATTTAACAGTCCAACTCCTTTATTTCTATTGTAATGATCTGGGGATTTTTTAAAGAGGACATAATTAGCAACAAATTGACACCCTTCTTAATTCAATTGTTCAAGTACTTTAAAAATAAATTGACATCTAATCGCAATTATTTTGAAATGTATGACAAATCCACCTTATTTGATACACCAATTCACGACATATGATCTTATGCATTTTTTATTGAAAAAATAAAATGTCAATCCTATTAGTATTATTCTGGAATGGCAGGCTTTAATGGCACTGCATGTATTAAATACTAAATACCAAGGCTGATCAATCCATCACCGAATATCAAACACTAACACTAGTGACAATGCACATGAAGCTTCATATTTATAAAACTTGAACAAAGCAGCAAACTCCCGGGGGCAAGGTCGTTAGATCCCCAGGTCAACATTATCCTTCACATTCCTAAGGGACCGTTCATTATTTATGGTGGAGGGGGGGTTGGGACAAATTCGAGACTCGTATGTCAAAATTACCTAACCCCCCCTACAGCTGAAACTGAAAATTACATGACCCCCCCTACTAACCAATAGATTTTTACACAACCCCCCCCCCCCCCCTCCCCCTTAAAATCAACTTGTCACATACTTAGGGGATGTATTTTTCTTTTGTCCATGGATTCGTTGGTTGTGTCTCTGAACGGCCAATAATTTAATGACTTACTACATTGCGAGCGTAGCGAGGCGGAACATTTGTCATATATTTATACATTTTGGGTGTTTTGTGAGTCTTTATAACCCGAAAAAAAGTTAGAACATCCAGACAAAAACGTATGAAATATTCTTGTGAGCTTTGGTGCAGAGCTGAGAGTGAGACGAGGTGAAAAGCATGCAAGAAATTACCGTTTTTAATCAAATTGGTTTTTGGAACATAGGCCTAGGCTATTAACATGTTTTTTATGGCTCTAATGTTTTCAACCATTGACGTTTATATAGGTGTTTTTCCAACAGATCGTCCGAGCAGGGCGTGCACAAATAAGATTTGCTGTACGAAAGTACATGTAGTGTCATCATAAGTAGCCTACATGTTTTGAAGTTGAAAGGTTGCAAGAAAATGTGCGCGAAGCGCACAAAAAATTGGCATTTACCCTCCAAAATAGCCTCTAAAATCACCCTAATCACCACCATCTTAGTTTTAAAAAGTTACACAACCCCCCCTGTTTAAGAATAAAAAGTTACATAACCCCCCCTATTTCAACATATGAAAGTTACATGACCCCCCCTATATTTTACCCAACCGCCCCTCCACCATAAATAATGAACGGTCCCTGGTTTGTCATTATGGCATGATTGAAGTAGGGCAAGGTCGTTAGATCCCCAGGTCAACATTCACATTCCTAATGGTTTGTCATTATGGCATGATTGAAGTAGCCTACACCAATGCTGATAACGTGTGTATGCCTTGCCCATGCGCGGAAGTACAGAAAATGCACGTTTGGTCTGAAATCAAATTACTAACATACAGTTAATGGCTTTTTATCTTGTATGACATCTGTATGATGGTTGTTAACACTTTCCACGCGGCAGGCATCTGCAGACGACATACCAAAACTTCACAAAATGTTCTAAAAAAAATAAATTCTATGTCATTACCATATTTGGAATAACCGTGAGAAATGCATTAAATAAGAACACACATTCCTAGTATTGGTTCAGTAATTCGTGAGGTAGGCTTTGAAAGTTGGGAAATGTTTCTGAAAAAATCTGCTTTAAAATGGGAAAACTAATAGCCGTGTCGAAAGTGTTAAGGAGTAGATCATGCAAACATATACTTCTCATCTGCATTTGGATGTGGGCTGGCGGTAGGTTAAACACCATGGCCACATATATCCATGCCTAGTCAGTATAGACACCTTCATTTGACATAAGCACAGAAGAGGTGTTATACCATTCCCAGGATAGTACCTCTGATTCAATCTCCCAGCTAAACACTTTTTGTAATGGCATTAATGTGCACCTCTCCAGTCTTTTGAAATAACTCCCCATCTACCAAAATATTTTTGATTCTTGCCAGCTATAGAGTGTATGTTGCTTTCAGGACTGTTATTGCCACATGTTGGGTTTAAAATGTAGCGCTGTATGAGGTTATATTGATCTTGCATTCAATTCTCCACTTGATGGTAATGCTTGAAATTAAGATGTACCTCCGAAACTAGTTTTCCTTTCTTTTCCATGCAGAGTGTGTTTGCCAACAGGCCGGCACTCGGTGTCCTACCCTCCTCCGACTTCTCATCCAGGATCAGGAAATCCCTTCTTGCAGTAAGTATGCTTCTGTGTCAAACACCTGTTAATGTATAAATGAAATAATAGGGAGAAAAATTAGACATTAATATTTAGGTGAACAAATATAAGGTGGAAATGCCTAGTGAATAGTAAAGTCCTATAGTGACATGTTATTGTCGTTGTGTTGTTTTTCTTATATTTTTTTACATCTATACAACTAAGATCACAAACAATTTATCAATATCAACACAACCTGAAGATATGATAAAAACTGTCCAAACTCAGATTTGGTATGGTCTGGAAAATCACAATGGGGTACGATAAATAGGGGCACAATCAGTGGGGGGCAAGATCTGCGCAAAGATCGTGACATTTTGCCTTTTAAAATTTTGCCTTTTAAAATTTTGCCTTTTAAAATTTTGCCTTTTAAAATTGCCTATAAAAATTAGCTTAATTTGGTCTCAAATTAGGCATTTCAGAACATTTTAAAGATAATTTATAGGTACTTTTGACATCAAAAAGTCAAAATATTGAGCTGACTGGGGGGTGGGGGGTGGGGAGGGGGTACTGCCCCCCTCTACATTGTGTCGCCACTGTGCTGATTCTGTCTGATTATATGTTGTGGATGACACGGAAATGAGAAACTAAGAAAAGCTGCCTCATTGGTTGTTGCCCAATGTGATTCAATATCTTGATGAAAAAAACTTTGTACTGCTTATCATCAACTTACTAAAGTTGTTTACAAACTGAAAATAGCTTGCTGTTCCCTGATTCTGTAGGTCATCGTACTTTATTCCTGTTATCTTTATCGAAGTGAAACCGTGACCATGGATCTGATCACACAGTGTTGTTTTGATGTAAATAACATCATAGAGCGCTAATATCTATTCAGCAACATATAAACAACAGCATGCGAAGGTCACGCACCATTCTCCTGTAATCCGGAAAAACCTAGTACCGTAAAACAGGGTGAATAGGGACAAAAAATGGGAAACGTTTTTTAAATGTCACCCGGCCAGTTTGTGTACCGTAAAACAGGGTGAATAGGGACATGTCCCTATTCACCTCGTTTTACGTGACATAAACTGGCCGGGTGACATTTAAAAAACTTTTCCCATTTTTTTCCCTATTCACCCCCATGTCCCTATTCACCCCGTTTTACGGTAAGTCGGTTGAACGCAAATTTGAGAAAACAAAGGAAAACTGTTCCCATATTTCTTTCACACTTGGTTTTTCCACACTAGGTTCTTCCAGATGAAAAACTGCCGACAGGAAAGAGTTTCACACACTTTAACCCTAACCGCACTGAATCTCACTAAATCTCACTGCCAGAAACTATCTCCAGGCACGTGCTGCTGCATTGCCGCGATGACGTCACCTACCGCGGGCATATGTGGCCACGGAGTTTGTGGCCGCATATGACCTAGGGGGTTAGCTCAGTTGGTAGAGGGACAGACTTGGGTGCGGATGGTCCGGCGATCGAATCCCGGGGGGTGCTGGGTGATATTTCTGGTAAAAAAAATAGCACTTTTTCCCCCTCCCCCCGATACGCACAAAAAACTAGCTTTACTGGTTAGGGTTAACTTGATAAACTGAAGGGGAAAAACCTAGTATTAAGTCCAAATATGGGTCTAACTCAATTTTCACCAAAATTGACTTAATAGGTTTTCCAGATTACAGGAGCATGATGATCATGAGTCATCTATCTTCAAGCTAATAATAATTGGTGGAATATGTTGTTCGCTGTAGAGTCATGTTTTCTTCATTTGTAACTTCTTGATACTCGTATGTTTAATATATTGTTATTATGTTATATTACTATGTATAGATGCATGGAAAATAAAAAGAATGGAATAACACAAAAACACAATAGAATGTTGCAGGAATGTAGGGGATTAGTAAAAAAAGTTATGCAATCCTGAAGTTTCTACTCCCTCCCCTCAATGCCTTTATTATACCTGCAATCTTGTTCAAAACCTGTTGGGACACTATACACGTGCGCATGAAATATCTTCCAAAATGAGTAAGAAAATGTCAGTTGAAAGTATGATAGTCAAAACTAGTTTATGTAAAGCTGCCATCCCATCCCTCCCCATCCCCCAACCAATGTTGGGGCTGATATATATAACACAGCGCGTTACTGGACGTTGCTAATAGCCAAATGACCTGATTTGTCTGTGAATATAACACCTATGGTCAAATTTACTGGGAAAAAGCTATAAGAGTTTGTTCTCCCAGTGGCAAAACTCTAGAACTCCAATCTTACACAGAGGTATGCTTAAGTACCTCACCCAACCCCATAGTGAAACCTCGAGCATCTATAACAAAATGCCGCAATTGTCTTGATTGATAGCAATGTTTCCTTGAGTGCCAAATGGATGGGCGAATAGCCAGTTGAAATGTGTAACTTTACTACGGTACATGATATAGAGTAATGTCACGTATAACTATGTGCTATGGAGTAATGTCTCGTAGAAATTAAATGTTATCAGGTTATTCTATAGATGAGGTGACCTATGATGTCATGTATTTACAAATGGGACACCCTCTGTTGTTTCCCTCCAGGCAGAATATACAATAAAGTTAATGAAGACAACATGAAATTTCTTTCTAATGAATTGTAAAACTCATTTAGTTTTAGTTTTTTGTGTGAAATGCAATAGCTTATAGCATTCCTAAGCAAGTTTAAAGACAGTTTTGATAAAAATTTGCTGTGACACCACAATCTAGTTAGAAAACCTGATCTGGCCTATGTAAACTATAGGAACTCTTGCCCGGTGTGTTTTGTCTCAAACCGACAGAGGGCGTCCTAAATGTCAACAAATGTCACCTCATCTATATACAGCTATCAAATATAATAACACAGCTCAATACAATCAACAATACTCCCCATATAGATTACTTTCAAATTGTAATCTCAACTAGTTTGTCATCAAAAATAGCCCACAGTTGATTCAATTACTGTTGTAAGTCATTGAACTGTTATAACTTGAATACAGCGGTTCATAGTCCACATGCACTTTTAAAGACAAAGAAACCAAATGACACCTATATCTTAAAATCAAATTTCTATATACCTAAAAGGGTCCTGACAACGTACCCAGACAATGCAATTTGTTTGATAACCCAAGTAATTTTGTTTTTATATACATGTAGTTTGATATGATTAAATGTTCATACAAGTTTTGTTTTACACTATACATACCTTATAGGGAGGGGATTTTAACACCATTATTCTACACCATAATACCACCTCCCTTCCCCCACCCTCAGCTTTTCCAATACATCCCACATAAGTATTTCCGATAATCATTCCCATACTGTTACTTATATATATACTTTTTTGTCCACTATACATACCTTATAGGGAGGGGATTTAAACACCATTATTCAACACCATAATACCACCTCCCTTCCCCCACCCTCAGCTTTTCCAATACATCCCACATAAGTATTTCATAATCATTCCCATACTGTTACTTATATATATACTTTTTTGTCCACTATACATACCTTATAGGGAGGGGATTTAAACACCATTATTCAACACCATAATACCACCTCCCTTCCCCCACCCTCAGCTTTTCCAATACATCCCACATAAGTATTTCATAATCATTCCCATACTGTTACTTATATATATACTTTTTGTCCACTATACATACCTTATAGGGAGGGGATTTAAACACCATTATTCAACACCATAATACCACCTCCCTTCCCCCACCCTCAGCTTTTCCAATACATCCCACATAAGTATTTCATAATCATTCCCATACTGTTACTTATATATATATACTTTTTTGTCCACTATACATACCTTATAGGGAGGGGATTTAAACCCCATTATTCAACACCATAATACCACCTCCCTTCCCCCACCCTCAGCTTTTCCAATACATCCCACATAAGTATTTCATAATCATTCCCATACTGTTACTTATATATATACTTTTTTGTCCACTATACATACCTTATAGGGAGGGGATTTAAACACCATTATTCAACACCATAATACCACCTCCCTTCCCCCACCCTCAGCTTTTCCAATACATCCCACATAAGTATTTCATAATCATTCCCATACTGTTACTTATATATATACTTTTTTGTCCACTATACATACCTTATAGGGAGGGGATTTAAACACCATTATTCAACACCATAATACCACCTCCCTTCCCCCACCCTCAGCTTTTCCAATACATCCCACATAAGTATTTCATAATCATTCCCATACTGTTACTTATATATATATACTTTTTTGTCCACTATACATACCTTATAGGGAGGGGATTTAAACCCCATTATTCAACACCATAATACCACCTCCCTTCCCCCACCCTCAGCTTTTCCAATACATCCCACATAAGTATTTCATAATCATTCCCATACTGTTACTTATACTCTTTTGTCTGTTGCAGGTGGCACCAAAGGGCCTGACCCAAGTCCAGACCATGATGTGTGGAGCTTGCTCAAATGAGAATGCCATGAAGCAGGCATACATATGGTACAGGGTAAATATCAAGCTCTTTGTGTTTTGAATTCATCCAAAATTGACCTCTCGGATTATCTTTTGCACCTCAAGAAATGGGTCATTGTTGATGCGGAGAATAAGGGGAAAAAGCAAAACAAAAGCTTTTATTTTTCCCTCAAGGCTTAATTTTTAAATTACGGTAAGACAAAAGTAAAAATTAAGTTTAAAACTGAATTTTAACTTTTTTTTAAATTTCTAATGAAACTAAAAAACTAACAAAATTCTAAACAAAATAATAATAATCAAAAATAATCAAAAAATTAATTAATTAATTAAAACGAAGCTAAAGAAATTGTTCCTTTGTTTGGTCATATCTCAAAATCGATATTTGCTTGAGCACACCACATTTGTGCATTAAATGTTTATGTAACATTTTTTATTTGATTTTTGATGTTTTGATGCAAGATTAGTGCAGAGCAAAAAAAATACCCTTCAAACCTCTTTCAGGTGAATTTAAAATTAAGCAATTTCACTCGCAAATAATTGAACACGATTTAAGAAATCATTATTGGAAATTCATTATTGACTCTCAAAATATGGTTTTCTCCTCGTGCGAACACAAAAACACCTATAATGCCCTCCCAATTCTCTGCAAATAAACCAATGAACATAATTTCTCTTGAGCATTATACTCAATCATACTCTGTTAATAGGAGTAGATATACTATGTTCAGTTGTCCATCCATGCATTTGCGGGTTTATCCTCTTCCTTTGTTGTTTGTTCATCCTCCTGTCTTTTCTCTCTCACGCATGTGCATGCATGGACGACCTGATCATAGGTTGCGAGATAGCGAGTCGAAAGCTATGACTATGAGACCATTTGGTCGTGTCCGTCTTTCTCCATGTGTCCTGATGCTCGACCCACTATTTTGGCGACCTTTTTTATATATATTGTTTGTGTTTATTGTGTTATAATATATGCTATCATAATATGTTGTTAAGTGCCTGGGCTAAGGGCGCTATATAAGCGCTTGGTATTATTATTATTATTATCTATTTAGTTCACCAAAATTCACCAGGGAAGAATAGCTATTTTGAATTTTTGTGCATTTTGCCAAACTTGAAATTGTGTGTGTTGTAAATCAATCGCTTTCCGTTTTCACACACACATGTCACATATTTAAGGGAAATATTTGCGCAACTGTGCTCGGCATGTTAAATTTAAAAAGCATGAACATTTTCCTATTCACAGCAATTTATTGTAAGGTAAATCGAAAAAGATCCCCATAATGCTCCGGAGAAATATCATCAGCAGATATTGGGATAAGATATAGTAAGGGTTCAGATGCAAAATGTGATAAGGCCAAACAAAAAAGAAAGTTTGTCTCAGAAACATTTTGCCAAAAAGCTAAGTGCTGTGCATTTTTTTTTTTTTTAGAAAATAGGCTATGAGGTATGCAATTTTTTTTTTTTTTTTGCTTATCCAAGCTTACAGAGAACTTTTTTTTAGTACATTTTTTTAAAAATCCAAAAACAAATCCCCCAAAAAATCAAAACAATTAGGCCTCAGCGCATAGACCTACGCGCCGTAGCTCATTTCACATACCAATGCGGGCGGGCTTCTGAGACAAACCTTCTTTGTTTGGCATAAGCGACATTAGCATTTATTCGAATACTGATGAATTGATGAGATCTGTAATTGATGAGTAGCAAATTACTCTGAGATATTTACGCAGTAGGTGTTTACAGTGGCGTACCCAGCTTTTGGAAACTGGGGGGCCACGACATAGTTGTACCGACGAAAGGCATGATGTACCGACAAACAAATGTTTACAGACTCCAAAAACAAATCGTAAAAGTTGCCAATTTTTTTCTCCGTCAGCAGCTGAAATCTTGATAAGTGGAGGGGTGGGGGGGGGGGGGGGGGGGGTAGGAGTGACGTTGTGCTCAAAATCAATATAAAAAACCCCATGGTCAAAATGTACCGACGGAGGCTTGTGTGTACCGACGGGGTATTTCAGGGGGGGAGGGGGCCCGGGCCCCCCTCTGGGTACGCCATTCACTGCACTGGGTGTTTATAAACATTATCAAATCTCTACATTAGTGTACAACATCTTTCACAGATTCTGGCATTATTTCTATTGAGAAGCAAATCTCATTAAAATGATTCAGTTAGTATATAGCAAAGGGTTACTAGTGCTTGCATCTATCTGAAATCTTCAGGTATAAAAAAGATTTGGTAGGTTCTCAAAGCTCTAAAATATTGCAAATTTGCAAACGCTTGAAAGTGTTACCCAAGTACCATTGGAGTAGCCAGCCTGGTCATTCAGATGGGATAAGACCCAATTTAAAAGCAAATTTTCCGGATTTAGCAGGGTTCGTATTCTTTTCAATTCAATTTTTCATTTCAATTTTTTTCAGGGGGAGGGGCATGGCCTGAAAAAATGTTTTTTTCCCGGCAAGCGATTCCAAATTTCCCTCCAAAATGGAATGCATTTCTTAATGAAAGAGTAACATTTCCCTCCAAATGCCAAAATTTCCCTCCAAATGCTCAAATTTCCCTGCAAGGAGCTTTCCGTATTGCCTACTTTTTCAGCCTGTGGGGAGGGGGGCACCCTTCCTCCCTGGCTACGCCTCTGCCAAGTTCTAGATTTACCAAATTTGCCAACACTCCCCAAGAGGACTGGAATCCAAAGTTAAAATTAGCATAAATTACCATCTCGGGAAATAAAAGTAATTTTACAATATACATACAACCAATAATGTAAACTGATATGTCATGTGTCTGTACAGTCTGAGGGAGGGGAAGGGGACACATCCACTCACATTGATAGTTGACACAAGAATACATACATATATCAGTATTTGTCTTACTGGTCATTTTAACGGTTATAATATAGGTCAATCAGTTCCAAATTGGCAAGAGATGTTCATCTTTTTTGCAAAAGCAATCATAATGTGGGCGTGCGATTATGGCAACACACACGGTTTTGGTCGCATGCACGCGTCACACATATTATGCACGGTTCCTCTGTATTCATTCGCTGCTCTGTTTCAAATTTTCAAAACATGAACCCCTATTATCAAACAGTTCAAGAATTTTGGAGGTCAGGGATTACTTTTGATGAGTGTGTGTGGGTGCAAATCCTGTTTACAAACATAGGGTTCTGGTTACACTGATAGAAGGTCTCCTTATCAGTAATGATCCAAAAGAGTTTTGAAATGGTCTTATTTTTCACATTAACCCTAATCCCAAGGCACCTTTTCCAAAGATTTTTTTTCACGGCCAAATAGCAAGGGGAAAAAGGGCCCCCACGGCTCGAACCCCGGACCTCTGGGTTCAGAGGCAGACGATCTACCACTAGGCCACGGGGGGAAACCATACATGGCTCAGTATACTTCGCCATGTATATACCCTGGGGCCATTAATTCATCGAAAAACTTGCCAGGTGACACAAGCACACCGCATCGTAGTAATTCGTAGTACTCAAGAGTGTTAGGGTTAAGCTATTCATACTTCCATCCCATTCACCCTTACTACTACACAATATATTGCCACTGTGCAATTGAAATACAATCTCCTTATAAGATTACTATCCCTATTTTTACTATGATTATCGATTGTCAATGGCAACTTTCCAGGTCAAATAAGATAAATTATCTAATGATTTATCTTTAAATCCATTGAGTAATTGACCATATCACTTTCAAACAAACACGAGAACACCGCTGCTTATAATGTTTATGATTTCCTATTGCTACTACAGTTGACTGTTATCGCAGATTCCAGATTGAATGAGATATGATAATCTTATTAACATCTTTCAATTTCAAAGGTATTACGTTCATGCCATTTGTCAAAGGTGTCTCAGACAAAATTTGCCGATTCTTAAATCGTGCCGGTGTTAAAACTTACTTCACCAAATCGACCAAACTCAGAGATATTGTCAGCAAACCTAAAGATCCTATGCCCAAGGGTCGTTCACCTTGCGTGTATAGCATACCATGTAGTTGTGGTGAACAATATATTGGTCAAACCAAAAGGCCTTTAAAGGTCAGATTGTCTGAACACAAAAGAGCTACATTACAAGGCAAGAAAGATAGCTCGGCACTAGCTGAACATGCGTGTGAAGAAGGTCATGAACCACTCTGGAACCAATCCAAAAGCATTGCACAGGTTTCCAATCTTAGTATGCGGCTTGTTCGTGAAGCTCTAGAGATCAGAATCAATGAATCATCTACAATCAATAGAAATGACGGCAAAGATATCAGCCGCATGTGGCGCTCTCTATTTCCTACAGTATCAATCAATCCCGCCAATCGATAACAGTCTTGTAACTTTTTTCAGCCAGGTTCGCAATGAACCATTATATACCCTGCTCAAGTTCGTTACAGCGTCAAACGATCTTTACAGATCAGTGACCGCACTACTGTGCATTAGACTTTTGTAGTCTGTAGTGGACAAGGGGCAGTCTCTACGTTATTTCCATTGGTCAAGGGCAGTCCTTTGGAGGTTCTATTAGAACCAAATTTATATATAGTAGGCCAGTGGCAACCTACGTGTTCAGTGGAAGCGGCAATCCATCTGAACGGCTCTTTTCAGAGCCACCAATTCGTTCACAAGTAGGAAAGGGCAACCTACGTGTTCAGTGGAAGCGGCAATCCATCTGAACGGCTCTTTTCAGAGCCACCAATTCTTTCACAAGTAGGAAAGGGCACCTACTCTAAAATCATCGGGCAAGGGGCAGCCCAAATGATGTTAACAAGAGACGTGGCAATCTCTATGTTTTGTTCAATATTATAATAATTTGGTCCTGAAGAAGTCAGAGCTAATCCTGACGAAAGCTTGACAGATTAAAACTCGTCCGACGGCGAACCCGTTAAAACTTTTAACTTATATCTTTCAATCCATTTACTATTTGACCGTTTACCAAACTTACAGCACAATAACAACATGTGACAGTGGTATCACTGTAGTAGATTCATAAATATTGGCTGATCGGTTTAAGATTGGATCATCAGTAGCGTCCTTAAATGCTATCGTTTTTTTGTCAATATAATCTGTTACGAATATGCGTCTTAGATATAATGGACTTCAAAGCTTTAAGCAACTCATCTGCAAAAAAATGTCTGTGCATGAGTTTACACGTCCCAGGTAATTTACGCGCTATTCAAACGTGCCATCTTAAAGGAGGGGTCCTGCAAGCACAACATTCAGCATTTTTTGTTAGAAAAATAATTGTCGAGCCGAAGTTGGGTAATTATATGGAACGAAACATCATACTAGTCACAAAAATGATGATGTCATAGGTATTGGTGCTCAAATTTGCGCATGTGCATTGTATAATGACTTCATCGACACCAGGACTTTGCATGTTGAGAGATGGCAGTTTTTATTTGTTTTTGTTTTAAGCGTGGTGTTTTGTTCTATACAATTACAAAAGTTGGGCTCGATAGTTATTTTTCTAACATATAATGCACAATGTTGTGCTTGCGGGACCCCTTCTTTAACAAGTGATACATATTGATCATTAGTGAAGAATATTTGAACAAATTCGTTTTTATTATTTCCATGATATAATCCAAGGGGAGAGGTCCACTATGACAGTGTTTATGCATTTAAATGTGCAATTAATTTGCTTGCAAAACACAGGAATTGTTGACTGTTTCCAAAATCATAGACCTTTTTAGATGGGGTTTGATACTATATACATGTACACAATTAGTATATAGGCCTTTACCTTAATTAAAGCCTTAATGGTTACACAATCCTATTGAGAAACTATGAAATCCCCTGGATTGTAATGGATTGGATAATTTTTTTAAATTTCCAAACAAATGTTTCAGGGGACAATTTAAGCAACCATTATTCCTTTTAGTGATTTGGACAACTCCACTGATAATCTTATTTCTACATTCACCCCATTGAGGTTAAGGTTCATGTTTGCACAAACCCCACCAATTATTAAATGCTACTTAGTTTCATAAACAAATATTTTGAAAAAGTGTGTAATTCATATAATATTGTCTCATAACAGTGGCCCCATGGAGAAGGCATAACAAAAAGAATATATAAGTAAGAAATATAACCCTGAAGTTAAATTGCTATCTACTGTAGATAGTGATTCAATTACCTGGAAAAGATGCATTGTCCGACCTCATGCGACGTTCGTCCATTATAACTTGAATATACTACAGTACAAAGGTGGTGTTTGTTGTGGGGGTTGTTAGGATCATAATATTATCAAACACAAATCATATAACAATATTATGCCTATATGTATTTAGTTAAGTTTGCTGCACCCTATGGAAACAAAATGTTAATAATTTCATCTTTTTATCTTTCTTAAAATAGCATAAAGAGAGAGGTGGGCCACCAAGCCAAGAGGATTTGGAGACATGTATGTTGAATAAGGTGAGATGTGTTTGATTTATTTTATTAATCAAAACCATTTTCCTCCAAAAAAATGTGTTTGAATTCAAACTTGTCGTTTTAGTTTGTTTTGCTTTTTTTAATTATCAGCCTACATGCATGTTTAGTTCAGATCCAAATTCAAGTTGAATTTATTTGTCGGTCTGTTGGTTAGTTGACCGGTCCTTCCAGTTGCACACCAACTAAGGTACAAGCTCAAAATACTATGAACGTGGACATTTTTGCATCACAATATTTTAAACTTTCCTGCTTGAAGCAGCTACCACACACAAAAAAGCCACACAAATATATTTTTTTGTGTCTAACAATCTATGTGATGAACTTTTAAATAACAAATTTAGGAACATGCCTTTTGATTTACAAATTGACAAAGCCTGAAAAATCAATCACGTAAAAATTACCACTTTAACAGATGTGAACATTGATCAAATAATATTACTCTACTCTGGCAACATCATCAACGTTCACATGCTAGTCAGGCTGCCTATGGCAGTCAGTCTGTTCAAATGATCAAAATAATACATGGCTGGCCCCACTTGAATGCAAAGGTGGGTAGCATACCTGCTTTAAGAAAACATTTGAAAAGGTAGTTGTTCATGACAAGATGTATGTGTGGACCTTGCTATGGGTATCTAAACAGAAAAATTCTTAAAAAGGTGAGTTTTTTAAAAAGCTTGAAAGCATGAAGCTTGATAATTGATGATTAGTTGTTAAGGCCACGAAAAAACACCCCTGTTCTACGGGCAAACGGACTTCTCAGGTAGGATCCGTCGGTCAGTCGTTGTTTGGTTTTTTGTTTTCTCCGAAAATGTTGGGAAATGTGCCACAGAATCAGAAAATTGAGAGAGGTGGGGGTTGGCATTCTCATAACCTGGACGCGCAAAAAAATAAGAGTTTAAAGTTTTAATTTGGTTATTTTTACAGCTAATATTTCACAAAGTTTACACAATTTTGAAGTTTTCTACAAACAAAAAAAAATCAACAAAAAAAATGGGTCAGCAGGGCCCCGTAGAACAGTTTCCCCCTTCTGTAGTCTAAAGGGGGCACTGAGAGCTCATCCAGGGAGGGAGCCCTCCATTTCTTTCTTAATTGGGTTAGTCACATATAAAAAATGCATAAAACCTCCTGAAATCAGAGCTAAATTTGCAATATTTCATGTAAAATTCATAAATTTGAAAGTTTGTTTATTTTTGATGAAATAGTTTGTTTACCATGAATAACCTTGAAAACAACCCATGACTTGTGGTTATCTGAAGCAAAGTCATGACCTCCCTGATTCAATTGGTGATGATATCTTTAAATCAAGATACAAAAAAAGTGAAAAGCCTTAAGTTGCCTTCAGAAATGCTGTGAAAATGTCTTTTATTTCATGTTTACTGATTTTTTGAAGAAATCATTATATGAGAGGGTTTCTATATATATCATCTATCTAACGAGGTAAAAATATTTCATTCCATTTTTTGGGGAAAAATCCCCCCAGATCTCTCAATTCCCCTTTAAGGGAAGGAGAATGGGAAGGAAAAATGTTGAAAACTTGTTTTGAGGTATCTGCAGGTCATGAGAGAAAAAAAACTTGTTTAGCATCCATTCTGAAATTTCCCTTCCCAAGAATAATATCCCCTTGTTATGGCCTCCCAAGACAAACAGCAGGAAATCCTGTATGTGAAACCAAAGATGTTGAACACTTCTGGGCTGGGTTTTAGTATGCAGCAGGTATATGTGACAATTGATAATAGCGTTAAGTGCATTGGCATTTAAGTGCTATCCCAGGCTTGCTGCTTGACATTATGCCTGTTGCCAAGTTCCATGGCGTGATACATTCCCTATTAATGAAAATCAGAATGATTAGACACGCAGCACATAGAGGTTCTTAGTAGTGGCCTGTGGCCAAATCGGGCCCTTCAAACAATGATGATTGTCCCTTGAACAAGATGAACAGCTCTAAAATAATGATAAATCTAATGAAAAATGGTCATAATGCACTTTTGTATTGAAGTATTATTGGTGCTTAAGCAAAAAAAGTTGAGAACCCATGAAGAAGGCCTCCCAATACATACTTTCCTATCCTCTCTCCCCATTCTACCCCGATAATGAGGGGAGGTGGAAGAAGATAAGTTTGTCTCATCAGCTTTTGTCTGCAACAATAACCCCAGGACCACAAAATAATTCAACCCTTGATCTAACTGATATCAAGATTAAAATGTCCTTGTTTATAAAGATGACCTGTATTTATGTATTCGAAAAAATCAATAGCATGCTAATTCATCGTCCATTTCAAATGGTCACGTTTACGCTCACTATCTTACTTACTATCTTATTATCTGAAATGATTGATTCCTCCCCAAATCCAGGACTCCCAGGTATCTTTGGCATTTTGATTATTCCATGTCAATTCAAAACCGTAATGATAGTAACCTTGATCTGATCTATCAAAATTAAGTTATAACTATGTAGGCTATCAAACTATTGGCATCGGATTGTTTAGGCCAAGTAACAAAAATAATGTGTTTCTCATCTGGACTTGTTTTAAATTGACGATTGAACATAGATTGTTCCTTGAACATGTTGAACAGCTCTAAAAACAATGATAAATCTAATGAAAAGGGGTCATAATGCACTTTTGTCTTGAAGTATTCTTGGTGCTTAAGCAAAAATAGTTGGGAACCCATGAAGTAGGCCTCCCAATACATACATTTATATCCTCCTCCCTCCCCATTTTACCCCGATAATGAGGGAAGGTGAAAGAAGATAAGTTTGTCTCATCAGCTTTTGTCTGCAACAATAACCCCAGGACCACAAAATACTTCAACCCTAATCCTTGATCTACTGATATAGAGTTAGGATAGCGATTATAATATCAGGGCTAAGTTACACAAATCCTTGACTAAGTTTTGAAATACAAATGAGATACTTGCATGCTCAAGTAAATTGTATGTCCAGGCTCCACTGATCATGTGTAGTGCGTTCCTGATTGATGCTGACACGGATAGCTTGTTTCTGTTTCGCATATTTTTTCCGTCATTTGTTTTTTGTGAGGTAGTAAACAGTTCCAATACTTCTGAGAAGTACGATGGTGTGATCCAAGAAACCTAAGATACACAACGGGTGGGGAGAGGATTGGTCATAGGGTTGCCTTCTTCTTATACAATATAAGAGTTATGGTGTTATCAGAGAAAACAAGATGCACCATGAGTGTGATTTAGCTCAGTGATTAGCGATTTAACTGTGCTACTAACTACGAAAACATTTATGATGCTTTTATCAAGAGCCACTTAAACTGAATATGCCATCCAATCTAAGAGGAGCATTATAAGAGCATGTAAAAAGGTCACAGACTCCTTCCTAAAGAAGATTACTATCCAAGTATGTATCTGTACACATTTGTTTTAGATTATAGTGTATATAAGCATAATAAATATGGAAAATTCCTATAAATAAATGAGCGAGATATCTTACCTTCTTTGAAAAGTGAAATTTGGCATGTATCATATTTTACTACATTTCTGAGCAGCTGCTGCAAACACAGAAATAGGTATAAAGTATGTTTCAGAAAAAAATATCCATATATTTAATTTCATGTTTCCTGCACTTCTATACAGGCACCTGGATGTCCACCGTACAAAATTCTTGCATATCAAGGTTCTTTTCATGGACGCACTCTAGGTAAGTATGGCAAAACTGGACCAAATTTGTTTAGTTTTTGGATAAAAACAAAACAAAAACAAATAAAATGTTTCTCTCAGTGTTAGACCTGTGTGAAAGTTCTAATAAACAACTCATGTGAAACATTTGGCGCATTTTAAATCAACTACTAAATGCAACATTTCTATTGTATTTTTTCTTTTGTTAACCCACCAAAAAACAACTAAAACGTGTGGGGGTGTGTGCATTGTTGGGTATTCGGGCGTATAGTCTTCAGATCACAACAGCCTGAAAGTTAGCATACATAAAGGTCCCTCTCAGCTCAAAACGTTTTGATATGGTATAGATATCAAAAGCTAGCAATGTCTACATTAAAAGTCATAGTATGCATTCTTTTTTCAAGTGACACCCTCTATCCTAGATTTTTACTACGAAAGCAAATTTTCTGGCAAATTTGCATATTTGATCATAAATCGTAAAGATCTTCTAAGTACGATTCGTAATACTTCAAAATCATGGTTTAAATACGTTAAAATAAAATATCTGGGTCTTCTCTGACAACTTATTTTCCCAAAAAAGTGTCTTTTAGATTATTTTGGTGCAGTTTCTTCATCTTTTTAACCACAAACCGATTTTGTTATGTTGTCCGATACATTTTGAGCCAAAAAGGTGATTTCTTGCTAAAATTTTAAAAAATAAGAATTTTTAGTAAAATTTGATACCACAATGGATTCTGTTACTCATTTTCTTGCTAAAATGTATACTTTTATGCACATGATATTAATAGTTACAGTGCTTGATAAACGTCATATAAAAAGGGTTAACAACACTCTGATTCTATTGTTACAGCCCTCATGACATGTTCACACTCCAAAGTAAACCACCGTATCGACATGCCCACGCTAGATTGGCCCATTGCCCCGTGGCCCAAACTCAAGTATCCACTTGAAGAATTTGAGAAGGAAAACAGAGAGGAAGAGGACATGTGCTTAGCAAAAGTGAGTATTGTTTGGCCAGGAGAGGGGGGTACTTAATACCTTCATGCGTTATTCAGTCAAATCACATCCTCTCAGTGGGAACACATACTGTAAAAATGGAAATTTTTGCGGGTAGAAATTTTCGCGCTTCGCACATTTTGAACAATTTTGCTTGTTTTTATTTTCGCGATTTTGAGCTTCTGTACATAGACCTACATATAAAATGAATATATTCGCGCATTTTTATTTTCGCGCTTGCTGATTTTAGCGCGAAAATCGCAAAAATAAATGTAGCGCAAAAATTTCCACTTTTACAGTAGTTGAAAGTTGTTTGTGTGTGTCATATATACTATCTGATTTGGCTTAAGTTACACATTTGAGATCTTGTTCCCCTTTATGGCAGAAAGAATAGCGTAAGGCCATCAAAACGGTTTATCCTATACTCTATTTCCTCTGGACAGTGACGAAACTTAACAGACGCAGCTTTTACGCACGCGTATGTATCTTCCGTCTTTCAACGCTCGTGTGTATACGCCAGCGCCTTGTAAGCGCGTGCGTTATATGCTGCAATTAGGGGAATACCCAGTTACGTCACTGTCTCAAGATGGATAAATAGACTATATTATATACAATGTGAGTATTAGAAGAGAAATTCAAATCCTTCAGAGGAGATCTAAAAAGAAATAAAAGGACAGTTGTTTTAGAGAATATAAGCCTTTATAACTGGATACTTAAACAATATTTCGTATCAGTTTCTAAGTTTGCATATCACCCATCTTCTCATCCATCCATGCAGTCAAGAGAATTGATGGTAGAGAATAAAGCCAGCAGCACACCTATAGTAGGCGTCTTAATAGAACCAGTACAGGCAGAGGGAGGGGATAACCATGCAACAAAGTACTTCTTTCAAGAGCTTAGAAAACTATGCACAGAGGTAAGTTAATACCTAGAGGTATGTAGGGAGTATTGAAAGGCTGCATAAATGTAAATGCTATTCAAGGTTAGGGTTAGGGTTAGAGAGCGTGCATGGTCTAGTGGATAGATCGCAGGTCTCACAATACAAAGCTTGTGAGTTCGAGCCCCGCTACGGCCAACATGTTTGTATCCTTGGGCAAGGTACTTAGTCTCAATTGCCTCGTGGTTCAGAAGTCACGTAAATATGGTGGTCTCGTGCATCGGAAGATCAAAATCTGAGCAGGTCACAGATTCTTTCGTAAAGAGTAGGGGATCATCCCAGTCTGTGGCTGTACACACATCAGTCCTAGGTCACAGGGCAGGGGTTGCACAGTTAACACGTCCTGTATATTTACGCCCCCTTCACGTTTGATTCCGAAAAAAGGAATGTTGCGAAGTATTCAATCAGATTCAGATTCAGAAGGTGAATATGTGCATGCTTTTGACCAATTGGTGCATAATATATTAAGAGAGTGAAAAACAATCAGCGCTGGAGGGAAACGAACCAGCCCAAAACCAATATTTGCGGGCTAGTTCAAACTATGTAACCAACATTTACGGTCTGCTATAGGGCATATTGGTCCCGAATCATATGTTATACTATACCATCAAATCGGACTTAACTTGCTCACATTGAGATCATGTATCAGGGATGCCAGTTTTCAGGAAATTTCCTTATTTCAGGGTTTTGTTGGTCAACATTTAGGCACTTTCATTTATTTGCAGCCCATTTTTGGGCTTATTAGCTCAAATTCATGCACTTTTTCAAGCTTTTACTTGTTTCTCCTTTTGGTCTACAGACATATCCCTATGTATTCACCATTGTTATTACTAATTATAAATATAATTTCTACTATTATATAGAATGGAGCTGCCTTCATTGTAGATGAAGTCCAGACAGGCTGCTTAGCGACAGGCAACTTTTGGGCTCATGAAGCTTGGGATCTCTCTGACCCTCCAGACTTTGTGACCTTCAGTAAGAAGATGGTCACCGGTGGATATTATTACAAAGAAGAATTTGCGCCACAAGGGGTAAGGCAAAAAAAAAAAATTGTTATGTTGTCCTACACAGCTTTCAGAGAGGAGGGGCGGGCGGGTGGATTTTTTTTTATTTTAATTTTCTTTTACCAGCGGAAGCTCAAAGTTCAGCCAACAAGAAGTTGAAATCACTCTGAGAGTCGCACATATATGTTATAAAAACTTAGTTTAATATTCAATGCCATTTAAACTGTTTTTAAAAAAAATGTGAAAAAAAAATCTGAAAAAATGTGGAAAAAAAAAGAAGAAAAAAATGTGAAAAAAAAAAGAAAGAAAAAAAATCGGAGCGGCCCTAAATCCGGAGCGGGCGGTTGAGGACAACATAACAATTTTTTGTTGTTGGCCTAAGCATGCAATTTATCAATAAAAACGTTTGATAAAAACTACAGCGGTTATCCATGTGACCAAGCAGAATGGACAAGAAAGGCGATCAAAGCACCCAGCCTGTTCTACATTCAATTGAGTTGGTGCATGACATTCAATTCATAGCGTGAATTGTGTTATAAAATACCTATCAGGATGATGAAACAGTGGTATCTTTTTCTGAAAACCTTGAACACAGTACAGTATCCCAGACAAGTTGACAGCTAATCAAAAACATAGATAAACCTCGATTCTCAGATAGTAACAGTTACCTTTGGTAACAATATTTGATTTTTTTGTGTGTGCTAAAAGAGGAAGTTGAAATTTCAAATAAGTTTGTTAGCACAAAATGTAATAAGTGAAAGCCTTTTCTTAAAAATTCACATAAATGGAATGTGAGGAACATGCAGCTAATGAGAACAACAATGTTTTCTCTTTCCAAATTTGTTTTCAGTTTCATACTGCGAATTAATTCAAGGGAGATACAAATATTTATAAGGTTTCAAAACCTTTGGGACACCCTGTACTTATTTTGTCTTTTGCATTCAAATTTATTTAGGCAGGTTCTCACTGATGAGCACCATATGAGACGCGATCAAGAGGAATGAGTCGGATGTCGACCCTGGTCGAAAATGAGTTTTTAATAGTTTTAAAGAAGACACCTAGAGCTTTCAGAAACTGAAAACCCCATGTCGATACGACGTTTTTTTCCAAAGTTATGTCAAATTATATACATGAATTTCCATCAAAACTTATGTAAGCCGCCATTTTGAATTGGCCATATCTCAATTTGGGATTCCCCGACATCCGACTCATTCCTCTTGATCGCGTCACATATGAGAAGATATTGCAGAATTATCATTTATCACCTGTTAAAATAATGAGCTAGATTTAAGAATGGTTGAATTCCTTACTTATTTTGCAACAACAAAAAGTAAATTCTAACTTTCCAAAACATCTTCATGTGGAATGGAAATCAAATGTTATGAATCAGCTGTCTGAACAACAAGTTTTCTTTTCTATTTTAGATGTCCAACCGCATCTTTAATACGTGGATGGGAGACCCATCTAAAGTGCTCCTTCTGGAGACTATTGTTGACACCATAGCTAAAGATAATCTACAGCAAGTTGTCAGGGATTCAGGCAAAGTACTTCTCAATGGACTACATGAGCTGCAGGTAAATACTAAAACGTTTTTATAACTTAAAATTGCGATAACAGCTTACAGATATATTTTTCCGAATAGTGTACCCCTGCCCCAAGATAAAAGTGTAGTCAGCAAATAATTGATCCAAGTATTAAACGGGGGAAAAAATATGGTTCTACAGGTTTGACAATCCCACAATTTTGAGATTTTTTAATTTTTAAATTAGAGAAATGTTTTACATTTGCGAAAATCTTAGAATAAATAAGTTTTAAAATAAACAAACAAACAAACAACAACAATCTATCTGGTCCTTCAAATTATAAGAAGAGGAAAAAAGCTTGAAGTATAACAATTCCAAAACAATTCTAGAATATTTTAACCACACCACAGGACTTATAAATAATTTCCATATTCCTTTTAATTATCACAGGCTAAATATCCCCATATGTTGCGACACACCAGAGGGATGGGTACTTTCTGTGCCATAGACACCTGGGACACCAAGACCTGCCAGGATGTAGTGATGAGTGCAAGAAACAAAGGTAAGTGTTATAGTTCAATTTAACTATAGACTGACGTTTCATTCAAATTCACTAGACAGTGACATGACTGAGCTATTGACTGAATGCAATACCTGATCAACTAGCCAGGTACCAAGGTCATGTACCAAGGACATGTATCAAGGTCAAAGAAGCAAACCTGTGTATTATTTTGCATCTGTAAAGTATCATAGTGTCTATAGTTTAATCAGTTCCAAATTGGCGATAAATGTTTGGTTTTTATCTCTTACACACGCAAAAGTAGGCCAAGCGTACTATGGCAATCATGGCCATATGCAGACGGTTTTGGTCGCATGTATGTGTCACGCATATGATGCACAGGTCGCGTGCATTATGCTCCCATCCTTTAACACTTTTGGACCGGTGATTTTGACATTTCGCCGGTAATAAATCATCTAAGATTTTGTCAACCATTGACTTTGTGTTTCATTTTCAGGGTAATGAGGGTTTATGTTGCAGTTTTTTAATTGGACCACATAGTGAGAAATAGACATATCCTTAGATGATTTATTACCGACGAAATGTCAAATCACCGGTCCAAAAGTGTTAAGGGACTGGGAACATGATGTTTTGCCTTCATGTGCACCTGCGTCCTGCTATATTCATTCGTTGCTGTAAGGAGGTTTCGCCAATTTGGAGCTGATCAAACTATAGAGGAAATGAGTTATGTCTTTTTCTACAGTTGCTTTTTGCACTCATGTTTTGTAGGAGGTTGCTTGTTGCGTTTATAGAATAGACCCAGGCCTGCACTTATCCCCTCCTGAGGCAGGTAAATTTTGCGTCAGGCTGGTAACCTTTAAAATAAACAAGAATCTTGTTGTATGTCTGGCATTACAGTTCAGTTTTATTCACCACAAATGAGATACATACAATGAAAATACAATTAATAAACTATGGTGGGTTGGCCAATTAGAGTAGGGCTTTTTAGGAAGTGGCACCTTGGTAAATCTTATATATTTGGTGTGGGGCTGATATACTTGGCAAAATGTAAACATCTCATTTGAACATTCAAGTATAACTATATTACTGTAGTTAGCATGTTAATGTTGGATACACATATTCTCTGTCAATCAATAATAAATCTGTTTAACTTTATTTTCTGTTTATTCTTAAATAGGTCTCGCTCTTGGACCTTGTGGTGAGACAGGTATCCGTTTCCGCCCCGCCCTCATATGTCAGGAGCATCATGTAGACATCATACTCAGCATACTCGACAGTGCAGTGGCAGAGACTGCTGAAAAACAGGCCACCAAGTGACTGTACCAATTGTATACCCAACATGACCCCATTCAGTTTCTATGATCATAATGTGTAAAATTACAGTCTGTACTATATGTAGTTGATAGTGCTGTTGCAGAGGTGGAGAACAGACATGTCACCAAGTGACATTATAAAGTATATTATCACCCAAGGTGATCCCATTACAGTATCTAATATTTTGCAATCAAATTCTTTAAATTGTGGCTAGTGAAGCTGGAGAAATATGGAAATGTGAACCTTAAAGGTATATGACCCGATCACTTTTTTGGGGGCTATGTTTTTTTTCTTCACATCAAGACATTTTGGTATCAGAAGAATCCCCATATTTTTCTCATTATGTCTGTAAAATATTAGGGGCCAGAAATGTTTCATTTGGAAATTATAGGCTAAAATGTGGTGAATTACTGCCAAAGGTGGTTAACCACCAACCAGTCTGTGTACCACTCAATGGGCACATGTCTTTTGACCTTGCGCTTCTAAAAATAGAACTATTGGAGTTATGCAACTCAAACTTTGGAATGCAACAATTTTAAGGATGACCTTTCATGTAAAATAGAAAACATCAAGTTGAAAATCGGGTCATCTACCTTTAAGCCTTTAGTATTCATTACTAAAGTTTTTTAAGGATTCGATACCAATTGTCCTTGTTAACTCAGTTGGTATAGCATCCGTTAGGTTCAATGAATTTTTCGACCACTACAAGGGAAAGATTAATTATCATCATACGTAACATATTTAACAAAATAAGAGAGAACTGAGCAGGGTTTATTTTTGTTTTACAATTAGTTAGTTTAATATTCAAATTAATTACCTTTCCAGTGGTGCTTTCATTTTTTAAATGGACATTCCATTCAAAATGGTTAGAATTTCCAAATTACAGATATTGCTGCAATATTTGGCCTACGTTTTCACCCTTACCCAGTTCTATCTGATTTCATAGAGCATGTTACAAATGTGATGAGTGCAGCCAGCCGCAGGCTATAACAATGTGGGCTGTACATGTACATTATGTAGTCATGCTGGTCAAAGAGTCACCTTTTATGCCTTCCCACCCAGCAAGCCAGCTATCATTAATAAAAGTCTCAAATTTGCACATCTATCATCATTAGGATGTTTTATCATTTAGGATGTCTACCTACGCACAGTGTGAAAAATTATATTCCTTTCTAAGTCTGTGAATAATCAATCCATAGTATACTGCTCCATCTTGGGAAGTTTTTTTCTTCTTTCCCCGGTTTGGACGGGGATGGGGTAGGTTTTGTTTCAATATACACATTGTGCTTCAGAGTTGATATAGATTATAACAAACAACTCGCTCCTTTGTGCTGGAGTATAACTCCTTAAAATGCTGCTGATGTAAATATGTGAGCACATGTGCCAATTGTACATTTTGTATTGTAAATATGTGTTGAATGTAAAGATAGTATAGAATTAATTATCGAATAATTTATATATATAGTCTATCCGTCCATCACGAGACAGTGACGTTACTATACAGACACAACATTTACACACGCATATGCGTCTTCCACCTTCAATGAGTGTATACACCAGCGCTTCGATTAGTAGCGCACATTTATGTACTGCAATTAATTAAGGCGCAGTAATGTCACTGTCTCGTGATGGACAAATAGACTATAGACAAATAGACTATAGAGATTATTAAAGGGGCATTGAGAGATATGTATTGGAGTGTGCCCTCAATTATCCTGGAAATCAGTTTTTTTGCATCAAAGTAATACTTAGGCATATACTAACTACCATCTGAAACAGTTTACCAACATTCGCCGTTTATCATATAATACTTCATGATTTTCTTAGTTTCGATATGATCATATCGAAACTAAGGTGCTAAATTTGGAAGTTATGCTATCGTTTACTCACAGACTTTCGCGGCAAATCTCAACCCGGAAGTGCCGTTATTTGCTTAGTTTGGCATGAAGGCGATGTCGGAATTGTATGACATTTTGGATTTGGGCTATGTTGATGATTATCTTTACGTTATTTGCTCATTTAGTATATCGATACATCTCTCAATGCCCCTTTAAGTATTTTAAACCATTCCGATAATTTATATTTGGATGATCAATTCCATCAGAGCTGTGTGGATATGACTGTTTGCAATTGATTGATCATGTATTGATCTACTTGAACCTTTAAAAGTAAACCCTACATTTATATGAGAAGAAATTTCCAAAATGTGATCCTCAAGTCTTTTAAGCTTTTTAAAAAAGTTTAATAATTATAGATATAAATAATGCCATGGAGAAAGAATCTGTTCTACAGGAATGACCGTCCAAAAAATTAAGTTCTTATAAAAACTTTCACATTTTGATAATCTTTGAAATTGTTGGAAAAAACATGTGACTTTTATAAACAGGGCACAAGGGGATGAAGGTAGTGTCTGAGGAGGCTCAATCTGGACCTTCCCCATAGACACTTGAATAAACTGTTGGGCAACTGGAGGGTAGGCATACTGGGGAAATGCCCTGTCCCTCTCTAGTTACGCCAATAATAATTACAGTACCAACAAATAAACGATCACTGAGAATAAATCTTATTGAATCAAAATTTACATGACGATGTTATTATGTAAGAATAATATAATGTATCTAATATAGGAAAATCATCAACATTATGCAAACAAATTGGCCCTTGACTTCCCCAAATGATTGTTTGTAAGATTGTCTCATAGTACTACAATTTTAATAAATGCTTGTAATATATATTGCTCTTCCAAATATTCATCATGTTAGGAGTGTACGAAAGGTCTTCTCTGTACGTATAATAAGTGGATATGTAATATTCATGCTACTTTTGATTTTTGCATTTTTTCGTACTAAATTAAATAGTTCGCTTAAAACTAAAGATTCACTAGGATTAAGAAGTTGTTGTGTTGTTGTTGTGTAAAAGGTTCACAAAACCATGAAAGCTGCTAAAAATTAACAATATTATCCCCCAAGTCATGTTACATTATAAAACACCCTGTATGAACATATGGCCTTTTGTTATCTATGTCAAAATTATAAATATATAGCAAACTTAAGAGAATGCTGATTTTTAGAACAGGTGTGTGTTTGTTTGTGCAACAACTCTTTTATCAAATTGTAGGATAGTAAAACTATTACTCCTTTGCCACTCTATAAGTGTATGTTCAAATGAGACTTTTGCTGAAATTACGAAAATTATGGGTAGTGTAAATAAACTTTGAATTGAAATGATGTTTATAGCAAGTCTTTTGGTCTGCATTGCTTTAGCTGTTATACAGGGTGGTTCAAAAAAAGCTAACTCACATCTGACAGCCATTTTTTTCTATTTACTAACTCGTACATGTTTATAAATCTCTTTGCGTCTGATAAAAGCAGTTGTTATTGAGCATCACTGGGCAACAAATATAACGTTTTTTCATTTATGTAATATGGTAGTTTAAAGATATCATGTGCAAAACTGAATTGTCCACAGAAGTATACCTGGTCAAAATACTTGATTTTAGGCCATTGCAATCTTTACCAACTCCTTTTTTTTCTTATTGATTATTAATAAAGACAATTTTTTTCTTCTAAGAGTGCTATTTTTCATATCTTTGAATCCGGTTCAGAATCTTTTAGTCAAATGGACTAAGATGAGAAGGCTACTGTGGACAAACCAATTTTGCACATGTTAACTTTACCGTTCCATATATCATAAATGAAATAAGCAAAGTCTTAGATGTTTGGCCTCTGCTTTGATCAAATGTAAAGAGATCAACTAAATTATATTAGTTAGTAGCTAAAAATGGCTGCCAAAAATGGGTTAACTTTTTTAACCAGCCTGTATGGCGGGAACTTACGCAACAGGGAGAGTCAGAGAGAACAGGCACTTTTTTCGTGTAAGGTGTAAAGGAAATATGAGGCATGTATATCAGATCAATTAAAGTTCTGGAAGGATTATTTATTTAGCTCTTAAAAGATTAAAATTGATCTTTACATTTTAATTTAACATTATGATGTTAGCTACCACTGTTTAAAAGCCATCTATGGGATGGCAATAACCACACTGTTCTAATCAAATGTAGTGAGTGAATCAGCCATGACATTCCAAAACTATCTTGCCATTCCACTGACCGCTTTAAAATAGTAGGTTATTCGCTTTTTGCGATGAGAGCCTGGAACTGGAATCAGATTGAAAGAAAGTGTTGCATTATTTCACAATGTCTCACTGCATGACCATTCATATTGTGCAGAGAGAATCAAACTAGTAACATAATGTTATGGAATTGTCCCATTCAATGTGGTACCAGTTCGAGGCTCTCCTCACAAATGGCGGATCCGTACAAAGAGCTAATACTACTGAAGTAACAATATAACAAATTATTATTTATATCAGGCTTTTTAACGGTACAATAAAACTGTGTATTCAATATTGTTTAACCAAAGTACCCGGATGCATCCAATATTCTAAAAATATTGCCGTCCAATATCCGTCTCATATCCATCATTTGTTCGTTACGAATATTCGTCTATACCATTGTATACAAAAAAGCTTACGCAACTTTAGCGTTTATTAAGCATGCAGTCGAGACTAATTTTCGCTGATTGCATGTTTTTCGCAAATACGCGTTATCGGCTTAATGAAGCAGGCTTACGTGGGGCACCAATCGAAAACAACAAATCAACAAGTTTGCAAAATGGCGAAACCGCAGCAGACTCCCGGAAGATTCGCTTCTTTAAAGTGATGATAATGTTAACAAACTTTTGCGGAACAAAGATTCTGCAAATACAATTAAATTAACACGCAACGCTTTTGGCATTTTCCGAGCATACCTTCAGGAAAAGGGGTATTCGGATAATTTTGAAGATTTTGAGAAGTTTACTTTGGCAGCAAAAGTTGAACGATTTATTTTTATGCCGAATCAACTTATCAAGACGAACACACAGATGGCTTCAATGAATGGGTAAAAGCCTGAAATAAATAATAATAATAATATTGGATGTCTTATTTTCGGGTGATACAAGAATATATTGCACTCGCTATAAAAAATATTCTTGTATCACCCTCAAAGCCATCCAATATTATATAAATAGTAGAATTATTTGTTTAAATCTAAAATAAATAAATGATCTTTCTAGCATTATTGTTTAATTTCAAAATGTACATCTGAAATATTGATTGAATAGTTAGGATAAAAATCTTGTTTTCTTTCTGATTTGTACTTCATATAATCAACATGAAGAATATGGGCTTTTTTTAATGACTCCATGTTCCGGTTGATTTTTTTATTGTGTAGTTAACGCTTTCCATGCGGCAGGCGGCTGCAGACGACATTCAAAAATTTCACAAAATGTTTCAAAAATTTCAAAATTATTGAATTTCATTATCATATTTGGAATCACCATGAGAAATGCATTGAAATAAGAACAAATATGCCTACTATTGGTTCTGTAATCCGTGAGGTAGACCTTGAAAGTTGGGAAAAGCTTTCTGAAAAATCTGTTTTGAATATGGTAAAACCAATAGCCGCGTGGAAAGTGTTAACATCTACACCTACTTCTTTGCTGATAGTGACCTACACTTATTAAACTTACAAACACTTACAATGCCTTTGATATTTGATTAGATTTTATTAGACGTCAAAACCACAGTTCCTTTAACTATTAGCATTAGCATAGACCATTTCAAATCAAAGTTTTCCGAAAATACTCGATCGATTCTGATTAGCAGAGTGTGTTTTGTCATCAGTGGATGACTCGCGAGTTATCCACAGAAAAACAAACGTGTTTACAACCCGGTGTCTGTAATAACCTGAGTGTATATTGCGCTGGTGTTGGTGAAAAAGTGGCTTGCTCAAAAAGTTAAATCTGGCTGTGTTTCATTAACAAAAAAGGTGAGATAAAAGAGATTCGGGGTAAAACTTTCACATTTACTGTCTGCTCGATACACTTTGAAGTTGCCGGTATCAACGCCATTTGTTGATAATAAAAAAAAAGTCTCGCTACTAGTTTTACTTCTCATGAGTGTACGCTTGTATGTCAACATATTAAACCACTAGGCGAACAACCAATGCTATGAATGCGATCAACTGTTGCTAAGAACACACTACGCACCTGGTCCATGTGACCTGTTTTTCTGAAGATTTCCGATCTCAATTTGAAATGGTCTATACAATTCTGTTTATTGCGTACTGCATGATCCACCCACTGCTTGGATGAGCGTGCAGTCTATCTCAAGCTCCACTCATGAACTGCATGGTGTGCGTTAAAGGAAGGATGGTTTTCACTTAAGTGTTGAGACCATAATATATACACCTCCAGTTGGAACCCTCACACTTATGATGCAACAGGGCTCTTTGCAGCCAAGTACATTTAAAAGATAAAAATGGACAGAAATAATTAAAGGTAGATGTTCCGATTTTCAACTTGAAGTTTTCTATTCTACATGAAAGGTCATCCTTAAAAAAGTCGTGTTCCAAAGTTTGAGTTGCATAGCTCTAATGGTTTTTATTTTAGACGCACAAGATGCTGTGAACTGTACCCATTGAGTAGTACACAAACTATATTGGTGGTTACCACCATTCGCGGTAATTCAACGTTATTTCATCGATTTCTCCGTAATTATACCGATTTAGGCCATCAAATTTCAGTATGATGATGAGAAAAATACAAGCTTTCATATGATATGAAAATCTCCGTATGTTTGAAATAATTCTGTGTTACGAAAATGTGATCGGGTCATCTACCTTTAAGAAAATAACAAAAACTCAGGTCTCTTTTCAGTTACGAAATTGGAATGAGGTGTACAATTTTATCAAATAAGGTGTAATTTGCCAACTTTGATACCTTAAAGAAAAGTTGAACTGAAATTGACTTTAACAGCAAAGTGAAGGGAAATTGGTTTGAATTCCTATAGTGCACTTCTTGATCACATGAAATGCAATGTGAAATTTCTGCTTGTTCCCATGGACCATTACGACGTACAGATGTAATAAGTACATGAACGGTGACCGTGGTTCAAAAGTCACGTAGTAATGGTCGTTCCGTACAGCAGACGAGTAACCCTGTAGTGCACGTTAAAAGTCACAGACTCCTTTTGTAAAGAGTAGGGTATCATCCCCGGTCTGTAAACATAGTCCTAGGTCACAGGAGAATCAGGTCTTAGGCTCCCTGGTTGGTTGGCTTCTAACATTGGAGCATTGACCAGTATTCCTACAAGACAAGAGTGTTCCCTTTCGATCTGTTGCATTACACAAGTGAACACTCCACAAAGAGCTATATAATCTGACTGATTAATTAAATACAAAAACAGATCCAACTGACTCACAAATGACATACTTGGATATGGTTGCTGAATTAGTGATGCTTACGATAGCTTCTTCACTCTTGAATTGCGCTTAATCATCTCCAACATTCTCATCTGATCCCGGCGTAATTTTTCTGAGCTTCACCAAAAATCCTAAAAAAATATAAGTTTGAAAGAAAAAATACTAATAGGTGTCAGTTACAAGGAAATAACTAGAGAATGAGGAGTTTATATGGCTCCCATGTAATGATGCGGGATCTTAGGATATCAAAAATACAGAACCAATGAAAAACTGATCAAAATTTAGGTATCATTGAAGGTTTATGAATACATTTAGGTCTGCAGTATAATTGATGAATCTATGTTTGTTAAAACCAGAACTATTCACATGATGTGATGTTTTTCCTTTACAAACTCAGAGGACTTCTTTTGAATAAGGTATATTCCTTTTGAGGGAACTTCCTTTCCTAGGTCACATATTTGATCCACTGATGAAACATCCCTATAGTTTGATCAGTTCCAAATTGGTGACGCCTCTTTACAGCAGGGAATGAATACAGAAGGACGTGAGCGTGCATTAAAGCAACAAGCGCACTGTGCATCATATGCAAGATGCGTGTGTGTGGCCAAAATCTGTGCATGTGACCATATTGCGCTCTTACGCTTGGATTACTTTTGCTCGTGGAGAGATAAAAAATGAATATTTCTCGCCAATTTGGAATTGATTAACTATAGCAAGATGCCATCATTTCTAACTTTAGTGGATCCATTTCATTTAGAAGAAGTCCTCTGACATTGAAGGACAAATATCAATTAACATGAATAATCCTCATTTGGATAAGCTTATTTCATCTAAAATTCTAATCACCGAAAACTTGTTTTAGACAATACCATAAAGGATCTCATGGTCCATTTTCATACAAAAAGTTGTATCACAACTGCATACATGTCAATTTTTGAAAATCTCCCAAATTTAGTATAAAAGTACACAGCCATTTTCTTATGCCTGGCATCATGGTTACTCTGCTCCCGGTACCTGTACAGGTATTGTATGCTTAGTACCTGTATGGGAACTGAATAGTGCCCACTTCCCATGCGGTACATCCAAAGTAGCCACACACAGTTACTGGTACTATGCAGGTACTATGTTGGTATCTCACTGGTGATTAACAGAACCCATACAGATACCAGGCATACAATACACATATTAAAACAGACAACAGAGTAACCATCTTGATCATACGCTGGACATAAGAAAATGGCTGTGTTCTTATTACTTGTAAATTGTATATTCAATAGACCATTTCAAATGGAGATGGAGATCGGAATACAGGTCACGTGGAGCAGTTTTCTGACAAGACAAGATGCACAGACGATAATCCTAAATGTTGATTTTCTTTACACGGGTAGCTACTGTTCGAGCTAAAATTGTGGCTTTAGAAGTGAGTGATGACATTATGGTCTTCAGTTAAAACATGTTCCTTATTTTCTACATTTCTGTATATGTGGCTGTTTGATATTCTTAAAGATCCCATAGTAAAAAGCATTTATACGGGACTATACGTTCAACAAATAAAAACACTTCACGAACTTTTCTGTACGTAAGCAAACTCTTACACATCTTAAAATAACACTATTACATTCGTTTCATAGCCGCACATAGAGTCTGCTTCCAAACTTAGAATGAGGTATTCGGCATGACTCCGACTCATGCAGGCTAGTCATCAGTCATATTTTTGGAAAAAACTTTGATTTGAAATGGTCTATGTCAGACACCATTTGATCATTCATCAAAATTAGTCCACAACCAGGTGCCTTTTCCTGTTGGACAAAAACCTTGCTAACACTTACCAGTATGGGGCATTTGATGATGTTCTGGCCGGCACACATACTTCGTTGGATGATTAGATGATGTCACACTAGGGGCACTGACAGCTGTAACATGAATTGAGAAGAGGGATGTTAGGATATAGGCCTAAACCCTCATAGAACATACTACATAGCGAGGAAAATGGTCATTATAACAATGTTCCTGTAAGACTTGTAAATTGTGGACTAATTTTCATATATTTTGTTTGTATTAAATTCAATTATGCTTGAAATTTCAAACATTTTCACTACAATGTTGAAAAAAAATAAAACCACAAAAAAACCTGGCCTACCGACCATACCTGAGGGGTCCGTTCGACAGTATAACAGAGTTTTTTGATACCTTTTTATGGACACCTACCACTACACGTTTTCACTTGATACTTTTAAAGAATGATGCATACAGTGTGCAGTCAAAATGTGGAAAGATACAAAAATATAGAAATGGTCTGATCTGAAATACATTGATGCTCCTAGCTGAGCAGGGTTAGAATTCAGCAAGAATTAGAGAATCATATTCCCTCAGAGATTCTCCTACACAATTCCAATCCAAATAGATTCTCATAAACTTTTTAGATTTATACACATGCATGGAAGAATCTAAGGATTTTCATAAATGATTTGATGAGAATCTAAATGGATTCTGGCAGCATGTTGCGACAAAAATTCTAATCCTGCTGAGACTAAGCAAGACATTACTAAACAGTAAGGAGGACCAGTGACTGACAAACAGAAATGACAGGAAACCGGCAATTATAGTTGGCGTCCATTACTGGACCTTTCTGCCGTCATTTGACAAAAGAAAATTGCCAGACCTGTTCTAACAATCCACTTAAGTAGGACTTCACAGTTGGAATTATTCAGATCTATAAATCTCAAGGGGAAAAATGATCATTACAAACAAAACCTTTGTGGATTCTTGTAAGTTCTCACCGCTGCTATACTTCATCCGATCAGAATTACGGACATGAATTCTGTGCATATTCCACTGAAAATGCATCATTTAAACCATTTTTTTCTCAGATATCTATATTTTGTTATCGCACACGTACCTTTGCTCCTATCATGCATGTTGACTGCCTTTACCAACCAGGATTTGTGGCTAACCTCCATCACAGTCTCAAGTGTCAATGGCAGCCCTTGTGTTCTTATTGCATCAAGAATGTCTACCACCAAGGTAATTCTGTAAAATAAGATATAGGATTTTCTTGTTAATTTGGGAAAAGCTTATCATTATAGGATACATACATAATGCTCTGCTTCGAAATAAAGATTCATATTGGTGTATCAATCAAATTAAGACAGGACCTGTAAAGTCATAAGTAAGAATAATACACCAATTCATCTGATAATAATGGTACGGGTGACAGTTATTACTAAACATCAATCTGGCTAGATACAACTGGTGTAATGTCATGACTCAAGTTAATCAAATCATTAACATAAGCCTTTTTTGAAGAATGATGGATACAAAAGGAGGGCAGTATTTGAAATGGGTATATTCACAGACGACGGTAGCCACGCGAAACCTAAATTTTGAATTCGTATTGGAATAACACGTAATCGCGAATGTTAATCTTATCATTTTGAAAAATTCATCATAATTAGAATTTTTTTTTTCCAATCCAAAACTGTTAGAGTTGGCTAACCAACTCCATTGTAAATGCTATTTTTAAAATTATTTTCATCGTTAACCGGGCGATGAGTGTTAAAAATATTTCAAAATGGTGCACTCCCGTTGCCTTATTGGGTCGTCTGAGCCACGTGGCCAGCGTCGTCTGTATATTCAATAGGAGGGACATGCTACAGTTTTGGAAATACAAAGAATACGCAGTTGGGTGTGCAAAGTTCACACCATTCTTCTTAGAGGTTTATTTGAGGTTCGGGTTATATTTTGGAATCAGTCTAGCATTATTTCTTCACAAATGCCGTACTCAGTGCTGAGGTGGGTACAGGCAGTTGCCGCAAACATGGATAGTAAAATCAGCCGTCAGCCATATCAATGGTCCCTATTTCACACATTTTCTGACATGTACCCTTGTATATGTCTAAACCTCTGGTTTCTAAGCACTGAATTGTCAAAGATTATCAATATAAAACTGATGCAACTTTGTCAAATTTGTGTTAAAATGGACTCACCTATAATTGCAATTTTCTTGCAAATTTGGCATAGTCATGGGTACCACTTTAAGGTGTATCCTATGAGTTTGGCATAGTCATGGGTACCACTTTAAGGTTGGTGTCAACCCTGTTTGGCGCCAAATTTATCAAGCACTGTAACTTTTAAATTATAAATGTGATGTACATAAAAGTATACATTTTTTGTAATGAAATGAGTCAGAGAATCCATTTTTGGTATCAAATTTTACTAAAATTAGTGATTTTTACTTTTTTGCCCAAAAATCACCTTTTTGGCGTCAAAAATGTTCAGACAACCTAACAATATCAGTTTTTGATTAAAAATTCCAAAATTTCACCAAAATCATCTTAAGTCAATTATCTAGGAGAGAATTTTTTTTTTTGGCTTAAAATTTGTTTGTTTTGAAAATATTGACCAAAAAGTGCCAAAAAAATGTTTTTTATCTCAAAAATCTCATGGGTACCACTTTAAGATGTATCCCACTTTAAGATGTATCCTATGAGTAAGCTATATCACAAATTAGACTAGTCTTCCTACTTAGAAACTTTTCCCCATTTTGAGGGGAAAAAATTGATGATACTGGGATTCAAACCTAGGGCCGTTGGGTCCCAAAGCAAATGTCATAACCACTAGACTAGCTATAGTCAAATTTATAATTGAACGAACACGTATTGTTCGTGTATTGCGTACATTGCGTGAGGCGCGCACAGCCATAAGCGTGATCATTTCGGGCGCGATCATCTTTGTGCTGCGTGTGTGTTGTTCGTTCAATTATTAATTTGACTATAGGCTGTCCATGCCAAGGTAGCGATTTTAATCCTACAAAAAGGTAGGGTGGGTAGCCCATCATAGTCTATGTGTCTTATAAAATAAATCTACATAGCTCATAAAATAGAAGTCTTTTCACTAGACTAATTTGTGATAGCTTACTCATAGGCAGAACCCATTTTAAATTGTATGGCTGCACATGCCTATCCAAACCAAATTTGAGTTACCCCCAATGGGATCACTTCATGTAAGTGTTGCATCCAACATCTGACACTAATACTTACTGCGCTACATACACCGCCAAAACCTTCCCTGGTTTTAATTTTCTACAAACAACCGGCACTGCAGGCACAGGATCCCCAAGATCAAGGCTAACCTAAGGTAAGGAAAGGAATATAAAAAGACTAGAAATATAAACAAATTATAGGGTGTCCCAGAATGATCTATATGGGGTTTCAAAAATACGTAAGAAATATAACATAATATAATATAACAAATGTTTCAAATTTAAAATCTTGCAATATGATGGTGGAAATGTTTCCCACTTAGTCCGTTTATTTCATTGAGATATCTCTTTTCATACCGCTGTGGAAAGACATGATCGAAAATCGATGAAAAGGTTTTTTTAATATTTTTGCTCACAAAATCCATCTTTACAGTTATTCTCTCTAGCACTCCCAGCATTTCAAACAATGAACCCCACACCTCATAAGTTATATTCAAAATTCCTGCCAAAGGAAGGAAGGTTAAAACCACTCAAGCTAAACAAATTCTGCCCTATTCAATCAAAGCTTTGTTTTTTTATGCACACAACAATCAATTGTTATCAAAAAGCTAGTGTCAATAAGAACAGGGTGCAATAATAATGCGATTAATATTTCAGAATAATTTAATGTTTAAAAGGCCGGGTTAGTGAATTTATAGATTTTCATAATAGATAATATCAACAAAATCTTGAAATCTACTATTGTTACAAAAAGTCTGTATTTTTCATCAGAAATGTTCGATTTTCAAAATCTAAAATTCCTAAGAAAGCTGGGTGTTTGGCTAAGATATATATGAAAATGGTTTGGACAATATCAATATAGTTCATACCGAAAAAAGATCGCTACCTACAAGGCTCAAAAGTAGCGCCCGGATCATGGGATTTATTAAGAACCAGGAGCTACTTTCAGTCTACCGGGAGCTAACTTTTTATTAAATCATATTGTCAAATCAAAATTCGATGTCTTGGGCAAGCTTCCCGATCATCAACGGGCTCTGGTTTGGACAAAATATCAGCGCTCGGTTGTTTATTTTTCAGCATTACCGGGCGCTATGGCAGGAGAACCGAGGGTAAAAATCGCCCAGCGCCCGCTTATCTTGAGCCTTGGCTACCTATAATACCTCGCTATAGATCATTCTGGGATACCCTGTATATGGGGATTTTTTAACCACCATGAATATGACAAATGGCTGAAGCTACCATCAGTGAGGAATATTTAAATTGTTGTAAAAGACACCAATGTCTTCTGACATGGGTGATTTTAATACCTTTAGCAAAGGCCCATTTTTTGAAAATGTCAAAAATTGGTGAAATTCACAATATTTTTCACAACATTTTTAAAGAACAAAACCACCACAAAAACGAAACAAAAAACGCCTGACCGACTGACTCGACCTGAGAGGTTTGTTTGCCCATAGAACAGTGTTTTTTCGTCGCCTACGCCTGACCGACTGACTCGATCTGAGAGGTTTGTTTGCCCATAGAACAGTGTTTTTTCGTCGCCTACGCCTGACCGACTGACTCGATCTGAGAGGTTTGTTTGCCCATAGAACAGTGTTTTTTCGTCGCCTACGCCTGACCGACTGACTCGATCTGAGAGGTTTGTTTGCCCATAGAACAGTGTTTTTTCGTCGCCTACGCCTGACCGACTGACTCGATCTGAGAGGTTTGTTTGCCCATAGAACAGTGTTTTTTCGTCGCCTACGCCTGACCGACTGACTCGACCTGAGAGGTTTGTTTGCCCATAGAACAGTGTTTTTTCGTTGCCTACGCCTGACCGACTGACTCGATCTGAGAGGTTTGTTTGCCCATAGAACAGTGTTTTTTCGTTGCCTACGCCTGACCGACTGACTCGACCTGAGAGGTTTGTTTGCCCATAGAACAGTGTTTTTTCGTCGCCTACGCCTGACCGACTGACTCGACCTGAGAGGTTTGTTTGCCCATAGAACAGTGTTTTTTCGTTGCCTACGCCTGACCGACTGACTCGATCTGAGAGGTTTGTTTGCCCATAGAACAGTTTTTTTTCGTTGCCTACGCCTGACCGACTGACTCGACCTGAGAGGTTTGTTTGCCCATAGAACAGTGTTTTTTCGTTGCCTACGCCTGACCGACTGACTCGATCTGAGAGGTTTGTTTGCCCATAGAACAGTGTTTTTTCGTTGCCTACGCCTGACCGACTGACTCGACCTGAGAGGTTTGTTTGCCCATAGAACAGTGTTTTTTCGTCGCCTACGCCTGACCGACTGACTCGACCGGAGAGGTTTGTTTGCCCATAGAACAGTGTTTTTTCGTCGCCTACGCCTGACCGACTGACTCGATCTGAGAGGTTTGTTTGCCCCTAGAACAGTGTTTTTTCGTCGCCTACGCCTGACCGACTGACTCGATCTGAGAGGTTTGTTTGCCCATAGAACAGTGTTTTTTCGTTGCCTACGCCTGACCGACTGACTCGATCTGAGAGGTTTGTTTGCCCATAGAACAGTGTTTTTTCGTTGCCTACGCCTGACCGACTGACTCGACCTGAGAGGTTTGTTTGCCCATAGAACAGTGTTTTTTCGTTGCCTACGCCTGACCGACTGACTCGATCTGAGAGGTTTGTTTGCCCATAGAACAGTGTTTTTTCGTTGCCTACGCCTGACCGACTGACTCGATCTGAGAGGTTTGTTTGCCCATAGAACAGTGTTTTTTCGTCGCCTACGCCTGACCGAATGACTCGATCTGAGAGGTTTGTTTGCCCCTAGAACAGTGTTTTTTCGTCGCCTACGCCTGACCGACTGACTCGATCTGAGAGGTTTGTTTGCCCATAGAACAGTGTTTTTTCGTCGCCTACGCCTGACCGACTGACTCGATCTGAGAGGTTTGTTTGCCCCTAGAACAGTGTTTTTTCGTCGCCTACGCCTGACCGACTGACTCGATCTGAGAGGTTTGTTTGCCCATAGAACAGTGTTTTTTCGTCGCCTACGCCTGACCGACTGACTCGATCTGAGAGGTTTGTTTGCCCATAGAACAGTGTTTTTTCGTTGCCTACGCCTGACCGACTGACTCGATCTGAGAGGTTTGTTTGCCCATAGAACAGTGTTTTTTCGTTGCCTACGCCTGACCGACTGACTCGACCTGAGAGGTTTGTTTGCCCATAGAACAGTGTTTTTTCGTCGCCTACGCCTGACCGACTGACTCGATCTGAGAGGTTTGTTTGCCCCTAGAACAGTGTTTTTTCGTTGCCTACGCCTGACCGACTGACTCGATCTGAGAGGTTTGTTTGCCCCTAGAACAGTGTTTTTTCGTCGCCTACGCCTGACCGAATGACTCGATCTGAGAGGTTTGTTTGCCCATAGAACAGTGTTTTTTCGTCGCCTACGCCTGACCGACTGACTCGATCTGAGAGGTTTGTTTGCCCATAGAACAGTGTTTTTTCGTCGCCTACGCCTGACCGAATGACTCGATCTGAGAGGTTTGTTTGCCCATAGAACAGTGGGTTTTTTCATCGCCTAATCTGTGCTTTCATTTATGCTGGTGCAAACAAATATATATCCTTTAACTCTTTCACTGACAAATTAATTTTTGAAGAAATTGTGAATTTGCACATGCATGTAAATATCAACTTATAATTTGAATATGAGACTCTGTAAGGTAGTAAAACTATATATATTCTGAAAGCTTATGAATGGGCGGACACTTCTGTGAAAATTTCAACGATACCGGACGATCGTGGCAGTTGCCATGGTAACCGTTACCCAGCATGCAATTTTTGTAACATCTTTTTTTACAAATATTTAGTAGTCCTGTATGAAAACTATACTACTTGAGCCCTTTAAAATGCTTTCAAAAGATGGGCATTAAAATTCGGAACATTTTGATACCAAATTTGCTGTAGTGGGTTATTCGGTTATGGCGCAACGACCAGAATCGTGTACGATCAGCACGACAAATATACCGTAAGCCCAAAATCCAAAATGGCTGCCATACAGGGGCACAAAAATTCAAATGCCTTCAATTACACTAAAAGGCATACCAAATTGTTCGGCTGAGCACAAGGATTCCAAAAAGGTATAGTTTGCCATATTTCCGATGTTTGGTTAACGAGTTATAGGGTAAAACGTAAAAAGGTCGTTTTGACGCATTAATGCGTCTATGTCAGGTAAAGAGTTAAACCCTCATGACCTTACCCCATCAATCAGTTCATCACCAACACCATCTTGGCACTCGTGTAGCATTGCATTGTGGAAGCTAACATTGTCTGGCCAGGGGTCATCCGCATGACTGATATCCCATGATGCCTTCCACTTCCTCCAGTTTGAAACGGCCCTCATGTGATGATCGGTGCGGGACTCGAAGGTTAGTACACGACCCGAGGAGCCCACTGAAAATGATAAATGGAAAACATTTGTCAATTTCAAAGCAATATGCAGCTATGGATATCTGAAACGGAGACGAGAGTGAAAACAATAAGGTACAGATCTTTGATAGAGAACCTGACAAGAGGTCTACAGAGGCCAGAGAAGCATTGGAGATACAGAAAGAGACAACATTTTGAACAATTTCGGGGATTTTGTGTTAAAAAGCAGGTAATTCAACACAATCAGTTGCACATTTCGAGAAAATAGAAATCATTGAAAATGGAGTAATCTGATTTTGCTATCTTGCGATATTGGCAAAGAGGGCCAGGGTAAGGTTTATGTTCTGGGTTAAGGTCCATGTCTCCACACGTAGGAGAGACTAATAGTGTATAGAAAATACTTCATCGCACTTTAAGCAATCGGTGCGTATTCCAATGATGGACATAGATATACGCATCATTACACGCTAATGCGAGGATTTGTCTTTGAGAGACCATACACCACACATGTGTCAGATAAAAAACTTTCTACACTTAGGCCAAAAACAATGACCCTGTTATAAAAAATAAAAAATTGTGTAAAATGTGTTAGATATTTGAAAATTAAAACAATAAACTGTATTTTTTGTGTGCACGCGTCGGTTTTCACGGACCCCCCCCCCTCAAATGTCTGATTCTGCGGCACATTTCCCAACATTTTTTATAGAAAAAGACAAAAAACAGAACAAAACAAAACACCTGACCAACCGCCCCTACCTGAAAGGTCTGTTTGTACTTAGAACAGGTTTTTTGTGGCCTAAGCTCTGAAGTCATCCTTGAGCTTAAAGCGGAAGTGTGACAAAGTATATTGTCAAAATGCTGAAGCTTCTATGATTATAAACAGAGTATGTGGACACAGACTAAAATAAAATAACCTCACCAAAAAGCATGTCATGGTACAAAAATTGCAAAGTCACATACCAGCTCGTGAAAGATGTAAAGTCATTGCACCAGATCCTGTGCCTGCTTCTAGGATGACATCACCAGGGGAGACATCAACCATCATCAGTATTGTGTAAGCATCCTGTAAAAAAAACCCAATGAAGACAATTGTCAGGGCATTACCAAAGGCTTCAATCCCATTTTTTAAGTGGTAGGGGAATTTGACCTAGTCTCGTCAAAAAATGGCTAACGAATCAAAAGGGTCCATTTGAGTAAAACACTTTCTCCCCCTCCCTTCCCCATCTGGGGTTGACACACACATGATGCAGCCCCAGCATGAACGGCCTACTGATAATATGAAGGACCAGTTATGAACTTGGCTTACTGGCTTGTTTTCATGGCTAAAATGACAGCAGACTTCTGGAAAACACTCTGAGCCAAAGCCAACATTTTAAGTTAACATGTTGCCCTGGGTGATACTTGGTTGTGAGTATTTGACTTTAGTTGTACAAAACATGGTTGGCTTTGTAACTTAGCATGCCACTGAAATGTGTTTTTTCTTCACAATACTGTCCAGTGTCCATACTACTGTTCAATATGTACCATTTACATACATGTAGGTGTTGGATTTGTAGATAAATTGTGATTACAAATAATCTGCAAAAGAAATGATTTCCTCTATTAAAATAACTCTTGACCCATCTATTTTTTACTTATTTTCAATGACAGGCCACACATATCTTAAATACAACGATACCTTTGGATACAGAATAGTTGGACCTCTCTTCATCAGCAACACAAAATCTTCCAACGAGGGTCTCCGGATAGCTAATGAAGTCCCGCGGTGTGTCTTGAACAATTGTCCTGCAGCCTGGCCAATGATGTCACTATGTGGAATACGACCCCACTTGCAATCAAAGTAGGATGCCTGATGCAACTTTACTAGCACTTTCATATTGTCTCGCTCTAACTGTCTATGGATGACAACATATTCTCCCATGGTTAATGGAACATCAGATTGCGTGTCTGGTGGTTGAAAAGACGGTACATTGCTACTGGCATGTAAATGGGCACCACCTTGTTTAATAGTATCTACAGGAAGTTCCAAGCCTTCAGAATTTGTAACTAAAGGATCATGCCTCATATTATCGCCATCTTTCATTTCCAAGTTTGATCGTCCAGTTGGTTCTCCTAAAATATTGTCATCCTTATGAGCAGACAGATGATGTTCGCCCATCATTTCCTTGACTCTTTGAAAAGGCGATAGCCTTCTTCTACCACCAAAGACTCCTTTCCGCCTGGCCTCCAAGAATGTTGGCTTCTCTGATTGTTGACTCTCTTTATCGGCCATGGAACTGCTTTCTTGCGCCGTGTTTGATACATCCCTTGTGTTATTTTCAGGTGTTTTTTCAAATTCTTTATGATAACTGCACCCCAAGAAGAAAGTCCTGGATGAATTATGGTTCCCACCACCTATAGAGGGCGCCATTCTACTCCATTGCAATGTGTGACATGTAATGTTTCTATTCTGACACTTAAATATCATGGCAGCCATGTTTATCTCGTGTTTGGCATACGATGGCAAGAGGGAAGAACTACACAGTCCACGGCAACACTGGTGTGGAATTCTTCTCCAAGACATGATGCATCAACTTCAACAAATCTATGATAAATATATGATAAACAAGAGAAATATGTGAATAAATAAGTGACCAACCACATAAAAGCAAAAGGATACATTGTTGTCAAAATTGTTATGAAACTGCGAAACAAGGTGATCCCAAAACCTATTAGTGATAGCTATTACCCCTGGGGAAGGGGGTGTAATCATGTAAGGGATATGCTGCCCAAATGGGTTGCCCAAATAGGTTGCTTTGCTTTTACATTTACATTTAAGAAATCCCTAAACATAGGGTATGATTATTTTATGGAAATCCCTCAATATGTGTCCCAAAATTGCAAAACAAAAATATGGTCAAATCAGCAGCTTTTTTGAATAAAGAAAACCCCATAAATATATGTCAGTGTTTCCAAACCTGCAGCAGTACATCCCAAATTAATTTGAGTACAACCCCTCCTGGGGTTATCTTAGTCTGTTGCATCATTTGGCAAAATGCAGTTTTGAATCAACAATGCAATAACCAGATCACAAGTATCTGGAGTCCTTTTTCTGTATGCCTTACATCAAAAGAAACCAGTTTTGAGATTGTGAAACATAGCTATCCACAGATTTGTGATCTTTTCCAGGGAGCGCCCTCTATTCATGATTTATTTTAGAAAGTAGATTTTCTTGCAGATTTACATTTCTGATCATAAATCATAAATATATCTTAAGTTACAGAGCGATACGATTCCTAATTACTTCAAAATCATGGTTTTAGAGTGAATTTAGAGTGAGTTTTCACTTTTTAAACCATGATTTTGAAGTAATTAGGAATCGTATCGCACTATAACTCAGAATATATTGATGATTTATGATCAGAAATGTAAATCTGCAAGAAAATCTACTTTCAAAAAGAAATCATGAATAGAGGGCGCCCCCTGAAAAAGATCACATAATATGCCTTTTAGGCAACTCAAAATTCCTTCCATTTTTTTCCAAACCGGTCTTCTTGTTTTTATATATCATTTTACATTTTAAGATAAATATTGATTGGAATAATTCTGTAATACCAGCCACATATAATGTTTGAAAATGGTCTTTTACAGAATAAAGTGAACAGTTTGAAATGGGTGCAAAGTGTATTTATAACAGAATTATGCCAATAAATCGAAGTATTAAGGCTATATTAAAATCTTTTGTCTCAAAGCTCTTCAGTTTTTCAAAACCTAATGCGAAATGCGGGTTTTTTAAAGTATTTTTATTATTTTTTATAAATATAAAATATTGAAATCCTTGTAAAAGTGACCTTTTGTATTTAAAATGATGTGATCAATGAAAATCTGAAAAATCTGTGAAACTTTCAGATTTTTTTTGTTGAAAAAAAATATTAAAAAAAGAAATCTTCTAACGCGCACCAATTAACTAACGCGCGTGGGAGCTTTGAGACGAAAGCTTTTTTAATATAGCCTAATGTACATAGTTAAAGCTCCAACATCAAACGAACTTTCATCACAGAGTTGATTAATGCAAACAAATACTATTCCAACACTTTCCTATAATCAAAACAAACAATTGTCGATCAGAGTGACGTGATCCGAGCACTCGCGTTCATCCCAAGGTTTAACGCAGTCTCGTGCGCACTGCATTTCAAACCTACAGGCGCACAGCGCTGTTGGAGTCACGCAGATGTCACATGTGCGCGGGGGAATGATTTGAAATGATCGAGAATTATTTGTTTTGATTATAGTAAGGTATATATATCTTGTGGCACAACAATGGCCGGCTATGTACAGTACAGCTCGAAATAGAATGGACAATGTCAACGCACTTCATTGCTATGTCATTGCAATGTCAACGCAATGTCATTGCAATGTCAGTGCAATGACATTGCAATGACTGCACTAATCAGGTTACATCTCAAGGCATCATTGCAATGTCATTGCAATGTCAGTGCAATGTCATTGCAATATCATTGCAATGTCAGTGCAATGTCATTGCAATGTCGTGTCCATTCTATTTCGAGCTGTACTGTATATGCTATTCTAAGCTGTTTTCCCTGGCCTTCCTGTATCAGGCTGGGACCCCTATGCAGATGAACCTGATGTGAATCCAGGTGCCATCAGGGATGTTCCCTTCATCATTTGGCCTGCTTTCACCCCTGATAGGGGTAACGTTACAATTATGCACTTATCAATTGCATCTCTGGCCCGGGGAACCCGGACAATACGGGGACCGTACGCAAACATACAAAAAACGTTGCCCGGCTATGCAGGGGCGTGTACCGGAGATGTACAAAAGGTGCCCCCGCTATACTCTATTTGGCTTCCTCTGGACAGTGACGTAACTAAACAGGCGCAGCTTTTACACACGCATATGTATCTTCCGTCTTTGAACGCTTGTGTGTATACGCCAGTGCCTTGAGAAGGCGCACACGTTATGTGCTGCAATTAGTAGAATACGCAGTTACGTCACTGTCTCATGATGCCCGAATAGACTATAGCCGGGACGTAGTGGGAACGTACATCACTGAAAAAATAAGTTGGGGAATGGCCGGGCAGTGTAGCGGGCGTACGCTACGGTACACAAATGTACACCCCGGACATACCCGGGGTGTACACTTTGTCCCGGCTATGGGGGGGGGGGGGGCGGGACTGTACGCCGTCGTACACTTTGTCCCAGCTATGGGGGCCGGGACCGTACGGCGACGTACATTTTGCGGGACTGTAGCAGGGACCGTAAACGACTGTACCCGGGACGCCACATCAGCAATTTGTACGACCCGGTCCTAATCCTCGCTATCCAAGGGTCGCCTGGGGCCGGGGATGCAATTGATAAGTGCATAACGGTTAGGGAAAATGCGCTATACATGTAGCACAAAAGTGCAAATAAATTTCCATTTACCAAAATAAACAAATTGCATAACTATGGAAATGGTTTTTTTTCTACACCTTGTTTATAGTTATTTTTGTGAAAAAAACACTTTGCCCTCAAAAGCACTTTTTCCAAAATCAGGCAGAACATTTAAATGTTTTTAAAAAGGCAAAAATTTCCTATCCCTAGTTATAACACACTTTTCCTGATAACACTTAAAGGTGTATGTTCCGATCACTTTTTTTTGGCTATGATTTTTTTTCTTCTCACATCATGATATATTGATATCAGAAGAATCCCCATATTTTTCTCATTATGGCTGTAAAATCTTAGGGGCCGGAAATGTCCCATTTAGAAATAAAAGGCTAAAACGTGGTGAATTACTGCCAAAGTTGGTTAACCCCAGCCAGTTTGTGTACTACTCAATGGGCAAAATTCTTGTGACCTTGTGCTTCTAAAATTAGAACAATTGGAGTTATGCAACTCAAACTTTGGAATGTGGCAATTTTAAGGATGACCTTTCAAGTAAAATAGAAAACATCAAGTTGAAAATCGGGCCAGCAATCAGAACATCTATCTTTAAGTGTTTTTCATCAAGTACCAATTTTTATATTTATATTATAATAATAAAACTTAATAACACAAGTTTCTAATACCAAAAACTCCAAATTCGAGGCCCGGACAACTTTATGAGGTTCTATTGAATTATGTTTCTCCTTATTCTGTTACAGCTAGAATAATCTTGATAGTCTGGAGTTCCCGTGAAGTTATTTGCCACCTTGGATGAGACATGAGTCGACCTGACCAGAGGTGAGAGAATTAGAATCAGTAGAAATTGATTTCTAGTTGGACGTGATGAACCCAGGTCCCATTCATATCACAAGTTACTAGAGAATGCTGATGTTTTGAAGGTGGATGATTTTTTGTCTCACTTTGTTTCATATTTCACTTCTCAAGAACTAGCATCCAGATTGATCTAAATAAAACAGAACAACTTTCTGTGTGATCATTCAAGTGTACATCATGTATTGACTGTATACCTCATCTTCTTCTACCTTAGACCAAGAATATAACAAACCACAGTACACATTCACATACCCACATAGCCTATATTGGGAATGAATGTTGAGGCATCCGCATGAATGCACTCTCAGAAAACCACCCAAAAGGCGATGAAAAAACACACAACCCTGTTCTTCAGGCTAACGGACTAGAGTTAGTCGATTTAAAACAGTGTATTTCAACCATTTTTGAAGTTGCGGTATACAAAATTTCAAAAATGGTCTAATTTTTCTATTTTTTAAAATAAATTCACAATTTTCAACAGAAAAATTAAAATAAATTGGATCCTTTGGGCCAGTAGAATAGGGTGGTTTTTTTTAATCACCTAAAGCAAATTTCTGAAGAATGCCAGAATTTTGTTGTGTAAATTTGTAATTCTTTCTCATAGTCACAATTTTATTTGCATATCTTTATTTGCACATGCTAGTCTTTAGCATGGATTGAAATTGTTGAAAATTCTCTGTATTCTCTGAAACGGATGATTTTGAGATATCTGAAGCACACAGGATGCCTTGTGGTCATAAAAGGCATCTGAAAATCAACGTTTTCAGTTATGACGATACTTACAATTACAACATGAGCGGACCCCAGGTAAACAATTGGTCTGCCACATCACATAATGTTCTATTCCACAAAGTTATAATGAGAAAGAATAGATTATCAAGAAATAATCATTTGACTTAAAAATATATCAGTTTATTAAGAGATAATCAATTCACATAAAAATATATAAGTTAAATATCAATTTATTCAATACAAATCTTAAGCAAAATAAAATCTTCCATGTCAAATTTAGCGTGGGTATCCCTCTCAAAAATGGTAGTTATGTGCCACTAGCAAAATGAAAATTGACCCAAACACCAATTTCCAGGGGGGGGGCGGTGTGAACCCATATGTTTACCCGGGGGGGGGGGGGGGGGGGGGGGGGGCGGGCACTGACATTGGAAAAGAGTATAGGTATGTGCCGCCCTGAAGACCTCTATTTCACCCTCTGCTGCTAGCTCTTATGACCCCCCTTTTGAGCCTGCATCTAACTTAAACATGAGTTTATCCTTGAAACAACGTGTTTAACAAAACACAATTTTAAACTCTGCAAATCTCGTTCCCAGAGTGGTCCTGCATTGATTGTAAATGGGTTACAAAAGATATCAACCACAAGCCTTAAATACACGTTACTTTTAAAGACTACACGATCCGCACGCCAGCTTGCATTGGGCACGGTTGAGTGATCATTCAAGACATACAGTTGGTGCGCGAGTTTAGTTAAACACGCATTAAACTACCCCCGTACCCATGTTTAAAGTTGGACACATTTCAGCGAGTTAGATATGTGTTTAAGTAAAACAAATGTAGTAGAATTGCGTTTAGTTAAACGCTGCATCTGAAGTCAAAGTTAGACGCGTGTTTAGCTTGAAACCGTGTTTAACTACGTACGAGAATACGGACCTTGATGATTAGTGATAAGGTGCATTACAACTTTAGTGACTTTCATAAAGACTTCCATCCCCCATTCGACTTTGGGGGTATTGCACCCATTTGGGGTTGGGGGCAATAGAGATTTACTTAATTCCCATCTTATTGGCAATTTGCATCATGCCTGGCCCGACGGCTAAATTAGAATAACATGGCAACTTTTCACGAACGCACATTTGTTCAGGATAGAAGCCCGTTAAAAAAAATATGTACCTAAATTATATGTATGGGTTTCTCTATATGTATCCGAATATGTTTTCCCAAGGAACGCTCTGATGCAAACCAAATCCAACAATATTCACACTGATATGGTTTTTGCTTTATACAAGTAAGAGTCCGGATGTGTCGGGTTAGGTTACCCTTATCTGCAAAGCCTCTCTGACAATACTCACAATTGTGTGGTTTTTCCTTTGTATGAGTCCGAATGTGTCTGTCCAAACCATACTTCTTATCAAAGTCTTTCAAACAATATTCACACTTGTATGGTGTTTCCATTGTATGAGTCTGGATATGTCGTGTCAGGTTATACTTTTCTGAAAAGACTTTTTGACAATACTTACATAGATACCGTTTTTCCTTTGTACATGTACGTTTGTTCTTTGTATGAATCCGAATGTGTCGTGTCAGGTGACCCTTTTCTACAAATGCTTTTTGACAATACTCACACTTGTGTGGTTTTTCCTTTGTATGAGTCCGTATGTGTTGTTTCAAGTTACCCTTTTCTGAAAAGGCTTTTTGACAATATTCACATTTGTGTGGTTTTTCCTTTGTATGAGTCCGAATGTGTCTGTCCAAACAATACTTCTTACCAAAGAATTTCAAACAATATTCACACTTGTATGGTGTTTCCTTTGTATGAGTCTGGATATGTCGTGTCAGGTTATCCTTTTCTGAAAACACTTTTTGACAATACTCACATAGATACCGTTTTTCCTTTGAACATTTGTTCTTTGTATGAGTCCGAATGTGTCGTGTCAGGTGACCCTTTTCTACAAAGGCTTTTTGACAATACTCACACTTGTGTGGTTTTTCCTTTGTATGAATCTGGATGTGTTGTTTCAAGTTACTCTTTTCTGAAAAGGCTTTTTGACAATACTCGCATTTGTATGGTTTTTCATTTGTATGAGTCCGAATGTGCCTGTCCAACAAAGACTTCCTTCCAAAGCATTTCAAACAATATTCACACTTGTATGGTTTTTCCTTTATTGTATGAGTCTGGATGTGTCTCAACAGTACATGCTTGTATGCAAAATATTTCTGACAAAAAGTGCAGAGATAGAGTGTATCCTTTGTACATGTTCCAATCTGTCTTGTCACATGGCTCTTTGCATGACTTGCAACATGTTGCGGTAGTCTGCTAATTGAATTGAAGTAACCCGCATACTTCTTGACATGATTCGCAACATGCTGTTGCAGTCTATCTAATGACAGGAAGTTTCTCTCACAGTACAAACAAGTAAAAGGCTTGTAAAAATACATTCTTGGAGAATTAGCCATGATAGATGAAAGATTTGTTACAATGATGAGGGAAAATTGAACGAGTCACAATATGTTCTGACCTGACCTGGTTGTCCTAACGTCTTGCTCAAGATATGTTGAAAATCGTTGTATCTGCACCTACATTTTTGTAAGAATAAAAGAAAAAAGTATCATATTAGTCAAGCTATATTACCTATTGGATATGATGCTTTTATTTCTTAAAATACAGCTCCAACTTCAAATATTTTAGGCATGTATGGGGGCATCTACTGATTTTCCAAACGGCTGGATTAAAGGGAACCAAGAGATTGCCACAAAAAAAAATTGGAAACAATTAGTTGTTTCAATAGATAAGGTTACGTACCTCATCTATTGAAACAATTCATTTGCCTGAAGTGTAATAATTTATGTGAAAAAGTTGAATGATGGAGCTATAGGTAGACATTGGTGGGGTGAGTGGTGCTGATAATGATGATGTGATATACATCAAAATGACCAAATAGTCAAATTTTACACCATAGATGGCGAATTAAGGTAAACAGTTTCAGATGGTAGTTGCCTAAAGTATTAGGTTGGTGCAAAACCCTGCATTTCCAGGATAATTGAGGGTCAATCGTTCAGTAAACTTTTAAGTAAATATACCAGTCTGACCAATTGAGCAACAGAGAGAGCACTGTGCATGATATCAAATAGAGATTCCACTTTGACGGTGGTGAGTCTTGTTTAAAATTGAAGGTAAAATTATCTCCCAGAAATATTTATACCATATGTTTGAAAAAAGAAAAGAAATCAACAATGCATTCAAAGTCAAATGCCTGCGATACAATTAAATAGGGAAAATGTTTCCTGATTTGTTAATTTCATCCAAATATCTTTATCCGTTCCGATATGGCATGCCATATCAAGCTTCAAAACGGCTGCATAACCCTAACCCTACCATACAGGGTGAGTCAAAAAGAAGTTGTATGTGAATGAATATTTGATTAAAAATATACCAAACGAATTTGGCAAACCAATTAGGCACGTATTCAAAGAGCTTCTTATTCCGCTCATATGACAAAAGGAATCATTGAAATCGATCAATTATATCAGGAGCTATGCCTGTTTTAATAAAAGAACTCCTTTTTTTAGCTGTCCGCGGAACGCTTCTTCTGAAAATTCTGAAAAAAGTGGGGGGGGGGGGGGGGGGGGTAGAGTTAGGGTTAAGAAGCAATTTTTTGAATTTTTTTTTTCTTCAAAATTTTTCTAAGTTTTGTTAACCCTAAAAAATGCTAAACCGGGGTTAGGGTTATGGTAACATTTTTTGTGTGTGTGTTCTATTAACCCTAACCCCCCCCCCCCCCCCCGAGTGCTAACAAATGCTAGTCCAAAGTCCCTCTCCATACACAACACAATATAGAACTACCAGGAGGGATCTGGCTTTACAATCATGGGAAAACAGAAGATAACAAAAAAGCCAGTCAACCGAGCCTATATAATGAGTGCGGTATACTGCGCGAATGTGTAGCTGAGGGCCGTGGCTTAGTGGTTGGAAGGTGGGGCTTGAGAACTGAGGGTCCCCGGATCGAATCCCGGCAGGTTCCCGGAGATTTAGTTGGTGTTTTTTCCTCAAAAATTGTGATCCCGGTCAAAAATCCTAAACCGGGGTTAGGGTAAATATAACCCTAACCCTAACATATACCCCCAAAATACCACAACTGGGCACGTTGGTACGACCCGGCGTGGAAGTTTTTTGATGAAAAAATGGACCCAGCCCATATAGTTTGCGCAATATACTGCGCAAACTGGCCTTGACAGCCTTGGTGAAGTGTGGAATCACTCGCCTCTGGTGCGAGAGGTCCCTGGATCAAATCCCGGGGGGATCGGGGGGATATTTTGGTCGATTTTCCGCGTTGAAGAAAAAATTCTGAAAAAAGTGGGGGGTAGAGTTAGGGTTAAGAAAATATGATATAATTCACTCAAGCAGAATAATGTCCACTTTCCAAGAGATTGGTCAATATTGCGCAGATAATGTTTGTCACTCTTCTTGTAGCATGGAATAAAATTGGCAACTTGAAATTGTATTAATAAGAGGAGTGGAACATTGTTTGTTACTATATGGCAGTATTGTGAATATGACAGCCTGTGGCTTTAGTATGCTCAACTTCCTCAACTGCAGATTTGGAGTAAAACAATTATTTTCCAGAAAGCAAGTCAAATTTCCTATAAAAAAAACCATTTTTATGTAAAAAACAGCTAAATATCTCTCCCAATCCCAATGAGTAAGTTGCCGGATTGTTTCTTCTTATTTCACATACCATTCAATGACAATTCCATAATTCCCTCCAAGCCTTTGTGGCAATTGAGATTGAGGGTGTGGTAATTGAGATTGGATCAAGACTTTTCTTATCTGATGTCCATAAAAGGCCAACACAAATTGTCCACTTGATTTGTTGTGAACGGCTCGTTTATACCTCATACCAGCACACATATACATGTACCTCATACCAGCACACATAAAATTCAAATAATTGAGACATGTACAAAATTGGTGTCAAATGAAAGATTGAAATGACAGATTTATTTTCCAAAAAAGAATTATGGCAATCGGTCAATGCATTCTTGTGTTATGGTGTTTTAAAATACTCCGAAAATGGCCGAAAACCTGCCAAAAACAGTAACAATGCCCAAAAATAGAATTTTTCAGGATTTAGAGAGCTAAATTTGATTAATAATGTAACATTCAAAACACCATTTACACATATTTCTTAAATTGCATATCTATATACCATGTTAAATAATCCTTCCTTTGTGTGAATGTGAATGTGTCTTTTCACGGGTTCATTTCGAACAATATTCACACTTATATCTGAGACTAATGTAACTAAAGAGATTAGAAGCACCTATTCATACATCCGCTATTTGCAGCGATCCAGGTCAGCCACAGCATTGTTATAGTTGATGGCCAATTGATTATCTTCATTCAATTTATTTGGATCATGACCTTATCCTTAGTGTAGTAGCGCGCTATTCTCAGTGTTATCCACACCTATATTACAATTTTCTAGATAACTTGAACAGACTTTGGTATGGGATGGTCACTGACTGGGCCATGATAGATTTCTAAAATGATTAAGCATTTACATAACTAATAATGGCATTTCCGAAGAAGTATGTCAATGAAAACCTGATACATTCTTAAACACATTAAAAACAATGTAATGATATATAATCAAAGCTCATAGCTTGTGTTTAGATCTATTAAGATAAATTGAAACATAAAAAGGTGACATTTTGAAGAACTTTCTGTTATGAATCAAAGTATAAAATGTGTGTTTCAATTCATGTTAAATCTCAATATAAACCATATTGTTTGCTTATATGTCCAAGCATGTCACTATTAAGTTTTAATTGGCATACGTCTGAAATTAACACCCAGCAATATAATGCATAATTATTTTAGACTTCTTTCATGGTTTGTATGTCGGTATTAAAGGGCCATTAACCCTAACACTCCCGGTGGATTTTCCAACAAAATTTTTTTCAAGCAAAAAAAGCACACACAACAAGAGGTGCCATGCCCCGGGGTTTGAACCCACGACCTCTCGGTTACAAGTCGAACGCTCTACCAACTGAGCCACGGGGGAAGCTATGTAGCCCGGGGCCATTATTTCACCCAAAACCTCAGCGCCAGGTGGAACCGACAGGCTGGGAAATGGGATTTCATGGGGTGCGGGGTTGTTAGGGTTAATAATAATAATACACGGAATTTATATAGTGGTGTTGACATTTTTAAGAATTCAAGATTGACATTAAAAATTGCCATTATTGTTGTTTCTACTAACAAAAACACAGCAAAACTTGATTAAAACAATACCATCGCTATTTATTGAAAAACGCCCTCTATGCAAATAAGGTTCACGTTATTTATCACGCGTACTGCAGAGGAATACTATCTGCATTTTTTGAATAGACGTTTTGTTGTACAAAGAAGGCTGATTTTCTTAATCCCTATAGGTGTAAGTTCATACATGTAATACAATTGTATAATTATAACTAATCCCAATTTTTATCATAATTGAGGGCGCAGCCACCAACACATCTCTTAGTGCCCCTTTAACCAACCACCCACCCATACAAAAGTGTGTTCAGGTTATTTAGACAATGGTAATACACAACACAATATAGAACTACCAGGAGGGATCTGGCTTTACAATCATGGGAAAACAGAAGATAACAAAAAAGCCAAAGGTATTGGATTCTTAATACATCAGAAGTTCAAAAACTACATTGAAGAGATAAAGTCCTATTCTAACAGGGTAATCGCACTGAAAGTAAGACTTACAGGGGGACAATTTCTCTGCATAGTACAAATATACGCACCTACAGGAGACTATGATGATGAAGCTGTAGAAGAGGTATATGAAGACGTGAGTAAGGCATTTTCAGAAAGCAAAGCAAAATACCGAATAGTGATGGGCGACTTTAATGCCAAAATAGGAAAACGTCAAGCAGGAGAGGAATCCCTCGTAGGGAAACATGGAATTGGTGTAAGAAATAAAAGGGGCGAAATGCTACTAGAATTTGCTTCACAACAGAAACTAGTTGTTGCCAATACTTTCTTCAAAAAGAAAGAAAGCAGGTACTGGACATGGGAAAGTCCAAATGGAAAAACCAGAAACCAAATCGACTTTATATTGAGTAGCCAACGTGGTATACTAAGGAACTGTGAAGTGATCACGAAAGTAGATATTGGGAGTGACCATAGAATGGTTAGAGCCAAGATAGTACTAAATAAGAAACTGGCAAGGCTGAATTTCATCAACAATAAGAGAAAGAGCAAGCTGGATGCTGTGAAACTGGCAGAAAGAAAACAAGCATTTCAAATAGAGCTGAAAAACAGATTTGCAGCACTAAGCATTGAAGACTCTGATGTGGATACCAAGTATTCACTCATCTCCGACACAGTAAAGGAGGTTGCTGAGAAAATAGCACCAAAAGAAAAACAAGCCAAACAGAAATCAGAAGAAGACAAGGAAATTGATGAGCTTGATACCAAAAGGAAGAAACTCAAGATAACCGCCAACAAGACAACACAACAAAACAAAGACTACCAGGACACAGTAAAATTGGTAAGGAAGAAGAGAAGGCAGAGGAGCAGGAGAAAGGAAAGAGAACAAATTGAATCCATCTTAGAAAGCGGTAGAGGACCAAAACAGATACTAAAACTAAATAGCAAGAAAACCAGAATAAGACAGATGAAAAAGAAAGATGGAACATCAACAACAAATAGGGGAGAAGTGCTCAACGTCTGCGCAGAGTTCTACCAGGAACTGTACAGCTCCAGGTCTAATCAAGTTAAAGAAAACTTCTTGTCACCCGACCAAATACAAAGCACCCGGTTTAGACGAGATAACCAGTGATCATCAAGATCGGAGGTGAGCAAATATACACCCAGCTGGCAAGTCTATACAATCAGATACTTACTGAAAGGAAAATCCCCAAGGAATGGAAGGAAGCAAAGGTCATACTTCTACACAAGAAGGGAGACAAAGAGGACATCAAAAACTACAGGCCAATAAGTCTGCTCTCCCACCCATACAAAATATTTACAAGAATCCTTCAAACCAGAATGAAGAGAGTGCTTGATGAAAACCAACCAAGGGAACAAGCAGGATTCAGACAAGGTTTCTCAACCACTGACCATCTTCAGGCTTTAAGCCAGCTAATTGAAAAGGCCAATGAGTACCAAATAAAGCTCTGCGTCGGATTCATCGACTATGAAAAGGCGTTCGACTCAGTTGAGCATAGTGACCTCTTCCTAGCATTAAGGAAAATAGGAATAAATGAAGGATATGTTCAAATCCTAGAGGATATATACACTGACGCTACCGCGAGGATCCATATCGACGAGGACATCTCAAAACCTTTCAAAATCAGCAGAGGTGTGCGACAAGGCGACACAATCTCTCCAAAGATTTTCACTGCTGCAATGGAAGAGGTGTTCAAGAAGGTAGACATGAAAGAAAGAGGGATACTCATCGATGGAGAGCGGCTAACAGACCTCAGGTTTGCAGATGATGTGGCTTTACTAGCTAACTCAGTGAAGGAATTGGAGGCCCAACTAAACTGTCTGAATACGGAAAGCAGAAAAGTTGGTCTGAAAATGCACAAAGGAAAAACAAAATTCATGACAAATTTCCAAACAAAGGAGTCCATCGAAATTGACAAGGAACCGATAGAAAAGGTAGAAAGTTACAAATATCTTGGCAAGGAAATAAAAATGGAGAAGAATACGAGAGAGGAAGTCTTGATAAAAATCAAGGCAGGCTGGAGCTGCTTCGGCAGAAACAAAACCATTCTCTGTGATAAAACCATACCAATAACATTAAGGACAAGGATTTTCAATCAATGTGTGCTACCTACCATGACATACGGTGCCGAAACTTGGTCAACAACCAAAGAAACTGAACAGAAACTTCTAGTAGTGCAGCGAGCCATGGAAAGGAGGATGTTAAACATAACAATACGAGACAAAGTAAAAGAACACAACCATTCGTAATAAAACTAAAATAAAAGACATCATTGAAAAAATCAAGGAAATGAAATGGAGATGGGCAGGACATATCGCGAGACAGAAAGATAATCGGTGGACAATAAGAACAACCGAGTGGCAACCCCGTACAGGCAAAAGGAGAAGAGGCAGGCAGAAACAAAGATGGAGAGACGAATTAACCGAATACAGAGGAACGACATGGACAAGAGAAGCACAAGACAGACACAGATGGAAGATGCTGAAAGAGGGCTTCAGCCTACAGAGGCTGAAAAAGCCTAGGTAAAGGTAAAGGTAAATACACAACACATGTCGATAATACTGGATTCAAAATAGCGCTCTAATCAAATGATGAGGTCATGCTACAAATCAAACTGAATTTAACAATATCCATACTGAATAGCTGTAGGGGTGTTCTTCCTAACTCTCAAGTTATATTAGTTTCATTTGAACGAGTTCGGATGTGTTGTTTAGGTGACTCTTCAATGCAAAGCATTTCTGACAATGGACCTACGTCACATATTCTCCGGGCCACATTCCAACATACGCGGGCGGACTTTGATCAGCTGCACGCCCATACTTGAAAACTCACAAATTGTTGCTAACCAATCGCAGCTGTGAGATCGAGCTTACGTAGAGTGCACCACGGATGTCCGTTGCACCGTTTTGGGGGGTGAAGTTGACCTCGCGTACTTTACGCGGGGTCAACCTTATGTGCTGTGCGTCCATACTCACAGTTGTATCATTTTTCCTTTGCATGAATTTAAATGTGTGGTTCCAAGCTATACTTCCGTTCAAAATCTTTCTAACAATATTTACACTTGTGCGGTTTTTCCTCAAGTGTGAATCAGAATGTGTAATTCATAATTAGGCTTCTATCCAAATCATTTCAAACAATATTCAAATTTATAGTTTTTCCTTTGTATGAGTCCGAATGTGTTGTGTCAGGCTACCCTTAACTGCAAAGCCTTTCTCACAATACTCATACGAGTCTGAATGTGTCGTGTTAGGTTACTCGTATCCGCAAAGCCTCTCTGACAATACTCACACTTTTATGGTTTTTCCTTTGTATGAGTCCGAATATGTTTGTCCAATCAATACTTCTTACCAAAGGATTTCAAACAATATTCACACCTGTATAGTGTTTCCTCAAGTGTGAATCAGAATGTGTAATTCATAATTAGGCTTCTATCCAAAGCATTTCAAACAATATTCAAATTTATAGTTTTTCCTTTGTATGAGTCCGAATGTGTCGTTTCCAGGCTACCCTTAACTGCAAAGCCTCTCTGACAATACTCACACTTGTGTGGTTTTTCCTTTGTATGAGTCCGAATATATATGTACAAACAATACTTCTTATCAAAGGATTTCAAATAATATTCACACTTGTATGGGTTTTCCTTTGTATGTGTCGTGTCAGGGGACTCTTTTCTACAAAGACTTTTTGACAATACTCACATAGATACCGTTTTTCCTTTGTTCATGTACGTCAGTTCTTTGTATGAGTCCGGATGTGTCGCGTCAGGTGACCCTTATCTACAAAGGCTTTTTGACAATACTCACACTTGTGTGGTTTTTCCTTTGTATGAATCCGAATGTGTTGTTTCAAGTTACCTTTTTCTGAACAGGCTTTTTGACAATACCCACATTTGTATGGTTTTTCATTTGTATGAGTCCGAATGTGTCGGTCCAAACAATACTTCCCTCCAAAGCATTTCAAACAATATTCACACTTGTATGGTGTTTCCTTTTTATGAGTCGGAATGTGTCGTTTCAGGTAACTCTTATTTACAAAGCCTCTCTGACAATACTCACAATTGTATGGTTTTTCCTTTGTATGAGACCAGATATGTTGCTTCAGGTTACCCTTATTTGCAAAGCCTCTCTGGCAATACTCACAATTGTATGGTTTTTCCTTTGTATGAGACCAGATATGTTGCTTCAGGCTACCATTATCAGCAAAGCCTCTCTGGCAATACTCACAATTGTGTGGTTTTTCCTTTGTATGAGTCCAAATGTGTCTGTCCAAACCATACTTCCTTCCAAAGCATTTCAAACAATATTCACACTTGTATGGTTTTACCTTTATTGTATGAGTCTTTATGTGTCTCAACAGTACATGCTTGTATGCAAAATATTTCTGACAAAAAGTGCAGCGATAGGATGTATCCTTTGTACATGTTCCAATGTGTCTTGTCACATGGTTCTTTGCATGACTTGCAACATGTCGTCGTACATATAGTCTGCCAATTGAACGGAAGTAACCTGCATACTTCTTGACATGATTCGCAACATGCTGTTGTAGTCTATCTAATGACAGGAAGTTTCTCTTACAATACAAACAGGTAAAAGGCTTGTAAAAATACATTCTTGGAGAATTAGCCATGATAGATGAAAGATTTGTTACAATGATGAGGGAAAATTGAACGAGTCACAATGTGTTCTGACCTGACCTGGTTGTCCTGACGTCTTGCTCAAGATATGTTGAAAATCGTTGTATCTGCACCTACATTTTTGTAAGAATAAAAGAAAGAAGTATCATATTAGTCAAGCTATATTACCTATTGGATATGATGCTTTTATTCTTAAAATACAGCTCTAGGCCAACTTAAAATATTTAAGGCATGCATCTACTGATTTTCCAAATGGCTGGAATAAAGGGAACCAAGAGATTGCCAAGAAAAATAAAATTTGGAAACAATTGTTTCAATAAGGTAACGTACCTCATCTACCTTATCTATTGAAAAAAAATCATTGCCTGAAGTGCAATAATTTATGTGAAAAGGGTTGAATGATGGAGCTAGGTAGAAATGGATGGCGATCAAGTAAACGGTTTCAGGTGGTAGTTGCCTAAAGTAGTACATAAATGTGCAAAAACCCGGATTTCCAGGATAATTGAGGGTGCACCTTTTAGTGCCTTTTAAGTTAATCTACCAGTCTGACCAATTGAGCAACAGAGAGAGCAGTGCGATTTCAAATAGAGATTCCACTTTGACAGTGGCGATCGAGTCTCATTTTAAATTGAAGGTTAAATTATTGCAGGGTGCCACAGAAATATCTGTTTGAAAAAAATGAAATCACCAATGCAGTCAAAGTCTAATGCCTGCAATACACCGGGGAACATGTTTCCTACATGCTCTGTTAATTTCATCCAAATGCCTTTATCCTTTCCGATATGGCATGACATAATCATTTTAAATAATGACAATAAATAATTTCCACTTTCCAAGAGATTGGTCAATATTGCGCAGATAATGTTTGTCACTCTTCTTGTAGCATGAAATAAAATTGGCAACTAGACATTGTATAAGCATGTGAGTTTTGGTTAAAGCATATCTGGAAGAGCGATAGGAGCAAACTTGTTATAGAGGAGTGGAACATTTGTTGTTACTATTTAGCAGTATTGTGAATACGACAGCCTGTCGCTTTAGTATGCTCAGCTTCATCAATTGCAGATCTGGAGTAAAACAATTCCAGAAAGCAAGTCAAATTTCCTAAAAAAAACACATTTTTATGTTAAAACAGCTAAATATCTCTCCCAATCCCAATGAGTAAGTTGCCGGATTGTTTCTTCTTATTTCACATACCATTTAATGACAATTCCATAATTCCCTCCAAGCCTTTGTGGCAATTAAGATTGAGGGTGTGGCAATTGAGATTGGATCAAGACTTTTCTTATCTGATGTCCATAAAAGGCCAACACAAATTGTCCACTTGATTTGTTGTGAATGGCTCGTTTATACCTCATACCAGCACACACCCCTACCTCATACCAGCACACATAAAATTCAAATAATTGAGACATGTACAAAATTGGTGTCAAATGAAAGATTGAAATGACAGATTTATTTTCCAAAAAGAATTATGGCAATCGGTCAATGCATTCTTGTGTTATGGTGTTTTAAAATACTCCGAAAATTGCCGAAAACTGCCGAAAACCTGCCAAAAACAGTAACAATGCCCAAAAATAGAATTTTTAAGGATTTAGAGAGCTAAATTTGATTAATAATGTAACATTCAAAACACCATTTACACATATTTCTTAAATTGCATATCTATATAATACCATGTTAAATAATCCTTCCTTTGTGTGCATGTGAATGTGTCTTTTCACAGGTTCATTTCGAACAATATTCACATTTATATCTGAGACTAATAACTAAAGAGATTAGAAGCACCTATCCATGCTATTTGCAGCGATCCAGGTCTGCCGCAGCATTATTATAGTTGATGGCCAATTGATTATCTTCATTCAATTTATTTGGATCATGACCTTATCCTTAGTGTAGTAGCGCGCTATTCTCAGTGTTATCCACACCTATATTACAATTTTCTAGATAACTTGAACAGACTTTGGTATGGGATGGTCACTGACTGGGCCATGATAGATTTCTAAAATGATTAAGCATTTTCATCACTAATAAGGCCTAAAAAAAAGGTTTGATTGGCGTAACATAGAAGAAAAAATAGGGTAGGTAAGTTGGATTTTTTTTTAAATCTATAAAACGTCTAGGAAATATTATATACCAGCACACATATACCATACAGACATAAACAAAAGTTTAAAAAAAGTTTAGGGTCGGCGGTAAAAATAGGGTCGGTCGGGTTACGCCAATCAAACTACTTCTTTTTAGGCCTAATGGCATTTCCGAAGTATGCCAATGAAAACCTGATACATTCTTGAACATAAAAACAAGGTAATGATAATCAAAGCTCATAGCTTGTGTTTAGATCTATTAAGATGAATTGAAACATAAAAAGGTGATATTTTGAAGAACTTTCTTTTATGAATCAAAGTATAAAATGTGTGTTTCCATTCATGTTAAATCTAAATATAAACCATATTGTTTGTTTATATGTCCAAGAATGTCACTATTAAGTTTTAATTGGCATACGTCTGAAATTAAATCTAGCAACATAATGCATAATTATTTTAGACATCTTTCATGGTATGTATGCCTGTAAACAACCATCCCACCATACAGAAGTGTGTTCAGGTTATTTAGACAATGGTAATACACAACATGTGTGGATAATACTGGATTCAAAATAGCGCTCTCATCAAATGATGAGGTCATGCTACAAATCAAACTGAATGATGACAATCGATTGGTTATCAATTATTAACAATATCCATACCGTACCTTGTGCACGGTGATAGCTGTAGTGCTGTTCTTCCAATCTCTTAAGTTATATTAGTCTATAGCTTTTCATTTGAACGAGTCCGGATGTGTTGTTAGGTGACTCTTCAATGCAAATCATTTCTGACAATGTACATACACAACATATTGTCCTGGCCACAGTCCAACATACTTTGCGGACAGCTGCACGGCCATACTTGAAAACTCACAAATTGTCGCTAACCAATCAGAGCCGTGAGATTGAGCTTACGTAGCTAGTGTGCACCACGGATGTCCGTTGCACCATTTTTTTTGGGATGAGGTTGACCTCGCGTTCTTTATGCGGGGTCAACCTTACGTGCTGTGCGTCCATACTCACAGTTGAATAGTTTTTCCTTTGCATGAATTTGAATGTGTGGTTCCAAGCTATACTTCCGTTCAAAATCTTTCTAAGAATATTTACACTTGTGCGGTTTTCCTTGGGTGTGAATCAGAATGTTTAATTCATAATTAGGCTTCTATCCAAATCATTTCAAACAATATTCAAATGTATAGTTTTTCCTTTGTATGAGTCCGGATGTGTCGTTTCAGGCTACCCTTAACTGCAAAGCCTTTCTGAATACTCACACATGTGTAATTTTTCCTTTGTATGAGTCTGAATGTGTGGTTTCAGGGTACTCTTATCCGCAAAGCCTCTCTGACAAGTAAGAGTCCGGATGTGTCGTGTTAGGTTACTCTTATCCGCAAAGCCTCTCTGACAATATTCACACTTGTGTAGTTTTTCCTTGGTATGAGTCCGAATATGTCGTTTCAGGATACTATTATTAGCAAAGCCTCTCTGACAATATTCACAATTGTATGGTTTTTCCTTTGCATGAGTCCAGATATGTCGTTTCAGGTGACTGTTATGAGCAAATCCTCTCTGACAATATTCACACTTGTATGGTTTTTCCTTTGGATGAGTCCGAATGTGTACTTCTATATTACACTTCCTTTTAAAGTATTTCAAACAATATTCACACTTGTATGGTTTTTCCTTGTATGGTGTTCCCTTTGCATGAGTCCAGATGTGTCGTTTCAGGTGACTCTTATCTGCAAAGCCTATCTGACAATACTCACAATTGTATGGTTTTTCCATTGTATGAGTCCGAATGTGTCTGTCCAAACAATACTTCCCTCCAAAGCATTTCAAACAATATTCACACTTGTATGTTTTTTCCTTTATTGCATGAATCCTTTTATGTCTCAACAGTAAATGCTTGTATGCAAAATATTTCTGACAAAAAGTGCAGCGATAGGATGTATCCTTTGCACGTGTTCCAATGTGTCTTGTCACATGGTGCTTTGCATGACTTGTAACATGTTGTCGTAGTCTGCTAATTGAACGGAAGTAACCTGCATACTTCTTGACATGAATCGCAACATGCTGTTGTAGTCTATCTAATGACAGGAAGTTTCTCTTACAATACAAACAGGTAAAAGGCTTGTAAAAATACATTCTTGGAGATTTAGCCATGATAGGTGAAAGATTTGTTACACGGATGAGGGAAAATTGAACGAGTCACAATATGTTCTGACCTGACCTGGTTGTCCTGACGTCTTGCTCAAGATATGTTGAAAATCGTTGTATCTGCACCTACATGTAAGAATAAAAGAAAAAGTATCATATTAGTCAAGATATATTGAATATGATGCTCTTATTTCTTAAAACACAGCCCTAGGCCAACTTAAAATATTTAAGACATGTATTGGGGGGGGGGGGGGGGGGGGCATCTACCATACTGATTTTCCAAATGGCTGGAATAAAGGGCACCAAGAGATTGCCAAGAAAAATAAAATTTGGAAACAATTGTTTCAATAAGGTAACGTATGTCATTTACCTTATCTACATGTATTGAAAAAAATCATTGCCTGAAGTGTAATAATTTATGTGAAAAGGGTTGAATGATGGAGCTAGGTAGAAATTTGGTTGAAGCCATGTGGCGAGTTGTGCTGATAATGTTGATGTGATCTATATCTAAATAACTAAATAATGAAATTTTACACAATGAATGACGAGTAAACGGTTAGGTGGTAGTTGCCTAAAGTAAATGTGCAAAAACCCAGATTTCCAGGATAATTGAGGGCGCACCTTTTAGTGCCCTTAAGTTAATCTACCAGTCTGACCGATTGAGCAACAGAGAGAGCAGTTTAAAGGTTAAAATTATTGCAGGGTGCCCCAGCCAGAAATATCTGTTTGAAAAAAATGAAATCAACACTGCAGTCAAAGTCTAATGCCTGCGATACACCGGGGAAACTGTTTTCTACATGCTCTGTTAATTTCATCCGATATCTTTATCCTTTCCAAAATGGCATGACATATCAAGCTTCAGAAAGTATGATATAATTCACTCAAGCAGAATAATTTCCACTTTCCAAGAGATTAGTCAACATTGCGCATGTTTGTCACTATCTTTGTAGCATGGAATAAAATTGGCAACTAGACATTGTATAAAGCATGTGATTTTTGGTTAAAACATATCTGGAAGAGCTATAGGAGCAAACTAGAGGAGTGGAACTTTTTTTGTTACTATTTGGCAGTATTGTGAATACGACAGGCTGTCGCTTTACTTTGCTCAGCTTCATCAACTGCAGATTTGGAGTAAAACAATTCCAGAAAGCAAGTCAAATTTCCTAAAAAAACCACATTTTTATGTTTAAAAAAGCTAAATATCTCTCCCAATCCCAATAAGTAAATTCCACAATTCCCTCCAAGCCTTTGTGGCAATTGAGTAGTGATGTAGTACTCGAGTCCGGACTCAAACCCGAGACCGGTCTCGAGTCCCTATTTTAAGGGACTTGGACTCGGACTCGGAGGTGAAGGACTCGGTCTTGGACTCGGGCACTAGTGCCCGAGTGCCCGAGTCCAGTTAATATTGGCTTATTTTGTTTGCAGTAATTAAATAATTATTTAGTCATCCAATCTTCAACAGTTTAGAAATAATGTCATAAATCACCATAAATGCATCTGAACGGTTAACATATGCTGTTGAAAATACCTATTGATAACCATTACAAGCATCAAAACACAATTCGAGGGAGCCTATACATAATTAAAGTGATGATAATCATGTGCAATCGAATCCTGTTTGTACGATGTATTAAAATGGACTTCAGGTGTTTTTGTGTCAGTATATGTTATACTGTTTAAAAAAATGATAACATTTCCTACAAAGAGGATATTTCATTGGCAATTTTCAGCTTCGTAGAGCAGCGCTCTTAAAAAAGTGATGGAATGAGGGATGACATTTTCACAGGGAAAAGAAATAGGTGAAACGGCAGAGGAAGGGGTGCTCTACAGAATAGTACACCTTTTAATCAAGTTTGTAATTTCTCAATCTATGAACTTTTTGAATATCTGAATCAATTCTTATTCCTATAATTCAAAATGGTATCAACATTTTTCCATGTATGGGGATGCGAAGGTTGAAAAACATCATTATGTTGACATCAGTGATACAATTGGCCTATTATAGATAGCAAAATTAATGACATGTGATCAGAACTTAAATACATATAAGGACTCGTGACTCGGACTCGGACTCGGACAGTAAGGACTCGGTCTCGGACTCGAGAGGTATGGACTCGGACTCGTACGGTGGACTCGACTTCAACACTGCAATTGAGATTGGATCAAGATTTTTCTTATCCAATGTCCAAAAAAAGGCCAACACAAATTGTCCCATGGTTTGTTGGTTGGCACGGCTCTTAAGCGCCGTTTCTTCTTTTTTCAACATATTCAACGGTAATTCCAAAGATCCCTCCAATCCTTTGTGGCAATTGAGATTGGATCAAGACTTTTCTTATCCCATGTCCATAAAAGGTCAACACAAATTGTGATTTGTTGTGAGCGGCTCGTTTATACCCGTAATTTCTTTCTGCCTTTTCTTACTTTTATTTACCTCAGCCAAGTCTAACATCCAACATGGTTTCAACTAAATCAAACCTAAAAGGGCATGAAGAGATATATTGGAGAAAGCGCCCTCACCTATGGTATCAACTTACACCTACATGTATAAGGATTAAGAAAAATCAGCCTCTTTGTACAACAAAACATCGGTTCCAAAATGCTGATCGAGCTGCGATCAGCATTTTACTGTAGACAGTGTCCCCTGCAGTATGCGTGATAAATAACTCAAACATATTTACATAGAGGGCGTTTTTAGTAAAGTTTTAATAAATAGCGATGGTATTATTTTAATCAAGTTTTGCTGTGTTTTTTGTGAGCAGAAACAACAATAATGGTAGTTTTTAATGTTTATCTTGAATTCTGATTTAAAATAAAAAAATCTTCAACACTACTTTGTGCCCCTTTAAAGTAGATGCAGCCAGCCAAACTGCACCCACTGGAAACTAACTTGTCAGCCACATTACAATGGATGTGCACATCATCATCAACCATAGGATAATACAGATCTATGGCACACACCACACATATCTTTTGCTTCAAGTTAATTTATGTGCACAGTTTTTCTGATAAATCCACATTGATGTAGTCTCTCACCTGTGTGTATTCAAATGTCATGTTAGGGCATTGTCCTTACAAAGCATTTATTATACCTTTGAATGAAATCCCACGAGTTATCACATTCTTCTCTGCAAACCATTTCTGAGTTAGGGCATTATCCTTACAAAGCATTTATGACAATATCCAATGACATTATTATACCTTTGAATGAAATCCCACGAGTTATCATGTTCTTCTCTGCAAACTATTTCCGATAGCACCCAACTACATAAGATGTTGGGTTTTTTGTAAGAATTTGATTGCCTCATGGTTTATATCTTAAAGAACATTTCTGACAATTTCACATTAACATTGTTTTTTCTTTTATTCAAGTATGGCAAATGAGATTGGGTTAAGAAGTTTATTTTCTCATGTCCGAAGGCCGACACTGACAGCAAAAACGTTGACTTTATTTGTTGGGTGTGGCTTTTTTTACTTTATTCTTTTCTTCCATCTTTTCTTACTTTCATCTCATTCAGCCAGCATGCTTATAAATATGCTTAATAACCATAACCCAACTGAAGGGCATGTGGGCAGGAAGTTGCTGCCCCATATGCGCTGGGAGTTTAGCTCAGTCGGTAGAGGGACAGACTTGGATGCGGATGGTGCCCCGATCGAAACCTGGGGGTGCTGGGTGATTTTTCGTGTAAAAAATAGTACTTTTCCCCCCTGCCCCTCGATACACACAAAAACATAGACGCGGGGGTTAGGGTTTTAATAATGTGATTTCCATGGTATTAATTTTTGAAAAACAACAATGATTATTCTTTCGTTTGCATTTTAATGTGTCTTCTCTGGTTAATCCTCAAAAGTGTTTCTGACAATATGCAGATTGATGTTGTTTCTGCCTTTGAATGAATCTTAATGTGATTTGTACAGTTATTTATTCTTATTTGCAAAACATTTCAGTCAATACTCACACGTCTACAGCATTTGCTTCGTATGAGTCTTAATAGTGCCTGGTTAGTCAAACGTTCTGTGTATAATGTATGGTTGATCCGTACAGACACATGCTTGGGCCCTGATGGTACAAGACTCAATTCACACTATGTAGAATAAAAGTATGAGAAACTAGTCCCAACTGAAACAGTAGTAGACCTCTAACAGGATACCCGAAGATGTACAGAGGGATGAGTAAAAATGTAAAATGTAATAAAGTGATCTCAACTGAAAGTGGGGGATGAAAGGAGATGGGAGAGAATTGGAGAATAACGATGTTTGGACTAGATATACTAGTCTTTATCAAGTAATGTTAGAAATAGAGCTAACCCCAGTGTATACACCTAGCACATAAAGTCCCTGCTCAGGTGCTTTGAGGTTGACTAATTCAAAATATATAATCGGTACCAAAAATCTGAGATATACATTAAATTAGCAAATTTCTTCTCCGCAGTTTGATACCTCATTCAACAAAATCGAATGGATACTTTCAAAGTTATGTCGATTTCAATGACCGCGCATGCAACAGAAATGTTGCACTAGGTATAGGAATCATTGATTTGTGTGTGATTACTGTCATAACTGTGTGCTATCTGAACGAGACAGATGAATGGGTCTTTAGTGATAACCGCAATGTGCGGGACAAAGGGTGTATCTGGCTGTGAAGAATACAAGTCTTAGCTGATAAGCTGTGAAGAATACAAGTCTTAGCTGATAAGCTGTGAGTTTTTCAGTGCGTAAATCCATAGACGGGTAAAACATTGATTTTTACCGTCTATGGTAAATCACACACAAATCAATGATTTCCTATACCTAGTGCAACATTTCTGTTGCATGCGCGGTCATTGAAATCGACATAACTTTAAAAGTATCCATTCGATTTTGTTGAATGAGGTATCAAACTGCGGAGAAGAAATTTGCTAATTTAATGTATATCTCAGATTTTTGGTACCGATTATATATTTTGAATTAGTCAACCTCAAAGCACCTGAGCAGGGACTTTATGTGCTAGGTGTACACCTAGCACATAAAGTCCCTGACCAGGTGCTTTGAGGTTCGCTAATTCAAAATATATAATCTGTACAAAAAATCTGAGATATACATTAAATGAGCAAATTTCTTTTCCGCAGTTTGATACCTCATTCAACAAAATCGAATGGATACTTTTAAAGTTATGGCGATTTCAATGACCGCGCATGCAACAGAAAAGTTGCACTAGGTATAGGAATCATTGATTTGTGTGTGATTACTGTCATACCCATGTGCTATCTGAACGAGACAGATGAATGGGTCTGGAGTGATAACCGCAATGTGCGGGACAAAGGGTGTATCTGGCTGTGAAGAATACAAGTCTTAGCTGATTAGCTGTGAGTTTTTTCAGTGCGTAATCACACACAAATCAATGATTTCGTATACCTAGTGCAACTTTTCTGCATGCGCGGTCATTGAAATCGCCATAACTTTAACCCTTTGAACCCCGAGTTATTATAAGGGTTCGGTACACCCACCCTGACTTCTCCGGGGTAAAATGGTAAATATAGTACATGCTATTATAATTTGTTGTTTCAATGTAATACTGTACTGTCCTGATTTGTATTTATCTGTGTGTAAATGTATTTATATTGAATAAAGACATGATAATTAAACAAAACAACTGTGTTTTTTGCTTACCTCATACCCAGTATGCCACTTTTGAACCCGGAAGTATAGGCAGGGTCGGTAGCCAAACCTCAAGTTAATTTTCAGTCATTCCTAGACCCTCTGACTGAATGTTTCTGCCCTCTATCATCGGTAATATATGTTAACGATGACAGAGGGCAATCCGCATCATGCCAATCTACTCAGACGTATAATGTTATAACATAAACATCCGTTTTTATCGCAAAAATTGCCAATCATGAGCCTAAAACAATGCATTTTTGGGATTCATCTGCGCAATGTTTGGTTGCATGTTCATTTCGTGCTATTTTTGACAGTTTTCTTCAGCCAAATGACATCAAAACACAACGTAAACCTTGCGAAACAATGTATAAATTTCACATCGGGTGAACATCATATGACTTTCAAGTCACATTACCATGATCAATGTGTCACCTGTTCGCTCAGGTCGATTTTTCGACCTATCGGGTTATACGACGTTCCCCGATAGGTCGATCGACCTATCGATCGGGTTCAAAGGGTTAAAAGTATCCATTCGATTTTGTTGAATGAGGTATCAAACTGCGGAGAAGAAATTTGCTCATTCAATGTATATCTCAGATTTTTGGTACCGATTATCTATTTTGAATTAGCTAACCTCAAAGCACCTGGTCAGGGACTTTATGTGCTAGGTGTATACAGATATATGTGCAATACAAGGGCTGGCTCTAAAGGCCTATACAGATACAATGCACAGGTAGGGCAGTGTGCATCTTAGGGGCGCGTTCCCACTGTGGCTGTTTGATACCAGGAACATCGAGTCTACTTCCAAGCCTAGTGGGAACGCGAAATAAGGGGTTTCGACCCTACATCCACGACGTGGTATCAAAATCGCTAGTGAGAACGCGTTTTACTTAACATCGTATGTGGACATCGTATGTGTACCACTTGTTCCACAATAACAAGCATTGGGCTGCGTCATACTGCGCCGCCGTCAGTCGCGCGCCTTAAAATGCAATTTCACGCGGCCAAATGTCAGCACGCATGGTATTTACGCAGTAAGTATGCACGGCGCACTCGCTTAAACTTGTAAACAAGTAACATCCGGGTAAGTGGACTCGATACCACATCGGTATTTTGATATTATTTTATCGCACAATGAGAATGCAACATCAATGTTATGCATGTAGACTCGCACCTAGGTATGAGTCCACATTCGCACAGTGAGAACACGCCCTTATGGAAGCAAGAAACATACACGCTATATATTTATAATCCTTTGTGTGAATTTAATGTGTCTTTTCAGATTATTACTCTGTGTGTAGCATTTTTGACAATATTCACATTTATTGCATTTTCTTTATTATGAATCCGCCAGATGTGTTCTTTCAGTTGACTCTTCCATGCAAAGCATTTCTGACAATACTAAGTTTACGGTGTTTTTCTTTGTATGTGTCCAGTGGAGGCACCAGCATCAGAAGTTGTTGGAATGGGTTTGGGGGTTTTTTTAAGGGGGGGGGGGGGGAAACAGGGGGGGGGCATTTAGGGGTGAAAAGCGTGTGAAACACTGGAACATTTTGGCATTAATGTAAAAATTGCCTAAAATTAACTGAATTTGGCCTGAATTACAATTTGCAGAACGATTTTAAGCCAAGTTGAGTAACTTTGACATTAGAAGTCAACATTTCCGATTGCATGGGGAACAAAATGGAATGGGACTTAATGAGTTGACTAGGGGAAAGTGGGGGGAGCAATGGTTGTGGCTTGTCCTCTCATGGGACAAGACTCAATTCATGCTATGTGTGTGTGAATTATACACCTATCAGTTGTAAGACGCACTATACGACCCCCGGGAGAGGTGCGTCGTGGGTGCGTCGTTTACCAATAATTCTTGACGGAGGGTACGTCAGTGGCCGCCTTTGGTCCGTCAAAAAAATGACGGAGGGTGCGTAAAGGTCCGTCACTTTACATGGGTGCGAATGGGCTGATAGTTGACTGAGGGTGCGTATTTGGATGGCAATGGTCCGTCGTTTTTTTGACACAGGCTGCGTCATGGTACATGAGAAGTTGACGCACCTCGGTAAAGTGACGCACCACTCCCGGGGGTCGTATAGTGCGTCTTACAACTGATAGGTGTATTATAATGTGTCTTTTCAGATTATTGAGTAGCATTCCTGACAATATTCATAATGATGGCTTTTCCTTTGTATGAATCCGAATATGTTTTCTCAAGGAACTCTTCAGTAAAAACCATATCTGACAATATTCACATTGATACCGATTCCCCATCTTTTTTGTTTTGTTTTTTTGCTCTATATGAATCTGGATGTGTCGTTTCAGGTACTTCTTTTCTGCAAAGCCTCTCCAACAATATGCACACTTGTATGGTTTTTCATTTGTATGAGTCCGAATGTGTTGTTTCAGGTACTTCTTTTCTGCAAAGCCTCTCTGACAATATTTACAATTGTATGGTTTTTCCTTTGTATGAGTCCGGATGTGTTGTTTCAGGCTACCCTTTTGTGTAAAGGCTTTGTGACAATATTCACACTTGTATGGCGTTTCCTTTAAATGATGAGCCCGGATGTGTTGTATCAGGTTACTTTTATCTGCAAAGCCTTTCTGGCAATACTCACACCTGTATTGTGTTTTCTTTGTATGAGTCCATATGTGTCGTTTCAGGCTACTCTTATCTGCAAAGTCTTTTTGACAATACTCACACTTGTATGGTTTTTCCTTTGTATGAGTCCGAATGTGTAGTTTTAATTTACCCTTTTCTGAAAAGGCTTTTTGACAATATTCACACTTGTGTGGTTTTTCCTTTGTATGAGTCCGAATGTGTTGTTTCAATTTACCCTTTTCTGAAAAGGCTGTTTGACAATACTCACACTTGTATGGTGTTTCCTTTGTATGAGTCCGCATGTGTTGTTTTAGGTTACCCGTTTGTGTAAAGGCTTTGTGACAATATTCACACTTGTATGGTTTTTCCTTTGTATGAGTCCGCATGTGTGTTTTTAGGCTACCCGTTTGTGTAAAGGCTTTGTGACAATATTCACACTTGTATGGTTTTTCCTTTGTATGAGTCCGCATGTGTCGTTTCAGGTTACCCTTTTGTGTAAAGTCTTCGTGACAATATTCACACTTGTATGGTTTTTCCTTTGTATGAGTCCGGATGTGTTGTTTCAGGTTACACTTTTGTGTAAAGACTTTGTGACAATATTCACACTTGTACAGTGTTTCCTTTAAATGCGGAGTCCGGATGTGTTGTTTCATGTTACTCTCATCTGCAAAGCCTTTCTGACAATACTCACAATTGTGTGGTTTTTCATTTGTATGAGTTTGAATATGTCGTTTCAGGTGACACTTTTGTGTACAGACTTTTTGACAATACTCACACTTGTATGGTTTTTCCTTTGTATGAGTCCGTATGTGTAGTTTCAGGTGACTCTTATCTGCAAAGCCTTTCTGACAATACTCACACTTGTGTGGTTTTTCATTTGTATGAGTCCGACTATGTCTGTCCAACAAATACTTCTCAGCAAAGCATTTCACACAATATTCACACTTGTATGTTTTTTCCTTTATTGTATGCGTCCTTATATGTCTCAACAGTAAATGCTTGTATGCAAAATATTTCTGACAATAAGTGCAACAATATGGTGTATCCTTTGTACATGTTCCAACATTTCTTGTCACATGGTTCTTTGCATGACTTGTAACATGTTGTCGTAGTCTACCAATTGAATGGAAGTAACCTGCATACTTCTTGACATGAATCGCAACATGCTGTTGTAGTCTATCTAATGACGGCAAGTGTCTTTTACAATACAAACAAGTAAAAGGCTTGTAAAAATACATTGTTGGAGAATTAAACCATGATCGGTGAAAGGTTTGTTACACAGATGAAGAGAAATTGAATGAATCGCAAGATCTTCTGACCTGAGTTAGTTGTCCCTTGATGTCTTGCTTTTTCTCACAATATGTTGAAAGCGCGTCGTATCTGCACCTGCGTTTTACATAAGAATAAAAGAAAGGATAAAATATCATACATTAGTCAAGACATATTTTACATAGGATAGGATATGATACTCTTTTAAGTCTAAAATAAAAATAGCCTCCATGACGTCACCAACCGTAGGCATGTGGGCAGGAAGTTGCTGCCCCATATGCGCTGGAAGTTTAGCATAGTCAGTAGAGGGACAGACTTTGGTGCAGATCTAACCGTTGTAAATGTTTAAACCCATGCACATGTACAGCCGGGACGCCTCTTAGCCGAATAACCGTTAAAAGGTCAATTATTACCGAAACGAACTTCGCAATTGTGAAACGCGCACTTTCGGTACTAAAACCGAGTTAAACTCCCGCGGAATCTGAACTATCATTTCAAGAGTGATCTTGAGGTCAAATGTAAGTCTTGTTTTGGAGATTAATGTCTTGAAATATTCCTAATAATACAATCTGTCTTACTAACTTATTAAAACCAGTCTCAGACATTTACATGCAGAGTATTTCACATGGGAAGTTTGCAATTTTTTCGATATCGAAAGTGAAATGTACAAAAGTAGCGTTACATTGATCTGACAAACAGCTGTCTTAAACAGCGAAATTACAAAATTGTCACATATTCAGATAAATGAGGGTTTTAGTCATTATTATTTCCTAAATCGATTTTACGACGTGACCATTTAAGTAGATAAAAACAGATCGTAAGAGAGAGTAACATTTGGAACCATTGGTATTTTGTCCATTGTCCATTCCTATGCGATTGCATTATATTTTGATGTTTGTGCGGATTGCAGGCTTTGTGCATAGGAGGGACATCTTTCGAGGGAAATATTTTTCAACTTATGAGCTAAATAACTGTGATATCCTTTTTATCTAACAGAATAAATGATGTTTTTGCATCATGTGGCTCTAGAAACAGAATTGATGAAGTGTTTAAATCTCACGGATATAACTAGTTTCCCTTAATAGCTCAGATGGTAAAGGTTTCGCTTGGAGAACGAGAGGTCCGGGGTTCGAAATCGATCCTTCTGCTCTGCACATTTTCATATATGATTTATTTTTTTCTCGTCAAAATCATTTTTTGTGTGTGATTTATTTATGAATGTTTGGTTCATTTCTTTTTCATAAGTTAACAGATCCCCACCATTCTAGTATAAATAATCCCAAAGCAACAAACAAACCTCGGCATAGTGCTCAGGATCAGAGAGACTTTTAAAAGTTGTATTGTATTTCCTGGTATAAAAGATGCGACGTATTTTTTTCTTCAAATACACGGAGTCACGGACGGCCCATGATGTGACGTTTAGAAGATGGTATTCATGACAATGCTTTGCTGCACTTACAACTGATTTTCCGTCCTCATTATGCGTATATATGTGTCTTTTGAAACTAATATTTGAGTGGGTGAAGGGATAACCTGAGCACAATCGCACCCAGACGGAATATCGGGTAAGAAACATGGTCATCATAAATCATCATAAAACAATCATAAATAAATTAAAAACCCAACAAATTTGATTTTGATGAGAGAAAAAAAATCCGTGACATTGTGCAGGATCGAACCCCGGACCTCCCGTTCTTCAAGCGAGCGCTTTACCATCTACGCTATCCAGGGAAACTAGCTATAACCGGGAGATTCAAACACTTATTGTCAAGTGCCAAATTTTGGTCACTACTATTGAGCTTCACATCGGACTTCAAATGATGCGGCAAAAATCGTCTTAAACACTATCCTGCACCTTCCAGACAATTAAATTCCATGACTTTTCCATAACTTTCCATGACCAAATTATGAAAAATCCATGACCTTTTTCAGACAACTTCGCCGCGTGCCGTGTAATACGACCCTTTACTCTCATTTTCCGGAAAATAAAATTCCATGACTTTTCCATGACTTTGGCCATTTTCATCAAATTCCAAGACTTTTCCAGGCCTGGAATTTAGAAATTAAATTCCATGACTTTTCCAGGTTTTCCATGACCGCGGGAACCCTGTATTACTGTTTCAAACACGAAGGATATCAAACAACTCATTATAGTGTGACACTGTATAGATGGATTTTTTACGACGTTGTAAAATAAGGGATTTACGGACGTTTTCATCTAAAATTGGCTACCATTTCTTCCAGTTCATGTCAGTTTTTACGCCGATGCAGTAGCATGAAATCTCACATTTCGGGTCGTTGGTGTCTGAATATATTGATTCGATAAAACAGTATGAAGTAAAATAGATGTATGCTTCATTGTAGGTTAGTGGGTAAACGATCAGCGGTCTCCTTTTGTATATATTTCGTCCTAAATAAGTCTTAGTAATTTATAAATAGGTGATCGACTAAATTTGAATTTTTCGTGTTTACATTAGGACGCCCTCGTACCTAATAATTTGGGGTCAAATCGAACTTGCGTCCCGGCTAATGTAAAGGGTTACAAACAGCCTTTTATATCTGGTGGCACAATATGGGGCTGAAACATAACAGCTAATAACAACAACGGCAGAAACATAACAACAACGGCTACTAAAACGGCTGATAACAACAACGGCTACTAAAACGGCTGATAACAACAACGGCTACTAAAACGGCTGATAACAACAACGGCTACTATAACGGCTGCAACAGCAAGCAACTTCTACTGTAATCATGGTAATATTGCAAATGGCTTGCAATACAACAGCAAGCAACTTCTACTGTAATCATGGTAATATTGCAAATGGCTTGCAATATAACAGCGACAGCTCCAACAATATCCATGATAACCTGAGTAATATATCTTTAGTCTCAGATGATAACGACAATATTGCAAATGGCATGCAATACAACATCAACGGTAATGACAATGACTGTGACAGCAATGACAACGGCAACGGCTACGACAGCACCATGGACTTTGCATAGAACATCACCCTATTATAAATAAAGACTTTTCTTGCAAATGTCGGCTACAACAGCTCCATGGATTTCACATAAGACATCACATATGACCAAGTGGACTTCCCTTGCAAACGCTACACGTGGATTTCACTCAATGACAAACCGAACTTTCTTCTGAAACGGTAAGGCTGTGAATCTTCTAAGGGTGCACTACACTAAATGGGGGTATCCCCTACCCTTAATCGGTGTTTAAAGCTAGAATCGGAAAGTGTGCATCACAAAACCTCAATTTAAAAAGACTTGACAGTAATACAATTCCGTAAATGCCTATGATTTTTGATTAATTATGATTAATGGGACATCACCTACATGCACCCTGACTATAAACTGTGAATATCATCTAGATAAATTTTGGGAGATCTTTCAAATTTGTGCTTTTTACTGGAAACATTGCCGATTACGGCGATATTTTCAAAGAGAGGTAGTCAACTCCATGGGCGTATTTTGGAAAATCGAGCAGGCTCACCTACCTATTTTCTTCGCTTTTTGGTGAGAAAATGTGATCATCTTTAAGAAAAAATCACTCTACAAAGTCCAAGTGCGCAATTTAGAGGTCTAAAACAGAGTTTTATATCAGTGTTTTTGTACATATCCCTATGGAGCCCTATTTAGTGGTGTGATCCCTTAAGCAATTTGGCTAGATTTGACCCTTGACCCTGTATATCGATCTAATTAGGTCAGATTTCAGCTGTTCTGAAAGTGCCCAGCAGACAAATATTGTAAACAATGATTTTTCAACCAGATTGGGTGTGTTTCGATGCAATTGTTGCCTTAATTTGACCCATCTTGACATGTTTTGTAAGTAAGCCTATTGGAAACACTGTAATGCTATGCTATATAGAGAAAAAAAGGTGATTTTTACACACACCGCAAATCTCAGACCACCTGATTGTAAGCGGACTGGATCAAATTCGGCAGTCCTGCATAGTTGTACGGTGCATAGCTCAAAGTGGAAGTCTTGGGTAAAATAATGTCATGTATGCACCTGATAAGGGGAAAGTGGGGGGGGGGGGGGGGGGGGGGGGGTGGGGGATACTGAGAAACAAGTAACTTACAATGAAGCTTTGAGTAAAATTTAGCCTACTTTGAAAACAATCTATGAAGTAAGCTTATAAATAAGTTTAATTTGATTCCCTGCATGGGCAATATCATGTTACGTGCCCCGTAATGGTAAACGCCAACAGAATAAGCTGTGAAATGTGATGGCGTTGATTCTGTATGACGTCACAAACGGGTAAGTCAAACATGATATTGCCCATTCATGGATGATGGATGGAGAAGGCCACAGTGCATGCCTGGTGCATGCACTCAGTAAAAAAAAACCACCTAGACATTCAATTCAACAAGAATTTCTTTCAAAAGGATGACTGCTGTCCTGACAAGTATTTATTTTAAAAAGGATAGTAGCTATCCTCACAAAATGGAATATTGCTATGTTAATTTTGCTATTTCAGTAGATAGCAGGTATCCATGCATGACAATTTCCACTCATAAATAATTATAACATGGAAATGTCATTAAAATGGTCATAAGATGTTCCAAATGATTCAAGGTAACTATTCCAGTACATTTCAAGTACATTCAGCACAATATCAATTTCCTTAAGGGTGCACTACACTAAATAGGGGTATCCCCTACCCTTAATCGGTGTTTAAAGCTAGAATAGCAAAGTGTGCATCACAAAATCCTCAATTTAAAAAGACTTGACAGTAATACAATTCCGTAAATGCCTATGATTTTTGATTAATTATGATTAATGGGACATCACCTACATGCACCCTGACTATAAACTGTGAATATCATCTAGATAAATTTTGAGAGATCTTTCAAATTTGTGCTTTTTACTGGAAACATTGCCGATTACGGCGATATTTTCAAGCCCGTCAGAGAGGTAGTCAATTCCATGGGCGTATTTTGGAAAATCGAGCAGTCTCATCTACCTATTTTCTTCGCTTTTTGGTGAGAAAATGTGATCATCTTTAAGAAAAAATCACTCTACAAGGTCCAAGTGCGCAATTTAGAGGTCTAAAACAAAGTTTTATATCAGTGTTTTTGTACATATCCCTATGGAGCCCTATTTAGTGGTGTGATCCCCTAAGCTGGTTGTTTGGTGATTACGTGTATGAAAGTGATGTGTTTGTTAATAGTTTTAAATTAAAAAAAACCCACACATAGGCCTATGGGGTTGCTGCCATTAGAATAACATTATGTATCTATAGAGTTTATTTTTATTTTAAGTTAAGTTTAAGTATGGTATGTTAGTACAATACATCCATGCCCGCAGAAGACTGTCACTGTCACCAAATCGTGACATTACCACAAATTAAAAAAAACAAAACCACCAAAAACAAAAACTACAGAAGGTTCCATGGAAATGTTTTATGATAAAATATTGTTATGTTTAATTGATATACGATCTCACAGCATTTTAGGAGTTGCTTAATTAAAGGAAGTAGCACATGGATATCAATTGATTGCTAATGATGTTTGATTTAAGAGTTACTGTAGTTACTATGAAAATGTAAGATATGATGATGCCTTAGTGACCGTGTAAGTGCCAGTAGTAATTGGGATTACCGTAGCTCGCCGTCCGTCCAAGCCACACATAATCAGTAAAACATCATAAGTAACAGATAGTTGAAGTTAAGCCTTTAATTGCATTGGATACTAAATCAGAATTTATTCCTTATATGGTGGATATGATGTGCATGAATTGATTTTATGTGTGATTTGAAATAGCCATTTACTTATGCATGGTATTAATTTTTGAAAAACAACAATGGTTATTCTTTTGTTTGCATTTTAATGTGTCTTCTCTGGTTAATCCTCATCCATGCAAAGTGTCTCTGACAATATGCAGATTGATATTGTTTCTGCCTTTGTATGAATCTTAATGTGTTTTGTAAAGTTTTATTCTTATTTGCAAAACATTTCAGTCAATACTCACACTTCTACAGCTTTTCCTTTGTATGAGTCTTATTCATACACTCTATGTAGTGTTGAACCAATCAGGAAGCAGGAATTACAAATACGCGGAGTGCATTGAAAGTGTCCACTGCACTCCGCGTGTGCGCCGTTCAAATCACGCAGTGCGCGTTTTGTTTTGATTCGTTGTTCAAGATTCGTGGGTTTGCCGATTTTCACTGCGGGTGTTAGCAAACTTGTTAACGTGTTTTTAGTCGTCATTTACATAGATCAAAATTATGCTTAAATTGTGAATTTTTTTTGTATAGTGTCGTGTATGAATAAGGTCAATGCATGCGTATGTTTTGTTTCTCGAAAAATTAGAAAAATCAATGCACTTGCGAAAATGTTGATATGCTCACAATAGCACTCCCCTTCGGGGTCGTGCCATTATTCACACATCAACATCAGCGCGCGTGCATTGATTTGTCTAATTTCTCTCGAAACAACACATACGCATTTATTGACCTATAAATAGTGCCTGGTTAGTCAAACGTTCTGTGTATAATGTGTATGGTGGATCCGAACAGACACATGCTTGGGCCCTGATGAGACAAGATTCAATTCACACTATGTAGAATAAAAGTATGAGAAACTAGTTCCAACTGAAACAGTAGTAGACCTCTATAACAGGATACCCGAAGATGTTCAGAGGGATGAGTAAAAATGTAAAATGTAATAAAGTGATCTCAACTGAAAGTGGGGGATGAAAGGGGAGGGGAGAGAATTGGAGAATAACGATGTTTGGACTAGATACAGGGTGTCTCAAAAAAAAAGTGAATGGAAAATGGGGGTCAATGATGGCAAGATACATAAAAATTGTGTCCTAACTTTGCTGTAATGCTCAGAGCTTCTGACAATTTCACATTAACATTGTTTCTTTTCCTTTTATTCAAGTATGGCAAATGAGACCCTGGACCCCACCCATTATTGGCTTCGCGCCAGAGGCGCTCGCATCGTCAGCGTGCTGCACCACTAACACTCTGACGTCATACTACTACTTCTGGTAAAAAATCGTGAAAACGCACCCCCCTTGGGCAAAAGTGTCTGACGGCCCTGTATTGACCATGAAATTCTAGAATTTGGTGTAACAATTGTATACATTTTGATAGACTAAACGCTTAGCTTTCATATGCCGTTTATTTCATCTAATTGGGTTTTGTCAATCCTGAGATATGATCAATTAACTAAAGCTACCTAAAATTGACTTTGTGCCACTTTTACAGAAGAATGCTTAAGACATAAGCATTAAAATCCTCGTCCTCCTAAGGGAGGGTGGTCGCCGATTGCGCTAAAACGCAAAGAACAGTGACCTAGGGCGTATATAGGTGAACGCTTTTACACCCCCTGCGCTCATTTTGACGAATACAAATGGAGGGCGTCACCTTACCCGGGGGTAGGTAAGCCGTCAAAGTCCGATAGTAGGGGGGGGGGGGGGGGGGGGAGGGTTGCCATCATACAATTTTTTTAAATCGCCATTTTGAAAAATATTTTAATTGTATGGTCCTGAATATTATAGCATAGGCCTATGTTAGAAACACCATTTCCCTCACTTATAAGCAAAAAAACAGGTGAAATTCCGATATTTGGAACTTTTTTTAGCGAAGATTTCTATTTTGGTCTATATTTCACTATCCAGCGAATACGGCGGGATTTTGAGGTCGGCCATGTTTTGTGACGGGGTCATTGTGACGTCAAGCGTGGGATGTTTGTACTTGTTTTGGTATGTATGGATAGAGGGAACCTCTAGCTATAGGCCTACCATGGTACCCAAATAAGCATACTCTGCATTACGGATTGGATTTTTTAGGGGGTGGTAACAACCCACCCCCACCCCACCTCTCCGGAGTAACCCTTTCTATTCATTGCAAACTGTTAGGTAGCTTTAGTTAATTGGTCATATCTCAAGATTGACAAAGCCAAATCAGATGAAATAAACGGCATATGAAAGCTAAGCGTTTAGTCTAATTCACCAAACCATATTCTAGAAGTTCATGGTCAATAAGTTGGGTAAACATGTGCACGTTTATTTTGAGACACCCTGTATAGTCTTTATCAAGTAATGAAATAGAGCTAACCCCAGTGTATGTGCAATACAAGGGATGTCTCTAAAGGCCTATGTATACAGATACAATGCACAGGTAGGGCAGTGTGCATCTTATGGAAGCAAGAAACATACACACTTTGTATTTATAATCCTTAGTGTGAATTTTAATGAATCTTTTCAGATTATTACTCTGTGTGTAGCATTTTTGACAATATTCACATTAATTTATTGCTTTTTCTTTATTATGAATCCGCCGGATGTGTTCTTACAGTTGACTCCTCCATGCAAAGCATTTCTGACAATACTCAGTTGACAGTGTTTTTCTTTCCATGTGTCCAGTGGAGGCACCAGCATCAGAAGTTGTTGGAAAGGGTTTGGGGTTTTTTTAAGGGGGGGGGGGGGGGGGGGGGGGGGGGGGAACATGAGGGGGGGGGGGGACATTTAGGGGTTAAAAGCGTGCAAAACACAGGAACATTTTGGCTTTAATGTAAAAATTGCCTGAAATTAAATGAATTTGGCCTGAATTACAATTTGCAGAACGATTTTAAGCCAAGTTTGAGTAACTTTGACATTAGAAGTCAACATTTCCGATTGCATGGGGAACAAAATGGAATGGGACTTGATGAGTTGACTAGGGGAAAGTGGGGGGAGCAATGGTTGTGGCTTGTCCTCTCATGGGACAAGACTCAATTCACGCTATGTGTGTGTGTGATTCATCCTCTGTGTGAATTATAATGTGTCTTTTAAGATTATTGAGTAGCATTCCTGACAATATTCATAATGATGGCTTTTCCTTTGTATGAATCTGAATATGTTTTCTCAAGGAACTCTTCAGTAAAAACCATATCTGACAATATTCGCATTGATACCGATTCCCCATAAATAATGGTCTTTTTGTTTTGTTTTGTTTTTTTGCTCTATATGAATCTGGATGTGTCGTTTCAGGTACTGCTTTTCTGCAAAGCATTTCAAACAATATGCACACTTGTGCCGTGTTTCCTTTTCATGATGAGTCCGTATGTGTGGTTCCAGGTTACCCTTATCTGCAAAGCCTCTCTGACAATATTCACACTTGTATGGTTTTTCCTTTGTATGAGTCCGAATGTGTTGTTTCAGGGCACTCTTTTGTGTAAAGGCTTTTTGACAATATTCACACTTGTATGGTGTTTCCTTTAAATGATGAGTCCGGATGTGTTGTATCAGGTTACTTTTATCTGCAAAGGCTTTGTGACAATATTCACTGAGACTAGTCTCAGAATATTCACACCTGTATTGTGTTTTCTTTGTATGAGTCCACATGTGTTTTTTTAGGCTACCTGTTTGTGTAAAGGCTTTGTGACAATATTCACACTTGTATGGTTTTTCCTTTGTATGAGTCAAAATGTGTTGTTTCAGGGTACACTTTTGTGTAAAGACTTTGTGACAATATTCACACTTGTATGGTGTTTCCTTTAAATGCTGAGTCCGGATGTGTTGTTTCAGGTTACTCGTATCTGCAAAGCCTTTCTGAGAATACCCACAATTGTATGGTTTTTCCTTTGTATGAGTCCGGATGTGTCGTTTCAATTCACCCTTTTCTGAAAAGGCTTTTTGACAATATTCACACTTGTGTGTTTTTTCATTTGTATGAGTCCGAATGTGTTGTTTCAATTTACCCTTTTCTGAAAAGGCTGTTTGACAATACTCACACTTGTATGGTGTTTCCTTTGTATTAATCTGCATGTGTTTTTTTAGGCTACCCGTTTGTGTAAAGGCTTTGTGACAATATTCACACTTGTATGGTTTTTCCTTTGTATGAGTCCGGATGTGTTGTTTCAGGTTACTCATATCTGCAAAGCCTTTCTGACAATACCCACAATTGTATGGTTTTTCCTTTGTATGAGTCCGGATGTGTCGTTTCAGGCTACTCTTATCTGCAAAGTCTTTTTGACAATACTCACACTTGTATGGTTTTTCCTTTGTATGAGTCCGAATGTGTTGTTTCAATTTACCCTTTTCTGAAAAGGCTGTTTGACAATACTCACACTTGTATGGTTTTTCCTTTGTATGAGTCCGAATGTGTTGTTTCAATTTACCCTTTTCTGAAAAGGCTGTTTGACAATACTCACACTTGTATGGTGTTTCCTTTGTATGAGTCCGCATGTGTTTTTTTAGGCTACCCGTTTGTGTAAAGGCTTTGTGACAATATTCACACTTGTATGGTTTTTCCTTTGTATGAGTCCGGATGTGTTGTTTCAGGTGAAACTTTTGTGTAAAGGCTTTGTGACAATATTCACACTTGTATGGTGTTTCCTTTAAATGCTGAGTCCGGATGTGTTGTTTCAGGTTACTCATATCTGCAAAGCCTTTCTGACAATACCCACAATTGTATGGTTTTTCCTTTGTATGAGTCCGGATGTGTCGTTTCAGGCTACTCTTATCTGCAAAGTCTTTTGACAATACTCACACTTGTATGGTTTTTCCTTTGTATGAGTCCGAATGTGTAGTTTTAATTTACCCTTTTCTGAAAAGGCTTTTTGACAATATTCACACTTGTGTGGTTTTTCCTTTGTATGAGTCCGAATGTGTTGTTTCAATTTACCCTTTTCTGAAAAGGCTTTTTGACAATACTCACACTTGTATGGTGTTTCCTTTGTATGAGTCCGCATGTGTTTTTTTAGGCTACCCGTTTGTGTAAAGGCTTTGTGACAATATTCACACTTGTATGGTTTTTCCTTTGTATGAGTCCGGATGTGTCGTTTCAGGTTACCCTTTTGTGTAAAGTCTTCGTGACAATATTCACACTTGTATGGTTTTTCCTTTGTATGAGTCCGGATGTGTTGTTTCAGGTTACACTTTTGTGTAAAGACTTTGTGACAATATTCACACTTGTACAGTGTTTCCTTTAAATGCTGAGTCCGGATGTGTTGTTTCATGTTACTCTCATCTGCAAAGCCTTTCTGACAATACTCACAATTGTGTGGTTTTTCATTTGTATGAGTTTGAATATGTCGTTTCAGGTGACACTTTTGTGTACAGACTTTTTGACAATACTCACACTTGTATGGTTTTTCCTTTGTATGAGTCCGTATGTGTAGTTTCAGGTGACTCTTATCTGCAAAGCCTTTCTGACAATACTCACACTTGTGTGGTTTTTCATTTGTATGAGTCCGACTATGTCTGTCCAACAAATACTTCTCAGCAAAGCATTTCACACAATATTCACACTTGTATGTTTTTTCCTTTATTGTATGCGTCCTTATATGTCTCAACAGTAAATGCTTGTATGCAAAATATTTCTGACAATAAGTGCAACAATATGGTGTATCCTTTGGACATGTGCCAATGTGTCTTGTCACATGGTTCTTTGCATGACTTGTAACATGTTGCCGTAGTCTGCTAATTGAATGGAAGTAACCTGCATACTTCTTGACATGAATCGCAACATGCTGTTGTAGTCTATCTAATGACGGCAAGTTTCTTTTACAATACAAACAAGAAAACGGCTTGTAAAAATACATTGTTGGAGAATTAAACCATGATCGGTGAAAGGTTTGTTACACAGATGAAGGGAAATTGAATGAATCGCAAGATCTTCTGACCTGAGTTAGTTGTCCCTTGATGTCTTGCTTTTTCTCACAATATGTTGAAAGAGCGTCGTATCTGCACCTGCGTTTTACATAAGAATAAAAGAAAGGATAAAATATCATACATTAGTCAAGACATATTTTACATGGGATAGGATAGGATACTCTTTTAAGTCTAAAATAAAAATACACATCAAACTAAAAGGGCATGTACTCTTGTACATATTTAAACATGTTTTAAGCTAAACATTCTTTTGTTAGTGATTAGGAGACCGGGGTTCAATTCCCCGCCGGTGAATGTCCTTGCTTATTTTTTGTTGGGACATCCTCCGGTGGTTGTTAATATTTGTTGTTATGTTGTCTATTGAAAAACACCGTAGGTTGGTAAACTGTTTTATATTATATTATATATAATATAAAATAAAAATTCAGAGGTATAGACCTTCCGGAATATATCGCTACTTAGGGAGTTTCATGGACAACCATACGGTCATTTAGTCCAATCATCAGGCGAATAGATAGATAAAATAATATATAATTTGACTTATTCAGTTTCTAACTAATAATAATTTGACTTATTTATGGTTTCCTCTTGTACAGGGTTCGCAGGTTTTTGCCACAGGCGGTTTAAACCATCCGGCAAAAAACACCTTTTTGGCAAAAAAATTAAAAAAATTGTACAGGCAAAATGCAAAAAAATACTGAATTCATCTCAAAAGCCAATGATGATCATCATTATTTTTTTCTGAGTGTATTATAACTTTATATAAGGTATGTAAAACATTAATCAATTAAGTTTGCTGACAGTTGCTATGGCAAGATCTTTGGAACCAGTACAATTGACTCAAATTGGTTACATTTCATGTATTTGTTTACAATTTTAAGAAAATTGGTGAAACCAAATGTTGGCTGAAATGATTCACTAAATATTGTTTTGTGCTTTCTGATGTATTGGTAATAAGTTCCTAGCCATGTATGTTTTTTATCTCTACTTTTTGCCAGTTGTTGACATTTTTGCTGGCAGAAACTGGTAAAAACCTAGCAAAAATAGGTTTTTGCCCTTTTTGCACACAAAAAACAGGTTTTGCCGTCAATGCCCTTGTAAACAGGTCAAAAGAAATAAGTCCCACCTCTGGGAAATGTGCATTTTTCTGGAAAACAGTTAGGCTCCTTTAACCTGTTACAAATGTAAAATGTAGACTGAAATGTTACACATTTAATGTGCAATAAAGTTTCACTTAACAGTTAACCTTCGCCTTGAAATGCTGCCAGTTATTAAATTTGATGACCAATAAAAATGACACTTTCTTGCATAGGGATTGGACAAATTGATGAAATTTTAAACCCATGAAAAATTGAAACGCATGAATACACTTTCTCAAAATGGTTGTCACTTGTTTGGATAAAAATGTGAAGGACCTGTTCATGGTTGAATGAATAACATCAATTGAAAGTGTATTCAAAAGTCACGTAGAAATGGTGGTCCCCTGCATCGGAAGAGCTATCCCCGAGCACGTTAAAAGGTCAGACTCCTTCGTAAAGAGTAGGGGATCATCCCGGGTCTGTATCTGTACACACACACATCGGGCATCCCTTTAATTTAGTGCTTAAGTCACTATTGTGTTTGTCCTAGCTCTTCAGCCTAATTGTTATAAATAAATAAATAAATAAATAAATAAATAAATAAATAAATATATAATACCTAAGCTTGGAGTACACTGCACTTTGCCAAAAAGGTGAAATCATCATGTCTTACACAATGGAATGTAACTTCAGTTAAATAAGTCCGATCTTCATTATCTAAAGTTCTAATGAAAGGGTACAGTACACCAGACATGATAGAAAAACAACAGATCTAATTTCATTGATATTGAGGGCGCACCACACCAAAAAACTTTCTCATTGAAATATGTGTAAAACTGCCATATTTCAAGACACCTTTTGCTACCCTCCGGTTACATTTATGGCATACTTGTCACCTATGACCATTTTCAGTAACATCTCAACTTTAATTGAAGCCTTGTTTCATGAGGGGTTATTAACCTAAATTTTCCGCTACCGACCTGCACACAGCGCCCTCAAATAGCATTATGAAAAAGTGTCACTCAAAAAATTCAAATTCTACTCCTAACTGGAATTATGTCACAAAATAGATTTTACTCTATACCCAAAATACACCATTTTTCTCACTTTTTGGCCAATTTTTGCCCAAAACTGTTACTTTTAAAGTCTGCTTTCCTTTATAGAACGCCTTCGGCGAAAAAATCATTCATGTAGTAAAGATATCAATAGGAGTGGGCTATACAAAAAAAATGTTTTTTCTCAACATAAAATAACAACATTTTCAGTCAGGGGTCCTATAGGGGGGGGGGGGGGGGGGGGGGGGGGGGTACCGCGCCATTTTGTCCCGAAGCAATGGTCATGACGTCATATTTTGGTCGATTTTCTGAACTTTTGTATTGGATTTACGTGCAAAATATATGCCCTTGGCAGCATACTTTCCCGGGTGTGTATTGTTATAAATAAATAAATAAATAAATAAATAAATAAATAAATAAATAAATATATAATACCTAAGCTTGGAGTACACTGCACTTTGCCAAAAAGGTGAAATCATCATGTCTTACACAATGGAATGTAACTTCAGTTAAATAAGTCCGATCTTCATTATCTAAAGTTCTAATGAAAGGGTACAGTACACCAGACATGATAGAAAAACAACAGATCTAATTTCATTGATATTGAGGGCGCACCACACCAAAAAACTTTCTCATTGAAATATGTGTAAAACTGCCATATTTCAAGACACCTTTTGCTACCCTCCGGTTACATTTATGGCATACTTGTCACCTATGACCATTTTCAGTAACATCTCAACTTTAATTGAAGCCTTGTTTCATGAGGGGTTATTAACCTAAATTTTCCGCTACCGACCTGCACACAGCGCCCTCAAATAGCATTATGAAAAAGTGTCACTCAAAAAATTCAAATTCTACTCCTAACTGGAATTATGTCACAAAATAGATTTTACTCTATACCCAAAATACACCATTTTTCTCACTTTTTGGCCAATTTTTGCCCAAAACTGTTACTTTTAAAGTCTGCTTTCCTTTATAGAACGCCTTCGGCGAAAAAATCATTCATGTAGTAAAGATATCAATAGGAGTGGGCTATACAAAAAAAATGTTTTTTCTCAACATAAAATAACAACATTTTCAGTCAGGGGTCCTATAGGGGGGGGGGGGGGGGGGGGGGTACCGCGCCATTTTGTCCCGAAGCAATGGTCATGACGTCATATTTTGGTCGATTTTCTGAACTTTTGTATTGGATTTACGTGCAAAATATATGCCCTTGGCAGCATACTTTCCCGGGTGTGTGGGTGCACTTTAAATTTCAGATGTTCTAAAATGGACGGATATCTAACCAATTTGATAAAAAAACACGATCCACACACCCCAGAATTGCAAAAAAATGCATAAAATAAGTCCACTTTTTTATGCCTTTGAACAGAGTGGCGGCCGGGATTGTAGAATTTAACACAGTGCATTAACCCATGACCCATGATATAAATACATTTTTTGCGATGAAAAATTCCAATTAGCACGGTTAGTGTAGTGGATAGAAAGTAGACATGAGGAGCGAAAGGTTGTGGGTTCGAGCCCCATTAGGAGCACTTTTTGTTTTATATGCTGGATTTGCTTAGCATCATCTGTATGCTTGCCCACGAGGACACCACACTGCTGGCGTTTACCGTATCAGTAACGCCATTTTTTCTCTCGAAAATGTCAAAAAAAATTACCGTTCTTTTAAAAATAAGAATTATAATCAAATTACAAACACATTTTGTGCGAGAGCAACACACACATTTGGCAAAAATGGCACAATAAAAATCCGTTCGTTATAAATAAATGGACATGGTTAAATAATAAAACTATCACAATTACAGTCGTGGATCTCTGTGGCGTGCGTAGGCTGGCCATGTCGTTGGCAATCGGAAATCACTGGTTCGGAATATTCCTTTTATTTTTCTATTTTTTAAACTTGATGGTAGATTAATGTAACATCATTGTTATGTCAATTTTTATCAATTATAAATGCCGCCCATGCGTTTATAGTTTTCTTTTTATTTATTTATCTATCATAAATGTATCCTTGATTTATTTAACTTTGTATCTAAACAAATAAAATGCGTAAACAATTATATAATTGCTCGATAAATAGAGTGATTTAACTTGAGTTCAGTTTGATAATATGATAGCAAAACTTGTTGTAAAACCATTTTACCAGTGTGTCCAACAATTTCTCCTTTGCACACTTTGGTAATACATTCAGAGATGTCACTTTTAGCTTGTTATAGCTAGGCTCAATTATAAGCAAGTTTGCGACCGGGTTTGCGACCTCTATGATTTTAGGCTGGTAACACAATCCCACAGTGCATTTCGTTAAAACAGTGTAAATTATTTTTCCACGATACGTATCACGTGATAACCACGATCAATTTCGCAAAATATTGCAAAATGGCGCGGTACCCCAGCCCCCCCTAGGGGTCCAAGAAAAAAGTGTGCAGCGCCCTCTTGTGTCATCATATATCTTATTTTTGTGGTAGTGTAATATGCGTTCAAGAGAGACCAACCAGTAATTTAGTTTGGCCTATCAGTTAGCAGTTGGCCTAACAGTTAGCCTACTTTAAGTACTCACGGTACTGACCAAAAACCTCTGATGGGATGTGGGCTCAAAATTCTTAACCCCCTGAGAACTACCGGCCGATTGGTCAGAAAGATAGATACATGATTTATTGCACCAATCAGAGACATTTTTACAATAGTTGTATCCCTGATAAAGATTGGAGTGAAATATTTTAATTGGCTATTCAAATGAGTATATCTTGCAATAAACCAATTAGAACCACTGTAAGATAGACAGGTAGACCCCAGGGGGTTAAGAACCGCTGCAATATATGAAGACACAGCATCTCTCCCACATTATCCATTATAAATTGAAAGAATTCAGAAAAGGGCATGTAAAACCATCCTTGGCTGTGATTACTCGTCTTATGATGATGCTTTGTCTTCTTGTCAAATTGAATCCCTTGCTTGTAGAAGAACAATTCAGTGTCTAAAATTTGCATCAGGCCTGGCCGACAATATTAGAACAAAACATCTCCTTCCTACACCAGATTTGAAGTTCATGGCAGAAGATTACGCAATGCAGATTCAGTTTCACAATTACCGTTCAGGACAACCCGCTTTCAAAACAGCCCTGTGCCCTATTTTGTCAATCTTTTGAACAATTCATTTTAGGTGACTGCCCAGTATACATGTATTGTGATTTTATGTACTGTCTACATTTTACATGTTGTGATTATTTTGATAATGTGTAATATTAGGTCAATATCATATGGGGGAGGGGGAGGGGGAGGGGGAGGGGGAGGGGAGGGGCTGATAGTACTTTTCGTGTGCAATGTTGTATGGTAGGTGTGCTTGTGAGTTTGTGTATGAGTGCATGCTTAGTGGATACATGTGTTGTCGAATTGTGTGGTAAAGGGGGTTTATGTGTGGAGAGGTGAGTGTACATTTGTGGTGTTAGGATGTTTTGTGTTTTGTTTCATTTGCTTGTAAAATGTGTGTGGTGTGTGGTTGGATTCTTAAGGGATTTTATAATTTTTGTGTGGGATTTGCAATCATAATAATAACATAATCATAATTATGTATTTTTGATGATAATATTATATGTTTTTATATTGTAAAAAATGCGCAATTTGGCCTTTGGCCACGATGTTATTTTATAATAAATTGAATTGAATTGAATTGAATAACATGCAATAGGTACAGGGTTAATGAGACATGCACCAGCTCTACAGCATTACTATAGTTTCTATCTGATGGAAAATAGTACTTGTAACCAGGAATTGGGAGAGAGGGTAATGAACCTGAGAATTGAGATCAAGTCTACTCATATACAAGCATGGCTCTGTTCAGCTTTCAGATGGTAGTAAAACGCATCACACTTCGATTATTGTAGGACAGATTAAAACAAAAATCAAATTTGTAGGTATCTTTAAATAGATGAAAACCTTGACTGGAAATGTCACTCTGACTGCATTTCAAATACTTTATAGAGAAACATTGGTATCATGAACCATTTTTAATATTTTATTCCAGCACGTATAACATACTCTATATTGTACTTTTATTATGCCTTACATTAACTATGGTATCCTCATCTGGGGAAATGCATGTAAAACTTCTTGGATAAACTTATCAAACTTCAAAAATGGGCAATAAGAACAATTTCTAATAGCCATTACAGATGTCATACTCAGCCTTTATTCAAGGAGTACAACATTTTGAATATTGAAGATCCTACGGAACTACAATTCAGGAAATAACTGTTGGAACACTTTGAGGACTTCGTTATAATCAACCCCCCCCCCCCCCCCCCCCCTCCCCCGTCAATGTGGTTGGAACCGTTTCATCTCCACGTACATTGATTGGTAAGGGCGGGCGATGGAGAAGTAGCTTTAGCTCTACATACAAGTTTGTTGCAAAATCAGCGCTTGAAAATTGTCCCATAACGCTAACCCCGGTTTAGGGTTTTTGACCGGGATCATAATTTTCGAGGAAAAACGCCAACTAAATCTCCGGGAACCTGATTGGGATTCGGTCCGAGGACCCTCCGTTCTCAAAATTCTGCTGCCCGACTCGTGTCACGGTGCTAAAGGCGTGACCATATGAAGCCGATTATTTGTGAGCTTTACTGGCTCCCTGTTCAGCAACGCTTACAATACAAGATTGCTCTGCTCTCATTTAAGGGGGATGTGCACCTTCGCATAGCCTCCGTAAAACTGCCGTAACTTCTTCATTATTCATTTAATCTTAATAAAAGTATACATTTTTTTGCAGGAAAGGGTTCAATGAATCCAACTATGATCATGAAATTGACCATTTTGGCGAAAATTATAAAAAACATGTTTTTTGACCCATTTAAGGTTCTGCAAAGATAACTCAAAATATATTCTGCCAAATTGTGTCATACTAGTTTTATTATATTCCTCATGCAATTCCCTAGGAATCGTGTTTTTTTTTTAAATTCCTTTATTATTTTTGGAATTATAGACCAAAAAGTGCTAAAAAACATGATTTTTAACCTCCAAAAACGTGAAAATCATGTTTTTTGGTAAAAAATCATACTTTTTGGCACTTTTTGGTCGATAATTCAAAAAATAATAAAGTAAAATAAAAAATAAAAAAACGATTCCTAGGGAATTGCATGAGGAATATAATAAAACTAGTTAGATAAAATTTAACAAAATATATTTTGAGTTATCTTTGCAGAACCTAAAATGGGTCAAAAAACGTGTTTTTTATCATTTTCTCCCAAAATGGTCAATTTCATGATCATGTTTGGATTCATTGAACCCTTTTCTGCAAAAAAATGTATACTTTTATATAGATTTAATAAATAATAAAGAAGTTACGGCAGTTTTAGGGAGGCTGTCAGCCCCCTTAAGGCATTAAACAATATGGCACCAGCATATATCACAGAACTCCTAACTAAATACACTCCCGGGAGAACCCTTCGCTCTTCTACTCAAAATCTTCTTCACATCCCGGCTACAGGAAACACAAAATTTTACAGTAACAGAACCTTTGCGATCATAGCACCAAAGATTTGGAACAGTTTACCATCATATATTCGCTAGGGTGCATCATGCCCCCCTTTTGTCAACCAAATTTAATGTAGCTAGTCTTAAAATGTTCCAAATGTAGGAATAATAAGATTCCCAAAATTTAAATTCATTCCAAGTTCGTCTTCTGGGTCCTCCGTAGCCCTAAAGTTTGAATGAATAGCCCATAGGAACATTGCGCAATAGCCATATGGCAGCTATAATTTTTCTAACGTATAATGGTACATACAATGGCTGCCATGTACTTGAAATTCATGATTAGGATGGTATGTAATTGGGGTTTGTTTTCAACCAAACTTAAAGTTCAAATAAATATGGCATATACATCACACAAATGAATAGCTGCCATGTGCTTATTTAGCATAGTGCTTGCTGCCATTTACAAATAATAGCTGTATTTTAACTATATTTCAAAGCACACTTATGCTAAAATCTTACCCACAGTTCATGTGGGAGGAAAGTCACACTTTCTCTTAGCACTCCTTTAATGTTTGTCTTCATAAAGTTTACGTTTACGCAGATTTGGCCTATTCTTCCTGTCCTGTTCAACAACCAGAAGGTACTCTCTTCTCTCGGTTTCGAGCAAAGTTTGACTTGTTTCCACATTCATGTAACGAGGATCAGCCCTTTTCCATATTAGACCTTCCTCAATTTGGAGATGCAGACACAGGATTACTAGACGGTATGCAAATTGATACTTTGGAGATCTTAAAGCCAAAGGCAGAAATGAAGAGAGACGACTGCCTTGAATTCATTGAGCTAAGTAAGGTATTCTTGGGTGATCAGAAGGAGCTGACATTTAAGCGACCTGGTGCAATCCTCAAGGCAAGGTGGATGGCAAAGTTACTCTACTCCAGGTCACCTGAAAATAACATTGCCCAGCTGCCACAAGGAACAGTCGCAACAAAGCATCAGCTACCCAAGATACATGACTTTGTCATATTTGCAACCGTCATCTACAGTTCATGGTGGATAACCTGTAGTCATACTGCTGATGCACCCTGGAATGATCTTGACCTCTACAAGCGCCTATTAGCTTACAATTCTATGAATTCTTCAGTATCACAAAGTGCAATCAAGGCACTAAAACAGCATCTGTGGTACCTAACTGAAGAGATGATTCCTCTTGCCCTCTTCAGTGGAATTGTGCCAAACACAGAGAAGCAAGCAATCGCGGTTTAACCTTTAGCGGTAAAACCAGAAGACTTCAAGTAACCGATTTGGCGGGGAGTTTGGTAAACCAACCTTCCCAGACGACATCACACAGTCAACTTCACTCGCAGACTTGGTCGGACCCAACTCATGGTTCATGATGAGGATATTGCAGATCGATCATCAATTTCTTGAAAAGAGAGTTGAGAACTGGGTATGTGTGCTACTTATCAGACTTCTAAAAGCAACATCAGTGCCATCAATGTCGTCAATGATTAAGCCGAGCGTGCAGTGAAATTGACCTCTGATTTCCTCACCGCAAAATCTGAGAGCCATTATCAAAATGTTCTACAGGTTGTTGAACAGGACATGAAGAATAGGCCAAATCTGCGTAAACATAAACTTTATGAAGACAAATATTAAAGGAGTGCTAAGAGAAAGTGTGACTTTCATCCCACATGAACTGTGGGTAAGTTTTTAGCATAAGTGTGCTTTGAAATATAGTTAAAATACAGCTATTATTTGTAAATGGCAGCACTATGCTAAATAAGCGTGTCATACCACATGGCAGCTATTTATTTTTGTGATGTAAATGCCATTGTCATTTAAATTTTTAACTTTAAGTTTGATTGAAAACAACTCCCAATTACATACCATCCTAATCATGAATTTGAAGTACATGGCAGCCATTGTATGTACCATTATACGTTAGAAAAAGTATAGCTGCCATATGGCTGTTGCGCAATGTTCCTATGGGTTATTCATTCAAACTTTAGGGCCACGGAGGATCCAGAAGACGAACTTGGAATGAATTTAAATTTTGGGAATCTTATTTCTACATTTGGAACATTTTAAGACTAGCTACATTAAATTTGGTTGACAAAAGGGGGGCATGATGCACCCTAATATTCGCTCAATGCCATCTCTTGGCCAATTTAAAAAGTGTCTCAAGACTCATATCTTTAAGTCCATACATAGTGTCTGATTGTTCAATTGTCAACTATTGTGCAGGCCCTCTGTATTTTTGATACGCAATTCCTGTATCTCATATGTTTTTGTTTGTATTTTATGTATTGTACTTTTATCTCTGTTTTTAAGCGCTTTGAGAACTTGTTGTAAGGAGCTATATAAGTATTTTGTATTATTATTATTATTATTATTATTAAGCCCCACGTCCCACCCACTAAGCCACCACCCTCAGCTACAAGTACACATTCGCGCAGTATACTGCGCTCACTATATAGGCTCGGTTGACTACGTCATCGAAAACCGACGGCGCATGCGTTTGGAGAGGGACTTAGGATTAGCATTTTTAGCACTCAGGGGAGTTAGGGTTAATGTGTGATATTAGCGGAGAAATGAACTTCCAACACCAAATTTCCTTGATTGGCTGGATGAAGTCCAAAAACAATCATCTGATTTTAAATTTTTAACCATAACTTCTTTATTTGTAAGTCTTTTTGATCAAATTTTCAGTAAATAGAGATAATATAAATCTCCTGATGTACCATCATCAAAAGGTGTCTACAATTATGAATTGGTCATATGAAATACCCAAACCTGAATACTTGCTCCTATTATTCAAGGAAGCCTGACTTATTTATTTTAAACAAGGCGGTTCTCGAACATGTTGTCGTAGTCTGCCAATTGAATGGAAGTAACCGGCATACTTCTTGACATGATTCGCAACATTCTGTTGTAGTCTTTCTAACGACGGGAAGTGTCTCTTATTACAATACAAACAAGTAAAAGACTTGTAAAATACATTGTTGGAGAATTAACCATGATCAGTGAAAGGTTTGTTACACAGATGAAGGGAACTTGAATGAATCGCAAGATCTTCTGACCTGAGTTAGTTGTCCCTTTGATGTCTTGCTTTTTCTCACAATATGTTGAAAGAGCGTTGTACCTGCACCTGCGTTTACGTAAGAATAAAAGAAAAACATATCATACATTAGTCAAGACATATTATACATACATGTAGGATATGATGCTCTTAAGTCTTAAAATACACATCAAACTAAAAGGACATTATTCTTGTACATATTTAAACATGTTTTTACAAACAGACATACATACATGTACATTGTGTAAAATTATGTAATACTTTTTATACAACTGTGGTGCTTTGCTGTAATGCATCTTTTATATCATATTTTTAAAGTTTTTGATGTTATTTTGTTGTTATATAATTGTATGCCATTTTTTGATGTATGTTATTTGTACAGCGCATTGATCTTTTGGAAATGCGCTCTATAAGCACCGGTAAATAATAATACATACAATAGGCTTTTATAAAGCGCGATTTCGTAAAGATCACAGTGCTAAAGATGATAGAACAATACAAAATAGTAAAGAACATAAAAACAAAACAAAGGGACCTGACTGAAGCATGCAATGAGCTACTTGGGGAAGAGGTGCGATTTCAGACCCTTCTTAAAGCTAGAAACCGTTCTGGCACAACAAATGGATGGCGGTAGGGCATTCCATAGCCCAGGAGCAGAATAGCAAAATATCCTGTTGACAGCTGACTTAATTGTCCTGTTGTGGATTTTCTGTACAACTAGACTAGTGACGTCAGAGGCTGATTGCAACCCCTCAAGCGCTGGTGATTACAAAGTAAGGCACGATGTAAGCTGGACCCAGTCCATTTAGGCACTTGTAGACGTAAAGCAAGATCTTAAAGCAAATATGTTGATTAACAGATAGCCTAGCCAGTGCAGTTGGTGCAAAAGTGGGGATGCATGGTCTTTTTTGGATTTACAGAAGATCAGTTTAGCTGCCCAGTTCTGGAGGCGCTGAAGCCGGGCAATCTCCTTTGCATTTGAGCCTGCTAAAAGAGCATTCCCATAATCAAGTCGTGAAAGAACCATTGATCGAACAATGTGATTGCATGTTCAAATCCATGGATCGTGCAATGGTACGGAGATGGAAAGCAACACTACATGATATTGCTGAGACCTGGTCTGCCATTGTCATTTGACTGTCAAAGATCACACCAAGCTTAGGTTCCTTATATTCTCAGATGGCATGATGGTCTCAGAACCAATTTGAAGTGAGACTGAAGGCATACGGTGCTTATTGTATGATGAAACTGCAACCAAAATTTCTGTTGTGTCATTGTTCAATCTGCTGATCAATGTCTTTAATGTTCATGGAGGATCTGACTTCATTTTGAGCCTTAGGTCTTTGTACATTAACTTTGCAAAGAACAGCGTGGTGATCGGACATCCTAGTCCCACTCTGCTGTATTTAACTAGATTATTATCCAGTCTGGATATAACAAGATCCAGAGTGTGGCCTCATTTGTGGGTGGGTACATGAATATGTTGATGGAAACCAATCCATCAATTGATGACAGAAAGCGGCGAACAGCGGCTCTATTAGGGTTATCTATGTGCATATTAAAGTCCCCTACAATAATGACTTCTCCACTCAGAGCATAAAGTTGCAACAGAAAGTCGTCAAAGTCTAAAAGAAACCATGGAGTGGTTAATCTGTTCTCAGTGGATGGGTGTAAACAGTAAAATAGTGGACTTTTCTTTCCCTGTCTGAAATGATGGTTTGCTCAAATATATCAGAATGGAATTCAAAGGGAATTACTTGTAACTTAAATGAACATCGGTAGAGTATGCCTATACCATATACATATACATATATACATATGAGGCTGATCGGTTTGTCACGGACGGACGTTTGTGCAAAACATGAGCAAAAAACAGTTTGTAAAAAGTAACTACTGACATTTATTCAACTTTTTATGTTTAATGTTATAGAGAATCATCAACTTTATTGAAATACACACAAAAAAATAAGGTGTGGTTTGTTGCTAAAAATAGAACGACGGAAATGTTTGTGTCACGGACGGACTAGATAGAAATAGGGTTCTCTACCTTTTAGTGCTTCTTTTTAATTTCTATCTAGTCAACTCCATATTCCCCAATGCTTTCCAGGTCAAATAGTAAGTAAGATACATGGTTTGAATATCTGATACACAGCATTTAAAAATATTTCTTATTTTTTACAGGGGTAGGGTAACAAACTTTGTCACGGACGGACATTTTTGAGCGTCACAGACGGACACAAATGTTAACTACATAAAAAACTTTGAAATTGCCACTTATTTACACTTTAATATGAAAAAATGGTATCAAATACTTACAAAATAGTAAGAAAAATGTTAAGTCATGAATTTTCAATCTTAGTAATAAAAAGCAGTCAAGATATTAGTCTTTTTCCAACACTACGGACAAGATAGAAATAGGGTTCTCCGGACCATTAGTACTTCTTCTTAATTTCTATTTAAACAATTCCATTCCTCAAGCTTTCCAGGTCAAATAGTAAGTGAGATACATGGTTTGATACACAGCATTTGAAAACAGATTTATTTTTTACAGGAGAAGGGTAGACCTGTAACAAACTGTGTCACAAACGGAAATTTGTTAGCGTCACGGACGGACACAGATGTTGAAGAACTTTGAAATTGCCACTTATTTACATGACAAAATGGTATCAAATACTTACAAAATAGTAAGAAAAATTGTATGTCATAATTTGTTTAATCTTAGTAATTAAAAAGGATCACAAGATACCAAAACCAGTGTGATGGTTATATTCAAAGGTTGCAGAATTTGGCACTTTGATAGCAGAGGGTGATCGGTTCAAGGTTCACATTGGTGTGAAAAAAAATACTTTTTTGATATTGATATTGAAATGTACCTCACAATATTGGACAACATCTTGGCTAACTGAAACTGCATTCGAAAAGAAGAAAAAATGCGGAAACAGTTTTCGGAACAGTCTATTATTGCCCAAGGGGTAGAAACAAGATACGTCATGGATGGACGGACATTATTAGTAGAAGTTGACCTTGCCATATTTTATGTTAATGAAACATTTTCAATTTTTTTTAATTAAAAATTGATAGATGGCACATTTATCCATTAAATAAGAATTTTTTTTTTTTTAAAAAGTTCTGGGAAGTAATTACCCTGCCCTTGTGATAACTTTTTGATGCAGAGCTGTCCGTCCGTGACGCAAAAAAAGTTTTAAAGTTTTACAACTTTTTTCAAGGAAAGAGAGAAAAAATAAAAACATAGTGAGCGAAGTTTTACAACTTTTTTCAAGGAAAGAGAGAAAAAATAAAAACATAGTGAGCTATCTCCCCTATATACCCCTTTCTCATGTAGAAATGAAACTTAACAATGGCGTCAATAAATAAGTTAAATCAGTGATTAAAAGTTGTCACGGACGGACACAAATTTTGTCACGGACGGACATTATTCAGTTCTGAGTACAAATGCCAAACTGAATCCTGCCCCTCTTACCATAAATGGCAAGAGATATATCTGCTGCATCATATAAATAGACTGTATGCTGTGATACAACTTTGTAAAACAATTTTGACCCTTCTTTGATAAATTTTGTTCAATTAATTGTGTAAAAGACTGTATGCTGTGATACAACTTTTTAAAACATTTTTGACCCTTCTTTGATAAGTTTTTGTTCAATTAATTGTGTAATTAAAGGTTAGTGATAATGGATACATGTAGGCATCCAACCGTGTTTTGAGTTTTTCAAAGTTTCATGAAGAAAAAGCCTGCAACTTTTGATAGTGCAAAGCTTAAAATTAAATTTGTGCTAACATCTCCAATGATACTTTCTGATTTCAATGCTGTTACTTGCTTTTATTTCACATACACTTATTATATGGGGCAATTTTAAACAGGGGCAATTTTAAACAGTGTCTTTTCACTGATCTCATGCTACCCCTTTTATTTGCAAGCATTATTTCAGCATGTACAGGCAGTAAGGTTAACAAGCGCAAGCTATATTACAGATTCACCAAAGAAGATCTGCTGAGGGTTCACAAATGCGCAAATGCGCAAATTACTTCATTTGACTTCAAGTAATTTTACAGTGCACCTGGTGAGCATCATAACATGTGCTCACTGCTGTAGCAAACCTACTCATTTGCATAAAGGGATACCTGTATGGACTAGTTCATTTAATGGTAAGAAGGGTGGTATTCAGCTTTGCTTGTGTGCTCAGAACTGAACAGTAGCTAACAGTGTCCGTCCGTGACAAAATTTGTGTCCGTCCGTGACAACTTTTAATTAAAGATTTAACTAATTTATGCCTGCCCCAATTAATTAATACTCCTGCATGGGGAAGAATACATATAAGGGAGATACTTCACTAAGTTTTTATTTTTTTACTTTGTCCTTGAAATTAGTTTAAAAACTTTTAAACTTTTTTTGTGTCACGGACGGACAGCAAAACATCAAAATGTTAACGCAAGTCTAGCGATATAACTTCCCCAGAACTTTTTTCCCAAATATTTACTTATTTGATGGAAAAGTGTGTCAGCTATCAACATTACATCACAAAACTCTGAAAATGTTACATTAACATAAAAATATAGCATGATGAACTTGAACTAAAATGTCCGTCCGTGACGCATCTTGTTTTCACCCCTTCGACAATAATGGACTGTTCCGGGAACGTACCGCATTTTAATTTTTTTAAAATGCAGTTTCAGATAGCCTAGATATTGTCCACCATTGTGAGGTACCTATCAATATCAAAATTAGAAATGTATTTTTTCATAACCATGTTAACCTTTAACCGATCAGCCTCATATACATATGAGATTTTATAATGCACTATTTCATTTAGATCACGGCGCTGGCAGCAAACAAACAAAACAAAAAGGTACAATCAACAAACAAATCAAAATGTACCAATAAAAACTAGTACTACATGTATACAGAAAGAACAATTAAGTAGGAAACAGATGAGTCTTCAGTTGTTTTTTGAAAACTTGTAAGGATTCACAGAGTCTGATGTTGTTGGGTAGATCATTCCATAGTTTAGGACCAGCAACAGCGAAAGATTTATCTGCGGCAGAGTTTTTTGTACGTTGAACAACTAGGAGAGATCGATCAGACCCAGATCGAAGACCAGGTTCATAATGAGCAATGCACTGATTCAGATAGATAGGTCCAGTATCATTAAAGGTAGATGACCCGATCACATTTTCGTAACACATAATTATTTCAAACATACGGAGATTTTCATATCATATGAAAGCTCGTATTTTTCTCATCATCATACTGAAATTTGACGGCCTAAATCGGTATAATTACGGAGAAATCGATGAAATAACGTCGAATTACCGCGAATGGTGGTATACCACCGATATAGTTTGTGTACTACTCAATGGGTACAGTTCACAGCATCTTGTGCGTGTAAAATAAGAACCATTAGAGCTATGCAACTCAAACTTTGGAACACGACTTTTTTAAGGATGACCTTTCATGTAGAATAGAAAACTTCAAGTTGAAAATCGGAATGTGATCGGGTCATCTACCTTTAATACATTTATATATATGAACACAGAGTTTGTAGATAATACGCTGTCGCAACGGGAGCCAATGAAGTTCTTTGAGCAACGGAGATGCCGAGTCTCTTTTTCTACCTCCACAGACAAGGCGCGCTGCCCAGTTTTGTAATGATTGTAATTTGTTGAGATCAGATTCATTTGAACCAAAAAGTAGCGAATTTCCGTAATCAAGTCTAGAAAGTATGAGTGCACGAGCTACGTGGTGGCATGAATTGTAGTCAAGAAAACGGCGAATTCTAGACATGTTGCGGAGATGGAAGCTTATATTACGACGGAGATTGGCAATATGGACTGACATAGACATGTTAGAGTCAAAGAGAACGCCTAAATTACGCACACTTGTTGTCGGTTTTATGGAACTATCTCCAATGTTGAGTTCAACAGTAGGCATGATACGTGTGGAATGAGGTGACCCAAGAACCAGGAACTCAGTTTTGTCCTCGTTTAATTTCAAGAAGTTCTTAGTCATCCATGATTTTATCTCCGTAATACAAGAAGCAATTGACGAAAGTGCATTGTTGATAGATGTCTGATCTTTGGGATTGAAAGTGGTGTAAATTTGCGTATCATCCGCATAAATATGATACGAGAGACTGTGTTTTTTTATGATTTGTCCAAGTTGAAGAGTATAAATAGTGAACATTTTTGGTCCCACAACCGACACCACAATTTAAAGGTTTCGACTTGGAGAGTACATCATTAATAAAAATGCGGCTCGTTCTTCCATCCAAGTAGCTTTTAAACCAGTTGAGAGCTGTCTCATTAATTCCAATACATTGATTTAGTCTTTGAAGCAATATTTGTTGATCCACTGTATCAAAAGCAGCGCTCAAATCTAGTAACACCAAGAAAACCCCTTTTTGTTTGCCAATTGCATACATAATGTCATCCTTAACTTTTAACAAAGCTGTCTCGGTGCAATGAGCAGCTTTATATGCAGATTGGAAAGGTTCATTCATTTGGTGCAGGTCCATATGATCAGCAAGACGAGATGTGACAACTTTTTCTATAATTTTGGAGAGGAAAGGCAAATTCGACACCGGACGATCGTTTTTGAGAATATCATGATCCAAGGAAGCTTTTTTGAGAATAGGTGTTATTATCGCGTGTTTCAGCGAGTCAGGAAAACAACCAGTAGATAACGATGTGTTGACAATATGAGTAATGACAGGTAGAAAAGTTTCAATGTTAGACTTGATTAACCATGTTGGCACTGTGCATCACTAGTGGGGTGTGGAACAAAGGCCAGGGAAATGTGAAAAGCGCTCCACAACAAACGCAGGGGTCCGTGAATACAGGTCGGGCGGATTGCAATTTTGATACAAGCGAAATCGTGGTAAATAGTCGGACAAATGCCACGAATTGTTATAGAATGACAAAAGGTTGGAAAGCTAACAAAAAGCTGATGGATAATGATGATGATGATAGGTATGTTATTTTATGTAATGGGTTTATTGTACAGATTGTACATGATGAAGATCCTAAACCAAGTAGAATTGTTGGTAAGGATATTGTTGATGTTGTTAATGAAGAATATTTGGGGAGTGGGTGTTTGGAAAAGGTTGTGAGTGGAAATTTGCCCATGGATATGCAGGTGACTGTGAACAGTCGGGAACGTAAGTTGGTTAATGGGACAATTGGAGAGTCACAGGTAAATGTATTGGAGGAAATGACTTGTTTGAATGACTTGGGAATAATTTATAGTGAAGGTGATGCAAGTGGGAAACAGCATGATGTGGAGGTCAAGGTGCATTTTCCAGAGTCACAGTTGGATAATGTCATGGGGTGTCATGATGTTGCTGGGCAGGAATCTAGAGATGCGGAGAAATCCGTGGCTGCTGTTAGTCATATTTCCGTGAAGGGGAAGACTGAAAGTCAAATAAACCAAGTAGGGATTCTGGAAGATGTTGTTGATTGTGGGAGTGCAAGTATGAAGTTTCAGTGTTCTGAAATAGGTGTAAAGATTGACAGAAATGAAGTGTCTTATGTGGTGGCAGAGACTGTCGACAAAAGCGAAACGATGGTGAAATGTCGGGGTAATAAAGTTGTGAGGGACGGTTGCGTGAGGTTTGGATATGATTCGGAAAGGGCGATGGTAAATGTAGTTCATTGGATAGGTAGTAGATGGTAAGGGAGAAGATCAAGAAACCTTCAGGACTTTGTAGGTCACATATACAAGGCTAGGTAACAGGTTGAAGTCTGTCATGATTTCAGAGATCAGGGTAGTTAAGCGAGTCAAGCTGAAGTCCAAATTAAGGCGTTGGGCTCAATGAAATAGAAGGAAAGGGGACAAGTATTCGGGCGCGTATCCGGTGCGCTTAGGATTCGGCGCGCGCATGCCATGCGACTGGAGGCGCAGAAAAAAAGATTGTAAATATATCATGTGTGATTGCCAAGCAGGGCGTAATAAATTGATATTCTAACCACCAAATGCTATGGGATCTCAATTAAAATTAAAAGATATTCCATTTAGATTATGAACTCTATAATATTCTAAAACACGAGGGTTTCGATAACGAGGTTGTAATGATTATCGAATGACGCAATATTTTATTTAGTTCATTGAGATATGATTTTGTAGATTTATGACGAATAAAATACGCTTAGGATAGACAAATGCTATATTAACATGCTATTAAGATAGCATTCGCCAAAAGAGGGGGTAGTGCCGGGGTCCAAGGCTTACTGACACAGACTTTAGTACGCAACGCAATGCGCAATGCGGTAATACGTCGTGACGATGAAGCAACGCGGGAGAGAGAAGAAACAAAACAAACGGGGAGGCAGAACAAAGGAGGCTGGAGATCAGCACGGAAGGGCTGAGGGCCATGCCGGATAGAAAGATACGGCACTGAGAGACTATAATAGCTCATTCCTGTTAAATGAGAATTGGAGAACATAAATAAAAGATACGGCACTGCGAGAATCTTCAGTTGTCTATGGCAGGACGATAATAAGTCTAGCTCATTCCTGTTGAATGAGAATCGGAGAACAAAAATAAAAGATACGACACTGCGAGTCTAACTTCTGAAGTCTATGGTAGACTTGTGAACCGGTCCAGTACAGGGTGTATCAACAAAATTAGGACACTTTTTTATGACGGTGTAATACTTGTTATAATCATTGGACCATGTCCAATTTAGTCTCAATGTAAAGCCCAATTAATTATTATGATATCCTGAAAATATGAGATCAATCCGATGAAAAATAAGAAAACTAGCATGATTTGCATAAACCATGTCATTTACTGGTTTGTACAATGGGATTTACATGTATAGACCAGTAAATAACATGGTTTACGTTTCAATAGTTGCAATAATTATAAACATAGAAAATAATCTATCAGTCAATAGCAAAGATTAGTTTGGTAATCCATTTAATTCTGGCACAAATCAATACTGGCTAAATAATCCACAAACCAGATGCATGCATATTCTGTGCAAATTAAAAAGGTTCTCGAACCCAGTAGATGGTTCATTAGTATTACCATGATATTGGCATAAATAGTGTGCGCGTTCATGTTACTCTACTGTTATGTGTGAATGACCATTGTACATACTACAAAAAAGATTGCCTTGCCTAATAGGTCACAATTTCCTTAATTAATGATGGATTTTTCTCATCTCTTCAGGATTTTATCTTTATCGGTTGTACTTTACATTGAAATAAAAATTGGTCATGCTTCAGTGATTTAACAAGGATTTAAACCATCATCAAAAAGTGTCCTAATTTTTTTGATACACCCTGTACGGAACATCGCTGCTGAAGAACTGACTTCTGTATTTTGCCGACGATATTGAAGACCTTCAATAAGACTCTCGAACCCGCGACAACTGACCTTCTGGTGGAACATGTTATACAAACGATAAGTGCACTTAGCCAACTAAATCATAGTCTGCTTTAGTATACCTTTTTCCTTTTCTTTGTCACTCTATGAACATGTACCGATAGAGGGCTCACTCCCCATGGACCGCTCCCATCCTCTGATCTCACCCCGGGAAAAAAAGGTCTACTTGCATTGGATTGACCTCGTTGACCTCCGTATACTTTTACATTAGTGCTCGTCCAAAAATTGGACGCATACGTAATGAGCAATTTGTTCGCGTGGGGTTCAAAATTAACCAATGGCAGACACGATAAATACGAAGTATATGAATATTTATATACGTCTTCGCAGAGAGACGAATCTTGCTCACTTGATAAATTCAAAATGTCGATTTTCTGGCACTGTATAGCCGCCGTTTCGGTCTAAAATCACACTTTAGGAGTTATCTTTGACATTGGTCCTCGCCCAAAATATGTTCCTCAGAGATATAGCTACATTTCCGCATATGTGACTATTTCCATGCTATTTCCTATCTTTCAATATCGTGTAATAAAAAACCTTTTTTACGTTTGAACAGAGACAAATAATTTGATCATTGTTTACGATAACTAGAGACTCTTACACAGCCACAGAAATACCACCTTCACGCGTTTCTAGATGTACAAACAGCAAATTCAATATTAGCGCGTTATGAAGGGGTGTGATACTATCGTGACGCATAAAAAGCATCGTCCCTAGTAATCCCTAGTGTGCTCAAGCACAGTTCTTTTGTAAATCCAATGCCAGTAGACCTTGTATTTGGTCGGTTCTCGGATGGGAAGTATCAGGGGGTGTTGTTCGATCAGGGGCACCCGACGAGAAGTTCAGGATGTAGTAATACATAACATTAGCTGCTCCTCAGAGCTAGCTAGAATGCGCGGTATTAACTACATTTCCCAGCTAGGGCCGGTCAAAATACTCCTTTGGCAGCCAGAAGCCAAATTCCGTGAAGAATTTTGAAAGCTAGGGGAACGAGTGTTTAGACATATCAACCAGCTAGGATAATTTATTTATAAATTTATATTTCAGCTAAATTCATCGAATTTTCTGTTCTAAACATTAAATATATAATCCATAAAATCCATAAAACACAAATTTGATATCATTACCTCTCAAATTGATGCCAATTTTGCCAGCTAGATTGTCTGGATGACTTAAAAATCGTTTGCCAGACAGGAATTCATTGTATAAGAAAAAAGAACCAGCCAGATTCGAAACATCAGAGGAGCAGGTATTTGCCAGGAAACCTCGTTGGGTGCTCCTGTTCGATTGTGTGACAGTGAAATTATTCAAATTATACAAGGCATACGAGTAGACTATTTGGTCGGTTCTCGGATGGGAAGTATCAGGGGGTGTTGTTCGATTGTGTGACAGTGAAATTATTCAAATTATACAAGGCATACGAGTAGACTAACTAAATCAGTGATCACTGAGCGCGTGAAATGTGTTGCAATGTTTATTCATGATTGTTGTTTTATATTAAATTGTTGTTTATAAAGTCTGTGTATAATAAATCGTTTAATCAGTAGACCAGCCAAAGGTAATAAATGTGCTTTAAAATAATTTATCACGGCATTTTTTGTTACAGCTTGACACCCAGGCTAATTCAACTCCTTAACTAGTTACCTTTCGAATGAAGGGGGGTGACAAAAATAGAAATCGATTTTTGGGCCTATTTCAGCCTAAAAAGACCATTTTTGGGCAAAAATTATGTTTTTGCGTTTTCTGTGTAAATTTTATCTTTGAACAATTTACTATCCACCAATAATCAGTTCGACGTCGTTTAATGTATATTTAAGGAATAATTCGTACCTAAAGCTGCTAAAATATAAAGAAATTAAAGGCACAAGGGAGTACAAAAGGGCACTTTTCTCGGTTTTATAGTTTTATTTGCCACTTATATTCGCTAGTTGATTAATCTATCACATGATGCTTGATTAAATCAACAAACTAGTTTGACATGACATGACATGGTCTATGACATTTATAGATAATTTTATGATGACAAATAGGGTAAAATTTAACATTAAAGGGGCATTCAAGGGTTATTTAATATGAGTGTATAGAATAACTAATAGTTAATTAGAGGCGTATCTAGGCGGGGTCTTCCATGCACACCAGGACTCACTAAACCAACTTTTTGAACTTACTTTCATGGTCCTAAAATATATTAAGGATGTTACCAACATTAATTTTGGTGTTCTAAAGGGTTATTCAAGATGGCATCCAAAATGGCCGCCAAAATGATCAAATCTCATAAAAGGATCAGCCAACATTATGATGATGGTATATAGGATGTATATGATGTTTATTAGACTATTAAAAACTCATATCCAGCACGTTTGCTTTTTCAACATAATTATTTCAAATCAAAGATGGCGGCCAAAATGGCCGCCTTAATGTAAAATATCCTATAACAGCGTGTATTGCATTACATATACCAACTAATATGTTGTACTGATATGCTAATGCTTTTAGATAAACAACCCACCTCTCTAACAGTTTAATTGCTTATCACTCTCGTAAATGGACCTCATCTAGTAATATATTTAGCTAACTACCAGTTTCTAACTGTCTAAACAGATAGATTACTGATTTTATGGTTAGGGAAGTTGAAAACCTATCTTAGTAGTAGAAATATCCAAAGGATCACCAAACAGTTACATGTGAAAGCAATTATACATAAGTAGCTGTACGAATGTATCAATGACCTTATTATTCGATTATATTATTATATATCCTTTACTTTCTTAATTGCCAGGGTCATTACCGTATCACTTGCGGTCATTAAACGATCACCTGGGGTGATGAAATGATCACACAGGGTCATTACACGATCACTTTGAGTCATTAAATGGTCACTTGGGGATCATTGCACTTGGAGTAATTGAATGGTCCCTAGGGTTATCAAGTGACCGTTCGTGTCATGATTGATTGTGGTCACCACGCTATCACTTAGGGTCATTACATGATCACTTGTGGTAATGAAACGGTCCTTCAATATTGCTGAGGGTCACGTTGTGTCAATGGTCATTTTGGATTATTTCATTGTCACTTGGATTTAGTCAATGAATATTCACTTGGGGTCACTAAATAACCCCCTCCGATTACTAGATGACGGCTTGGGTCATTAAATGATGAGATGGGGTCACTAAGATAATACTTGAGGTCATGTTATGATCACTCAGGGTCATTAAACGATCACTTTGAGTCATTAAACGGTCAGTTCGGGTCATCGAAGAATCACCTGTGGTTATTACGTGACCGATCGGGTCATTAATGATTGCTCGAAATCATTACGCTATCATTTAGGGTCCTTAGATGATCGCCTGGGGTCCTTAAATTATCACCTGGAGTAATAATATGATCAATCAGGGTCAATAAATGATCAATCAGGTTCAATAAATGATTGCTCGGGGTCATTAAACAATCACTTTGAGTCATTAAATGGTTATTTCGGGTCATTGAAAGATCCCGTGGGATTATTTAAGTGAGCGATCCGGTCATTAAATGATTGATTTGGGTCATTACGCTATCACTTGGGTCATTACATGACCATTCAAGTACTCAAAGTGATTGTTTTAATGACCCCGAGAAATCATTTATTGACCATCAGTGATCATTTATTGACCCTGTGTGATCATTTATTGACCCTGATTGATTATTTTATTACCCCAGGTGATCATTTAATGACCCCAAGTGATAGCGTAATGATCCCGAGCAATCATTTAATGACCTGATCGGTCACTTAATAGCCACCAGTGATTATTCGATGACCCGAAATGACAACTTAATAAATCAAAGTGATTGTTTAATGACCCTGAGTGATCATAACATGACCTCAAGTGATATCTTAATGACCCCTAGCTCATCATTTAATGACCCAAGACATCATCTAGTAATCGGAGGGGATTATTTAGTGACCCCAAGTAACTATTTATTGACTAGATCCAAGTGATAATGTAATAATCCAAAATGAACATTGACACAAAGTGATTGTTTAATGACCCTAGCAATCTTGAAGGACCGTTTCATTACCCCAAGTGATCATTTAAAGACCCTAACTGATATAGCGACTCCAATCATTCATGACACGAACGGTCACTTGATAACCCTAGGGATTAATCAATTACCCCAAGTGCAATGATCCTTAAGTGACCATTTAATGACTCAAAGAGATCGTGTAATGACCCTGTGTGATAATTTCATCACCCCGGGTGATCAATTAATGACCGCAAGTAAAACGGTAATGACCCAAGTAATTGAGTAAGTGACGGATATATGATAATACTAATCGATTAATAAGGTCATTGATACATTCATACAGCTACTTATGTATATTTGGTGTCGATTGTAACTGGTTGATGATCCTTTTGGATATTTCTACTACTAAGATAGGTTTTTCAACTTCCCCTAATTTTCAACATAAAATCACTAATCTATCTGTTTAGAAAGTTAGATACTGGTAGTTAACTAAACATTTTACTAGATGAGGTCCATTTAGGAGAGTGATAAGCAATTAAAACTGTTAGAGGTGGGTTGTATATCTAAAAGCATTAGTATATCAGTAGAACATATTAGTTGGTGTATGTAATGCACTACACGCTATTATAGGATATTTTACATTAAGGCGGCTATTTTGGCCGCCATCTTTGATTTGAAATAATTATGTTGAAAAAGCAAACGTGCTGGATATGAGTTTTTAATAGTCTAATATACATCATTACATCCTATATACCATCATCATAATGTTGGCTGATCCTTTTATGAGATTTGATCATTTTGGCGGCCATTTTGGATGCCATCTTGAATAACCATTTAGAACACCAAAATTAATGTTGGTAACATCCTTAATATATTTTAGGACCATGAAAGTAAGTTCAAAAAGTTGGTTTAGTGAGTCCTGGTGTGCATGGAAGACCCCGCCTAGATACGCCTCTAATTAATTATTAGTTATTCTATACACTCATATTAAATAACCCTTGAATGCCCCTTTAATGTTAAATTTTACCCTATTTGTCATCATAAAATTATCTATAAATGTCATAGACCATGTCATGTCATATCAAACTAGTTTGTTGATTTAATCAAGCATCATGTGATAGATTAATCAACTAGCGAATATAAGTGGCAAATAAAACTACAAAACCGAGAAAAGTGCCCTTTTGTACTCCCTTGTGCCTTCATTTTCTTTATATTTTAGCAGCTTTAGGTACGAATTATTCCTTAAATATACATTAAACGACGTCGAACTGATTATTGGTGGATAGTAAATTGTTCAAAGATAAAATTTACACAGAAAACGCAAAAACATAATTTTTGCCCAAAAATGGTCTTTTTAGGCTGAAATAGGCCCAAAAATCGATTTCTATTTTTGTCACCCCCCTTCATTCGAAAGGTAACTAGTTAGGGAGTTGAATTAGCCTGGGTGTCAAGCTGTAACAAAAAATGCCGTGATAAATTATTTTAAAGCACATTTATTGCCTTTGGCTGGTCTACTGAATTGTAAAGTCCGAGCTAACTCTGGTCGTGACAATTTAAAACTGTATCCTTATGGGGTGTTAGTTCTCCAATCGCAACCTGGTCTTTTTTCCATGGTTAGCCAGGTCTCAGATAGTAGAATAACATCAACATTGTGATCAATGACATATAGTCCGAACATGTTGTAGTTTTGTTGCGGACACTCTGTGCATTCCAATGGCATACGTTAATATAAGATCCGTTACGAGTAATATCACATGATGCCATAGGGTTTATTTGAGGAGTTTGGGCATTAAGTTTCTGTTTTACTTTCAATCCTGCTCGTACTCCACAATGGGTAGGTCTAAATGCATCTCTCTCAAGGCCAAGAGACAATATGGTTCTCCGAACAGCTTAGGGAAGTCTAGCATTGCTAATTTCACTGCCTATAGATTGAAATAGTTCACACCTACTGTATACTCACTTTGAGATTGGATGCACAGGTTTCAATGACACTCAAATATTATAATGATGATGTAGTGAGATCAATATACAGTAGCATTGTCCCCACTGAACTGAAAAGTGTCCAACTTAAATTGTGTTTAACTAAATTACACCAAGTGGAGGTAGATATTTTCCATGGCGCATGTGCATTTTGAGTTGACCAATAAAGGCGCAGAATAGACGCATCCCTTTCATTTCTACAGCAACCCATTTGAATCGATGATTATTGAATAAATACCATTCCATAAAATATATAGCACACTTTAACGACTATTCTGGGGACGGTATTCATCGTATATAAGAACATGTTTTGTTAAAGGGACACTAAGAGATGTGTTGGAGGCTGCGCTCTCAATTATGATAAAAACTGGGATTTGTATATTTTTACAATTGTATTACATGAACTTACACCTATAATGATTAAGAAAAATCAGCCCTCTTTGTACAACAAAACGTCGATTCAAAAATGCTGATCGAGCCGCGATCAAACAGTGTCCCCTGCAGCACGCGTTATAAATAACGCGAACCATATTTACATAGAGGTTTTTTTAAAGAAAAGGTTCAATAAATAGCGATGGTATTGTTTTAATCTAGTTTTGCTGTGTTTTTATGAGTAGAAACAACAATAATGGTAATTTTTAATGTTCATCTTGTATTCTGAAGTAAATAAATTAAAAGAATATCCTTCCCAATCCCAAAGAGTAATTAAGGTGACAAATTGTTTCTTCTTATTTCACATACCATTCAATGGCAATTCCAAAATCCCCCCCCCCCCCACCCCAAGCCTTTGTGGCGATTGGAGGTGTGGTAATTGTGATTGGATTAAGATTTTTGTTATCAGATGTCCTTAAAAGGCCAACACAAATTGTCCCCATGGTTTGTTGTGAGCGGCTCTTTGCTTACTTGCTTAATTCGAGTTGTGTTCTCGATCTACAATGGCTCTCCACACTTTCCTGTCCTGTATTGCTGTCTTTAAGTCTCCGACATCCAAACCAGTGTCCTGTTTTAGCACATCGATGTAAGTTAGGGCAGGTCTTCCAGGTTTTCTTCTTCCATGCTTTGGTATCAAGTGAACCAGCTTTGGCACACATTCTTGACTCCTAGAGCAGTGGCCTGAGAATCTTGTCCTTCTCTCCCTGATCTTTTGGGTGATTTTGGGGAGGTCTCCATACAGCTCTGTGTTAGTTGTATGTTGCTTCCAGTGAATGTTGAGGACAGCCCTCTGCAAACGAGTATAACAGCCGTCAAGTTGCTTTGCTAGCGTAGGGGTGGTGGTCCATGCATCACAGCCATATAGTAACACAGATTCAACAGTTGCGGCGAACAGGCGAAGTTTGAATTTTCTTGGTAGGGTGGATTTCCAGATCTTGTTCAGCTTCCCACAGGCTCTCCAAGCTGCTGCCTTACGTTGCTTGATATATGTTTCAGTGCTTGACATCCAGGCACCTAGGTATTGGAAATCGTTTACTTCATCTAGTTTGGTTCCATCATTTGTTCTGATTTCCACCGCACTTGTTTGGTTGTATGCCATGAACTTTGTCTTCTTTGCATTCATAGACAAGGCTCTTTACCGCTGTCATTTATTCCTGCTTTTTCTTACAGTTTTTATTTAACTCAGTCAAGAAGACTACATCCAACATATGGTTTTAGCTATGAAAGTAAAATGCAGCCATCCAAAACTGCACCCACTGGTAACTAACTTGTCACAGTGGCGTAGCTAGGATTTTTTTCAGGGGGGGGCAAGATTTCTAAAATGTTCGTAAAAGGTTGCCCCAATTTTTTTTAAAGTCACTTACCTCGTGAATTTCACGTAAGTGGGGGGGGGGGGGGGGGGGGGGGGGGGGGGGGGGGGGGGGGTGTTAAGGTCAAAAAATTTCGCACAGTCCCAAAAAAATTGCACAGTCAAAAAAAATTGCGCAGTAAATGTATTATATGTACAATTTTTCCTTCTTTTTGGCTAATAACCTCGGTCTTTTTTCTCATTTTTTTCCTATTTACTTTTTTTCTCACCCCTTTTTTTTTTTAGGGGGTTGGGGGCGGGGGCCCAAATTGAGTTTTTTCGTCAGGGGCGGCATTTCCCCCCCCCCCCCCCTGAGCTACGCCACTGACTTGTCAGCCACATTACATTGGATGTGCACATCATCAACCATAGGATATACAGATCAATGGCACACACCACACATACACCTAGCACATAAAGTCACTGACCAGGTGCTTTGAGGTTGGCTAATTCAAAATATATAATCGGTACCAAAAATCTGAGATAACCATTAATTGGGCAAATTTCTTCTCCGCAGTTTGATACCTCATTCAACAAAATCGAATGGATACTTTTAAAGTTATGGCGATTTCAATGACCGCGTATAACAACAGCAAAGTTGCACTAGGTATAGGGAATCATTGATTTGTGTGACAGTTATGATAGTAATCACACACAATTCAATGAATAGCTAGTGCATCTTTGCTGTTGTTATGCACGGTCATTGAAATCGCCATAACTTTAAAAGTAGGCCTATCCATTCGATTATGTTGAATGAGGTATCAAACTGCGGAGAAGAAATTTTCTCATTTAATGGTTATCTCAGATTTTTGGTACCGATTATATATTTTGAATTAGCCAACCTCAAAGCACCTGGTCAGGGACTTTATGTGCTAGGTGTATATCTTTTGCTTCAAGCTAATATACAGGGTGACCCAGAAAATGTTGAACCCAAAAATCACAAACTTAAAAAAAATAATTAAAAATTAAATAAATAAATATGGCATTCTGTTTTCAACAGTTATGTAAACAATTTATTCAGCTTTCTGGAAAACTTAAGATCATGTAAATTGGCCTTACCAAACTAAAGATACACTTGATTGTGTGACAGGGGTGTTTTCGCTCTTTTGCAAAAGTGAAAATAATTGTAACTTGGTTCAGAACTTCAGATATGAAACTTAATTCTGTATTAAGTACGGTGAGTTAAGTAATCTTTTCTTTTGATCTGTATTATCAAATTAACATTTTCAAATGAAGTCAAGGGGACTTCAGTTGCTTTAAAGTGTTTGTATTGATCTTTAAACAATTCACTTCTGGTATACATTACAGTCACAACAAAAGATCCTGATAAAAGTAAAAACAAATCGGAAAGAAATGGTTTCAAACAGGCACTTGTTCTGCTCATGTAGCATGAAACAATTTTTTTGCACTTCACTTACACTACAAAACAACACTTCTTACAAAATTACACGTATTTTAGGTTTCGTGTGGCCTATTTTTATGATCTAAAATATTTCAGAAAGTTAAATGTATGGTGCACATAGCTGGTGAACGAGTTATGCAATATTTTGTTCTTTTAATGGTAACAAAATATATTGAATTTTGTGATTTTTGGGTTCAACATTTTTTGGATCACCCTGTATGTGCAAAGCTTTTCTGATAAATCCACACTGATGTAGTCTCTCACCTGTGTGTATTCAAATGTGTCTTGTTAGGGCATTATCCTTACAAAGCATTTATGACAACATCCAATGACATTATTATACCTTTGAATGAAATCCCACGAGTTATCATGTTATTCTTTGCAAACTATTTCCGATAGCACTCACTACATAATATGTTGGGTTTTGTAGGAATTTGATTGCCTCATGGTATATCTTCAAGAACATTTCTGACAGTTTCACATTAACATTGTTTTTTCTTTTATTCAAATATTAATGTGTTTTACATGGTATTAATTTTTGAAAAACAACAATGGTTATTCTTTTGTTTGCATTTTAATGTGTCTTCTCTGGTTAATCCTCATCCATGCAAAGTGTTTCTGACAATATGCAGATTGATATTGTTTCTGCCTTTGTATGAATCTGAATGTGTTCTGTACAGTTATTTATTCTTATATGCAAAACATTTCAGACAATACTCACACTTCTACAGCATTTCCTTTGTACGAGTCTAAATATGCCTGGTTAGTCAAACGTTCTGTGTATAATGTGTATGGTGGATCCATACAGACACATGCTTGGGCCCTGATGGGACAAGACTCAATTCACACTATGCAGAATAAAAGTATGAGAAACTAGTCCCAACTGAAACAGTAGTAGACCTCTAACAGGTTACCCGAAGATGTACAGAGGGATGAGTAAAAATGTAAAATGTAGTAAAGTGATCTCAACTGAAAGTGGGAGATGAAAGGGGATGGGGAGAGAATTGGAGAATAACGATGTTTGGACTAGATATACTAGTCTTTATCAAGTAATGTTAGGAATAGAGCTAACCCAGTGTATACAGATATGTGCAATACAAGGGATGTCTCCAAGGCCTATGTATAATATACATGTATACAGATACAATGCACAGGTAAGGCAGTGTGCATCTTATGTAAGCAAGAAACATACACGCTATATATTTATAATCCTTTGTGTGAATTTTAATGTGTCTTTTCAGATTATTACTCTTTGTGTAGCATTTCTGACAATATTCACATTTATTGCTTTTTCTTTATTATGAATCCGCCGGATGTGTTCTTACAGTTGACTCTTCCATGCAAAGCATATCTGACAATACTATAAGTTGACTGTGTTTTTCTTTGTATGTGTCCAGTGGAGGCACCAGCATCATAAGTTGTTGGAATGGGTTGGGTTTCTTAAGGGGAGAGGGGAAAGCATAGGGTGTGGGGGGGGGGGGGGGGGGGCATTCAAGGGTAAAAAGCGTGCGAAACACAGGAACATTTTGGCATTAATCTAAAAATTGCCTGAAATTAACTGAATTTGGCCTGAATTACAAATTGCAGAATGATTTTAAGCCAAGTTTGAGTCACTTTGACATTAGAAGTCAACATTTCCGATTGCATGGGGAATGAGACTTGATGAGTTGACTAGGGGAAAGTGGGGGGAGCAATGGTTGTGGCTTGTCCTCTCATGGGACAAGACTCAATTCACACGTGATTCATCCTCTGTGTGAATTATAAATGTGTCTTTTAAGATTATTGAGTAGCATTCCTGACAATATTCATAATGATGGCTTTTCCTTTGTATGAATCTGAATATGTTTTCTCAAGGAACTCTTCAGTAAAAACCATATCTGACAATATTCACATTGATACCGATTCCCCATAAATAATGGTCTTTTTGTTTTGTTTTTTTGCTCTATATGAATCTGGATGTGTCGTTTCAGGTACTGCTTTTCTGCAAAGCATTTCAAACAATATGCACACTTGTGCCGTGTTTCCTTTTCATGATGAGTCCGTATGTGTGGTTCCAGGTTACCCTTATCTGCAAAGCCTCTCTGACAATATTCACACTTGTATGGTTTTTCCTTTGTATGAGTCCGAATGTGTTGTTTCAGGGCACTCTTTTGTGTAAAGGCTTTTTGACAATATTCACACTTGTATGGTGTTTCCTTTAAATGATGAGTCCGGATGTGTTGTATCAGGTTACTTTTATCTGCAAAGGCTTTGTGACAATATTCACTGAGACTAGTCTCAGAATATTCACACCTGTATTGTGTTTTCTTTGTATGAGTCCACATGTGTTTTTTTAGGCTACCTGTTTGTGTAAAGGCTTTGTGACAATATTCACACTTGTATGGTTTTTCCTTTGTATGAGTCCAAATGTGTTGTTTCAGGGTACACTTTTGTGTAAAGACTTTGTGACAATATTCACACTTGTATGGTGTTTCCTTTAAATGCTGAGTCCGGATGTGTTGTTTCACGTTACTCGTATCTGCAAAGCCTTTCTGAGAATACCCACAATTGTATGGTTTTTCCTTTGTATGAGTCCGGATGTGTCGTTTCAATTCACCCTTTTCTGAAAAGGCTTTTTGACAATATTCACACTTGTGTGTTTTTTCATTTGTATGAGTCCGAATGTGTTGTTTCAATTTACCCTTTTCTGAAAAGGCTGTTTGACAATACTCACACTTGTATGGTGTTTCCTTTGTATTAATCCGCATGTGTTTTTTTAGGCTACCCGTTTGTGTAAAGGCTTTGTGACAATATTCACACTTGTATGGTTTTTCCTTTGTATGAGTCCGGATGTGTTGTTTCAGGTTACTCATATCTGCAAAGCCTTTCTGACAATACCCACAATTGTATGGTTTTTCCTTTGTATGAGTCCGGATGTGTCGTTTCAGGCTACTCTTATCTGCAAAGTCTTTTTGACAATACTCACACTTGTATGGTTTTTCCTTTGTATGAGTCCGAATGTGTTGTTTCAATTTACCCTTTTCTGAAAAGGCTGTTTGACAATACTCACACTTGTATGGTGTTTCCTTTGTATGAGTCCGAATGTGTTGTTTCAATTTACCCTTTTCTGAAAAGGCTGTTTGACAATACTCACACTTGTATGGTGTTTCCTTTGTATGAGTCCGCATGTGTTTTTTTAGGCTACCCGTTTGTGTAAAGGCTTTGTGACAATATTCACACTTGTATGGTTTTTCCTTTGTATGAGTCCGGATGTGTTGTTTCAGGTGAAACTTTTGTGTAAAGGCTTTGTGACAATATTCACACTTGTATGGTGTTTCCTTTAAATGCTGAGTCCGGATGTGTTGTTTCAGGTTACTCATATCTGCAAAGCCTTTCTGACAATACCCACAATTGTATGGTTTTTCCTTTGTATGAGTCCGGATGTGTTGTTTCAGGCTACTCTTATCTGCAAAGTCTTTTTGACAATACTCACACTTGTATGGTTTTTCCTTTGTATGAGTCCGAATGTGTAGTTTTAATTTACCCTTTTCTGAAAAGGCTTTTTGACAATATTCACACTTGTGTGGTTTTTCCTTTGTATGAGTCCGAATGTGTTGTTTCAATTTACCCTTTTCTGAAAAGGCTTTTTGACAATACTCACACTTGTATGGTGTTTCCTTTGTATGAGTCCGCATGTGTTTTTTTAGGCTACCCGTTTGTGTAAAGGCTTTGTGACAATATTCACACTTGTATGGTTTTTCCTTTGTATGAGTCCGGATGTGTCGTTTCAGGTTACCCTTTTGTGTAAAGTCTTCGTGACAATATTCACACTTGTATGGTTTTTCCTTTGTATGAGTCCGGATGTGTTGTTTCAGGTTACACTTTTGTGTAAAGACTTTGTGACAATATTCACACTTGTACAGTGTTTCCTTTAAATGCTGAGTCCGGATGTGTTGTTTCATGTTACTCTCATCTGCAAAGCCTTTCTGACAATACTCACAATTGTGTGGTTTTTCATTTGTATGAGTTTGAATATGTCGTTTCAGGTGACACTTTTGTGTACAGACTTTTTGACAATACTCACACTTGTATGGTTTTTCCTTTGTATGAGTCCGTATGTGTAGTTTCAGGTGACTCTTATCTGCAAAGCCTTTCTGACAATACTCACACTTGTGTGGTTTTTCATTTGTATGAGTCCGACTATGTCTGTCCAACAAATACTTCTCAGCAAAGCATTTCACACAATATTCACACTTGTATGTTTTTTCCTTTATTGTATGCGTCCTTATATGTCTCAACAGTAAATGCTTGTATGCAAAATATTTCTGACAATAAGTGCAACAATATGGTGTATCCTTTGGACATGTGCCAATGTGTCTTGTCACATGGTTCTTTGCATGACTTGTAACATGTTGCCGTAGTCTGCTAATTGAATGGAAGTAACCTGCATACTTCTTGACATGAATCGCAACATGCTGTTGTAGTCTATCTAATGACGGCAAGTGTCTTTTACAATACAAACAAGTAAAAGGCTTGTAAAAATACATTGTTGGAGAATCAACCATGATAGTGAAAGATTTGTTACACAGATGAAGAGAAATTGAATGAATCGCAAGATCTTCTGACCTGAGTTAGTTGTCCCTTGATGTCTTGCTTTTTCTCACAATATGTTGAAAGAGCATCGTATCTGCATCTGCGTTTTACATAAGAATAAAAGAATATAATACCATACATTAGTCAAGACATATTTTACATGGGATAGGATAGGATACTCTTTTAAGCCTAAAATAAAAATATACATCAAACTAAAAGGGCATTATACTCTTGTACATTTTTAAACATGTTTTTAAGCTAAACATTCTTTTGTTAGTGATTAGGAGACTGGGGTTCAATTCCCTGCCGGTGAATGTCCTTGCTTATTTTTTGTTGGGACATTTGTTGTTAATATTTGTTGTTATATTGTCTATTGTTAAAACACCGTAGGTTGGTAAACTGCTTTATATTATATTATATATAATTATAATATAAAATAAAAATTCAGAGGTATAGACCTTCCGGAATATATCGCTACTCAGGAGTTTCATGGACAATCCCATACGATCATTTTGTCCAATATGTAATTTGACTTATTCACGGTTTCCTCTTGTACAGGGTTTGCAAGTTTTTGCTGCAAGCGGTTTAAACCATTGCTTAAACTGCGGTTTTAACCATCCGGCAAAAATGGCCAAATCTAAAAAAATTGTACTGGCAAAATGCAAAAAAATACTGAATTCATCTCAAAAGCCAATGAAAATCATCAATCTTTTTCTTCTTCTGAGTGTATTATAACTTTATAAGATGTAAAACATTAATACATTAAGTTTGCTGACAGATTTGCTATGGCAAGATCTTTGGAACCACTACATTTGACTCAAATTGGTTATATACATTTCATGTATTGTTGTCTCTAAGTTGAAGTTTGTCGGATTGTCACTGGAGATACCCTGTGAATAAGGTAGTACTGAACTGACATAATCTGCCATTATGGCGTCTTTTCACCAGACAGTCCCATTTCAGGTCTTGGATCATTTTGAAAACACTGGATTTACGTCGATATTCTTTGAACCTTGTCCAACATCTGAATGTACTTAGTCTGGTAGGGGTCGGTGACTGCGGCAGCATATTCAAGGTGTGGTCAAACAAGGGCTGTATATGCTTTGGCTTTGGTTTCTATGCTGCATTGACGTATGCTTCTTTGAAGAAGACCAAGGATATTGTTGGCTTTGCTAACAGAGCGCCGATAATTGGATTCCCAGGAAAAGTTTTCAGATATTGTCTGTTTTAAGGTATGTGTGCTCTTGAACTTGTTTGAGGGTTTCACCAATCACGGTGTAGTCATTGTGAATGTTGGATGTCTTAAGTCTTACAGTCATGGTGTTACACTTTTTGAGATTAAAGGTCATTTACCATTTGGAAGCCCATTGACACACATGATCCAGATCTTTCTGGAGTTTATCACAATCCTCGTTGCTGGTGTATAAGATAGCATCGTCCGCAAACAGTTGTATGTTGCACTGAAGTCCTTCAGTGATGTCATATAAATTAACAATAATAATGGCCGCAATACAGTTCCCTGTGGGACTCCTGAGATAACTGGTTGCCATTTGGATGTTTCACCATTGATGATTACCCGCTGTTGATGCTAGGTCAAAAACATGCTGATCCAGTTGAGGGTGTTTTTTCTAATCCCATATATAATGATGCAGTTTTGATTTAAGTCTTTCGTGTGGCACACAGTCAAAAGGTTTGCTACAGTCTAATATCGCAGCATCGACTTGCTGCTTGTTGTCAATTCCTTCCATCAAGTCATTAACAACCTGGGTAAGCTGAGTAACACATGAATGTCCCTTCCGGAAACCATGTTGCAGTGGCGTCAAAATGTTAATGCTTATCAAGATGCTTGCTGATTTGAGAATGTAGTACATGTTCCAACAGTTTGCACATGATGACGGTTAAAGACACGGGGCGGTAATTATCAAGAAATTTTCTCTAGATCCTTTTTTAAAAAGTGCTGTCACATTAGCTAGAAGCTAGTCATCTGAATGATATCCCAAGCAAGAGTAATCATCACATTTTTCTCTGCAAACCATTTCTGAGTTAGGGCATTATCCTTACAAAGCATTTATGACAATATCCAATGACATTATTATACCTTTGAATGAAATCCCACGAGTTATCATGTTCTTCTCTGCAAACCATTTCTGATAGCACCCACTACATAAGATGTTGGGTTTTTAAAGATGTTGGGTTTTTAAAGATGTTGGTTTTTTTAAGATGTTGGTTTTTTAAAGATGTTGGTTTTTTAAAGATGTTGGGTTTTTAAAGATGTTGGGTTTTTAAAGATGTTGGGTTTTTAAAGATGTTGGGTTTTAAAGATGTTGGGTTTTTAAAGATGTTGGGTTTTTAAAGATGTTGGGTTTTTAAAGATGTTGGGTTTTTAAAGATGTTGGGTTTTTAAAGATGTTAGGTTTTTAAAGATGTTGGGTTTTTAAAGATGTTGGGTTTTTTGTAAGAATTTGATTGCCTCATGGTATAACTTAAAGAACATTTCTGACAATTTCACATTAACATTATTTCTTTTCCTTTTATTCAAGTATGGCAAATGAGATTGGGTTAAGACATTTCTTTTCTCATGTCCGAAGGCTGACACTGACAGCAAAAAACGTTAACTTTATTTGTTGGGTGTGGCTCTTTTTACTTAATTCTTTTCTTCCATCTGTTCTTACTTTCATCTCATTCAGCCAGCATGCTTATAAATAGGCTTAACCCTAACCCAACTGAACCTTACAAAACTGACAGCCAGAAACCATCTCCAAGCACGTGCTGCTGCATTGCCTCGATGACGACCCCTACAGCAGGCATATGCAGGGACTGAGTTTTGAAATTAGCAGGAGAGCAGTAAAGAACTCCCCTGGAGCCTTTAAGGGGAACAGTAGGAGAGCAAACAAATAGCTCTTCCCAGGTAGGCTAATCAAGGAGAACATTTTTGTTCGGATCCATACAATTGAATTATACTCACCAGAAAACAAGTAAATTTGGGGACCAGTTTCTGGGAAAATTTCACATTTGGAGACCGCACCAAACTTCACTAATGTACGTGATCCCATCATGATTATTGATGTTTTTTGCAAAACCAATGTCTTTAAAATTTCAACTCCTAAGAGTGGCAAATTTCATTTTATTATTCCCCGCCATCATCGCCCGGCATCATCAGCGATTCGCTTCGCTTGTTTCCAACATTAACAAAAACATTTTACAACCGCATGGTTTGTTGGTTCTTTGTCAAATCGACCGGTCAATTGATGCGTATGACATATAATACTGATAAAAAGAATTATAGTACACTCTGGGTATTATTCTGCATCAATTGTATGGTGTTTACATGTCAGTCGCTGGCGTGTTTTTTAATGATTAGAGTTGCCGTTGAATGGCTCAAATAGCCCACAAAGCTTACACGACGATCTAAAAATGCTTTCCGATCTATTTTACAATGCAGGACTTAACATTTTTGCGAGAATTTTGGGTGACTTTTCCCGTTTCATTTTTATAGAAAAGCTGTCAAAGAGAGCACTCTTGCATGATCTGTCGATCGTGTGGATCAGATTAATAAGCTTTGGACAATCACAAGGCGTGCGATAAATCGCGCGGTCATAGACAGTTTCAGGTGCGCAGTAGCTCTCGCGCGCCTTAAAACTCAGTCCCTGCATATGTGGGCAGGAAATTGCACATATACACTGGGAGTTAAGCTCAGTCGGTAGAGGGACACAGACTTTGGTGCGGATGGTCCCGCGATCGAATCCCGGGGGGTACTGGGTGATTTTGGGGGTAAAAAATAGTACTTTCCCCCTCCCCCCGATACGCACAACAACATAGCCGCGGGAGTTAGGGTTAATCAATGTCAACTTTTCATGTTGATTAACCCTAACCCAACTGAATCTTACAAAAACTCACAGCCAGAAACTATCTCTCCGCACATGCTGCTGCATTGCCTCGATGACGTCACCTACCATAGGCATGTGGGCAGGAAGTTGCTGCCCCATATGTGCTGGGAGTTTAGCTCAGTCGGTAGAGGGACAGACTTTGGATGGTCCCGCGATTTAATCCAGAGGGTGTGGGTGATTTTTTGGGTAAAAAAATAGTACTTTTTCCCCCAGCCCCTCGATACACACAAAACATAGCCGTGGGGGTTAGGGTTTTAATAATGTGTTTTCCATTGTATTAATTTTTGAAAAACAACAATTGTTATTCTTTTGTTTGCATTTCAATGTGTCTTCTCTGGTTAATCCTCATCCATACAAAAGTTGCTGACAATATGCAGATTGATATTGTTTCTGGCTTTGAATGAATCTTAATGTGTTTTGTACAGTTATTTATTCTGATAATAATTTTCGTTAGAAAATTCCAATTAGGAAACTTACTTAATTTTCCATACGGGTTTCAACAACACATCGGTTGTCTTCCTCAGTGGATTGTGTTTCATCTAGAGCTAGTGTTTCTAGTCAGTTTCTTGATGACGTCTTCGGATGATGACGCCCTCTTGATCACTGAGTCGTAAAGATGACTGAGTTGGTAAGCCCCCTAGTCGCCATTCATTAGGTGCTTATGTTGGTCTACGCCTCCTTTTCTCCGAATCCAAATTGATTCGCGTATCCATCTAGTATTGCTAGTGTCATCTCTGGCAATGATCTTTGAGGCATCCCATTTAATGATGTGGTTCTCTTTCACTGCGTGTTCGGCTATTGAGGACTTGAGTTCTGTGTTCTCGGATCATGTTCTTCTGAATTCCTGATGAAACTATTCCATGAGTTATTTATTCTTATTTGCAAAACATTTCAGTCAATACTCACACTTCTACAGCTTTTCCTTTACAGTATGAGTCTTAATAGTGCCTGGTTAGTCAAACGTTCTGTGTATAATGTGTATGGTTGATCCGTACAGACACATGCTTGGGCCCTGATGGGACAAGATTCAATTCACACTATGTAGAATAAAAGTATGAGAAACTAGTCCCAACTGAAACAGTAGTAGACCTCTAACAGGATACCCGAAGATGTACAGAGGGATGAGTAAAAATGTAAAATGTAATAAAGTGATCTCAACTGAAAGTGGAGGATGAAAGGGGAGGGGGGAGAATTGGAGAATAACGATGTTTGGACTAGATACAGGGTGTCTAAAAAAAAAAGTGCACGTGTTTACCCAACTTATTGCAGGGCCGTCAGATGGGGGGGGGGGGGGGGGGGGGTGCGTTGGGTGCGGACGCACCCCCTTGAAAATCTCTTCTTTTTTCTTCTTCTTTTTTAGGGTAAAAATTGTGTTTTCCTTAGTTTCAAATTTCAATGATAGTAAAACTACTCATAAAACATGTTGTTTTATGAATGGAAAATGGGGTCAAGGATGGCAAGATACATGAAAATTGTGTCCTAAATTTGCTGTAATGCTCAGAGCTTCCGGGGGCTTCGCCCCCTGGACCCCACCCATTATTGGCTTCGCGCCAAGGCGCTCGCATCGTCAGCGTGCTGCAGCACTAACGCTCTGACGTCATACTACTACTTCCGGTAAAAAATCGTGAAAACGAACCCCCCTTGGGCAAAAGTGTCTGACGGCCCTGTATTGACCATGAAATTCTAGAATTTGGTGTAACAATTGTATACATTTTGATAGACTAAACGCTTAGCTTTTTATATGCCGTTTATTTCATCTAATTGGGTTTGTGCCACTTTTACAGAAGAATGCTTAAGACATAAGCATTAAAACCCTCGTCCTCCTAAGGGAGGGTGGTCGCCGATTGCGCTAAAACGCAAAGAACAGTGACCTAGGGCGTATATAGGTGAACGCTTTTACACCCCCTGCGCTCATTTTGACTAAAACAAATGGAGGGCGTCACCTTACCCGGGGGTAGGTAAGCCGTCAAAGTCCGATAGTAGGGGGGGGGGGGGGGGGAGGTTGCCATCTTACAATTTTTTTAAATCGCCATTTTGAAAAATATTTTAATTGTATGGTCCTGAATATTATAGCATAGGCCTATGTTAGAAACACCATTTCCCTCACTTATAAGCAAAAAACGGGTGAAATTCCGATATTTGGAACTTTTTTTAGCGAAGATTTCTATTTTGGCCTATATTTCACTATCCAGCGAATACGGCAGGATTTTGAGGTCGGCCATGTTTTGTGACTGGGTCATTGTGACGTCAAGCGTGGGATGTTTGTACTTGTTTTGGTATGTATGGATAGAGGGAACCTCTAGCTATACCATGGTACCCAAATAAGCATACTCTGCATTTCGGATTGGATTTTTTAGGGGGTGGTAACAACCCACCCCCACCCCACCTCTCCGGAGTAACCCTTTCTATTCATTGCAAACTGTAAAGTGGCACAAATTCGATTTTAGGTAGCTTTAGTTAATTGGTCATATCTCAAGATTGACAAAGCCAAATCAGATGAAATAAACGGCATATGAAAGCTAAGCGTTTAGTCCAGGCCTTCTCAATTAGATTTTGTGAAGCACCACTTTTGAGATGTTAGTGATCTAGAAGCGCCACTATCCCCGCGAGCGTAGTGAATAACAGGTGGGGTCCAGGGGCCCTGGTGGGGGTCCAGGGGGCGAAGCTCCCTGGAAGCTCATGGGTTTACCCCCTTTTAAGAGGCTAAGGAGAGCTATATTTGCATGCAATATGGTACAAGAAATAAAGAGATGTTGATGGTAAAATGTACAAAGATTGGTAGCAAATGTAGTGATAAGCAATAGGCCTACTACTAATAATCATGACTTACCCCAGCTGCAGTTAGTGGCTGAAGTGGCTCTTCATGCTTCTTGCGAAAAAACCTCGAATATCGCGAAATATAACCCACAATTTATTGTTTTGTTTGTTCATGCGTCCTTCCGCGCGCCACTTGGACTGATGCAATGCGCCACAAGTGGCGCGCGCGCCACCATTTGAGAAGGCCTGGTTTAGTCTATCAATATATATAGAATTGTTACACCAAATTCTAGAAGTTCATGGTCAATAAGTTGGGTAAACACGTGCACATTTTTTTTAGAAACACCCTGTATAGTCTTTATCAAGTAATGTTAGAAATAGAGCTAACCCCAGTGTATGTGCAATACAAGGGATGTCTCTAAAGGCCATGTATACAGATACAATGCACAGGTAGGGCAGTGTGCATATTATGTAAGCAAGAAATATACACACTATATATTTATAATCCTTTGTGTGAATTTTAATGTGTCTTTCAGATTATTACTCTGTGTGTAGCATTTCTGACAATATTCACATTTATTGCTTTTTCTTTATTATGAATCTGCCGGATGTGTTCTTACAGTTGACTCCTCCATGCAAAGCATATCTGACAATACTCAGTTGACTGTGTTTTTCTTTGTATGTGTCCAGTGGAGGCACCAGCATCATAAGTTGTTGGAATGGGCTGGGTTTTTTTTAAGGGGAGAGGATAAAACATGACGGGGGGGGGGGGGGGGACATTTAGGGGTAAAAAGTGTGCAAAACACAGGAACATTTTGGCTTTAATGTAAAAATTGCCTGAAATTAACTGAATTTGGCCTGAATTACAAATTGCAGAACGATTTTAAGCTGTTTAACTTTGACATTAGAAGTCAACATTTCCGATGGGGACAAAATAGAATGAGACTTGATGAGCTGACTAGAGGAAAGTGTGGGGGGGGGGGGGGGGCAATGGGACAAGACTCAATTCACACTATGTGTGATTTATCCTCTGTGTGAATTACAATGTGTCTTTACAGATTATTACCCTGTGATGAGTAGCATTCCTGACAATATTCACACTTATGGCTTTTCCTTTGTATGAATCCGAATATGTTTTCTCAAGGAACTCTTCAGTAAAAACCATACCTGACAATATTCACATTGATACCGTTTCCTAAATACTGGGGTTTTTTTGTTGGTTTTTTGCTCTATATGAATCTGGATGTGTCGTTTCAGGTACTTCTTTTCTGAAAAGCATGTCAAACAGAATTTACACTTGTATGGTTTTTCATTTGTATGAGTCCGAATGTGTCGTTTCAATTCACCCTTTTTTGAAAAGGCTTTTTGACAATATTCACACTTGTAATTGTATGGTTTTTCCTTTGTATGAGTCTGAATGTGTCGTTTCAGGTGACCCTTGTTTGCAAAGCCTTTCTGACAATATTCACAATTGTATGGTGTTTCCTTTAAATGATGAGTCAGAATATGTCGTTTCAGGTCACTCTTTTGTGTAAAGTCTTTTTGACAATACTCACACTTGTATGGTGTGTCCTTTACATGAGTCCGGATGTGTCGTTTCAGGTTACCCTTATCTGCAAAGCATTTCTGGCAATACTGACAATTGTGTGGTTTTTCATTTGTATGAGTCCGAATATGTAGTTTCAGGTGACCCATGTTTGCAAAGCCTTTCTGACAATACTCACAATTGTATGGTGTTTCCTTTAAATGATGAGTCCGAATATGTCGTTTCAGGTCACTCTTTTGTGTAAAGTCTTTTTGACAATACTCACACTTGTATGGTGTGTCCTTTAATACATGAGTCGTGATGTGTCGTTTCAGGTTACCCTTATCTGCAAAGCATTTCTGGCAATACTCACAATTGTGTGGTTTTTCATTTGTATGAGTCCGAATATGTAGTTTCAGGTGACCCATGTTTGCAAAGCCTTTCTGACAATACTCACAATTGTATGGTTTTTCCTTTGCATGAGTCCAGATGTGTCGTTTCAGGTTACCCTTTTGTGCAAAGTCTTTTTGACAATATTCACACTTGTATAGTTTTTCCTTTGTGTGAGTCCGAATGTGTTGTTTCAGGTGACACTTTTGTGTAAAGGCTTTGTGACAATATTCACACTTGTATGGTGTTTCCTTTAAATGATGAGTCCGGATGTGTTGTTTCAGGTAACTCTTATTTGCAAAGCATTTCTGGCAATACTGACAATTGTGTGGTTTTTCATTTGTATGAGTCCGAATATGTAGTTTCAGGTGACCCATGTTTGCAAAGCCTTTCTGACAATACTCACAATTGTATGGTGTTTCCTTTAAATGATGAGTCCAGATGTGTCGTTTCAGGTTACCCTTTTGTGCAAAGTCTTTTTGACAATATTCACACTTGTATAGTTTTTCCTTTGTGTGAGTCCGAATGTGTTGTTTCAGGTGACACTTTTGTGTAAAGGCTTTGTGACAATATTCACACTTGTATGGTGTTTCCTTTAAATGATGAGTCCGGATGTGTTGTTTCAGGTAACTCTTATTTGCAAAGCCTCTCTGGCAGTACTCACAATTGTGTGGTTTTTCCTTTGTATGAGTCCGACTATGTCTGTCCAACATATACTTCTCACCGAAACATTTCACACAATATTCACACTTGTGCGATTTTTCATTTGTATGAGTCCGAATATGTCGTTTCAGGTCACTCTTTTGTGTAAAGTCTTTTTGACAATACTCACACTTGTATGGTGTTTCCTTTACATGAGTCTGGATGTGTCGTTTCAGGTTACCCTTATTTGCGAAGCCTTTCTGGCAATACTCACAATTGTGTGATTTTTCCTTTGCATGAGTCCGTCTACATGTATGTCTGTCCAACAAAGACTTCTCACCCAAAGACTTCTCACCGAAACATTTCACACAATATTCACACTTGTAGGATTTTAACTTTATCGTATGAATCCTTTTTCGTCTCAAAAGTACATGCTTGTATGCAAAATATTTCTGACAATAAGTGCAACAATCGGGTGTATCTTTTGTACATGTTCCAATGTGTCTTGTCACATGGCTCTTTGCATGACTTGCAACATGTCGTCGTACATGTAGTCTGCCAATTGAACGGAAGTAACCTGCATACTTCTTGACATGATTTGCAACATGCTGTTGTAGTCTATCTAATGATGGGAAGTTTCTTTTACAATACAAACAAGAAAACGGCTTGTAAAAATACATTGTTGGAGAATTAAACCATGATCAGTGAAAGGTTTGTTACACAGATGAAGGGAAAATTGAATGAATCGCAAGATCTTCTGACCTGAGTTAGTTGTCCCTTGATGTCTTGCTTTTTCTCACAATATGTTGAAAGAGCATCGTATCTGCATCTGCGTTTTACATAAGAATAAAAGAATAAAATATCATTTAGTCAAGGCATATTTTACATGGGATAGGATAGGATACTCTTTTAAGTCTAAAATAAAAATACACATCAAACTAAAAGGGCATTACTCTTGTACATTTTAAAACATGTTTTTAAGCTAAACATTCTTTTGTTAATGATTAGGAGACCGGGGTTCAATTCCCCGCCGGTGAATGTCCTTGCTTATTTTTTGTTGGGACATTCTCCGGTGGTTGTTAATATTTGTTGTTATATTGTCTATTGTAAAACACCGTAGGTTGGTAAACTGTTTTATATTATATTATATATAATATAAAATAAAAATTCAGAGGTATAGACCTTCCGGAATATATCGCTACTCAGGAGTTTCATGGACAATCCCATACGGTTATTTTGTCCAATCATCAGGCGAATAGATAGATAAAATAATATACAATTTTACTTATTCAGTTTCTATAAATGATATATAATTTGACTTATTCACGGTTTCCTGTTGTACAGGGTTCACAGGTTTGTGCCGCAGGCGGTTTAAAGGTAGATGACCCGATCACATTTTCGTAACACAGAATTATTTCAAACATACGGAGATTTTCATATCATATAAAAGCTTGTATTTTTCTCATCATCATACTGAAATTTGACGGCCTAAATCGGTATAATTACGGAGAAATCGATGAAATAACGTCGAATTACCGCGAATAGTGGTAACCACCGATAAAGTTTGTGTACTACTCAATGGGTACAGTTCACAGCATCTTGTGCGTCTAAAATAAGAACCATTAGAGCTATGCAACTCAAACTTTGGAACACGCCTTTTTTAAGGGTGACCTTTCCTGTAGAATAGAAAACTTCAAGTTGAAAATCGGAACATCTACCTTAAAACCATCCGGCAAAAAAACACCTTTTTGGCAAAAATGGCAAAAACTAAAAAAATTATACAGGCAAAATGCAAAAAAATACTGAATTCATCTCAAAAGCCAATGATGATCATCATTATTTTTTTCTGAGTGTATTATAACTTTATATACAAGATATGTAAAACATTAATCAATTAAGTTTGCTGACAGTTGCTATGGCAAGATCTTTGGAACCAGTACAATTTACTCAAATTGGTTACATTTCATGTATTTGTTTACAATTTTAAGAAATTGGTGAAACCAAATGTTGGCTGAAATGATTCACTAAATATTGTTTTGTGCTTTCTGATGTATTGGTAATATGTTCCTAGCCATGTATGGGTTTTTTTCTCTACTTTTTGCCAGTTGTTGACTCGGACATTTTTTGCTGGCAGAAACTGGTAAAAACCTGGCAAAAATAGGTTTTTGCCCTTTTTGCCCGCAAAAAAAAAAGGTTTTGCCGTCAATGCCAGTGCACCTACATTTAGGTAAGAATGAAAGAAAAAATCATACATTTAGTAAAGCTATATTATCAAATGGTGTTCTTAATTCTAAGATGGGTCTTAGTGTGGAAGAAAGTGCAAGTCCAACACCAAGACAAAGCAAAAATTTAATTCATGGCTAATCAACATGCAGCCTTGGTTGTAATTATTTTAATAATTACAACCAAATATTAAAATATTATTGGCTATCTGTTGGAGAAAACTCACCAGTCGAGAATGTTTCAATTGATCAATGCAGCCTATGAAAGTACCTGTATTTAACGCTGCCCGGGAGTTGAGCACCCCTATGTTATATTGTTGGCGTCCGCGTAAATTGCTTGATCTGGTCGGCTTCCGGTTATTCCCGCGCTTTTTCGTATAGTTCCTATCGGTTTCCAGTTTTCCCCCACGCTTTTCGAATAGCTTGTTCATGGTTTCCGGGCCAGCTATCATATCGCATTTGGCTGCAACCTCGGCAGGTTGTAAAAAAACCCACCCTCCCACCCTAATTTATTCAACGTTTGCGTTAAACCCACAGAAGCCTGGTTTGGCTTCCGTGGAAGGTTTTAGGCCAGTATAGTCTATTGCATGCTTGCTTCCCTCCGTTTGGTCATAAGAAATGGGGGTTGCCTGGCAACTCCTATCATTTTCTTAGCTATTCAATGACGCTTGGATACCTATAGGGTTGGGAGATGAGGTACTAGTATTGCCTTGCGGTCCAGCTTGACTACGCCGTTCTATATAGGTTGGCGAACATGTAGTTGCGTTGAAGAAGAATGTGTTGCGGCGAGGTTGGCTACCTGTAGTTGCGTTGTAGAAGAATATCGGGAAGAATATGTTGCGGCGAGGTTCGATAACTTGTAATTGCGTTGAAGAAGATTGTGTTGCGAGCGGTAGTTTGAAGCCAACAAAAAATTGTATTCACATTTAATAACTGTAAGTCAATTATAATTAGATTTACAACATGCAAATGTAAATTTCACGAATTTTAATGAGATAGTTAATCACATCGGCTAGTTCCAAAAGTGCCAACGTTGGTTTAGTTATGATTTTTACTGAAAAAATAACATATTCTCACTTTTAATAAAAGATAATGTAACCTGCCTAGGGTAATAGACCACTACACATGGGTATCTACATTGTGCCAAATTAGGCATCAGCTTTCAGGACAGGCTATTTACTCAGCATGATCAGTTGTGTCAGCAGGGGAGCTGGGAGCCATGTGCTTGTGTGCGAGTAAATCATAAATGGGTCATTCTTCAGTAAATGTTACATTTCGAGTTTCTAGAAACTCGGTTTCAAATATCAATTTTTTCTAGCTTTGAATATTTGTTCACAAAGATAAACGGATCTTTATTTTTAATTTAATTGATTTCTTCCCTGTCTTTTAATGGGTGGTCACACGCTGGCGTCATCTCCGTCACGTTATCAGTATAAAAAGTTCATTAGAAAATGTACATGATTCCAAACTAGATATTGACATACATATCCCAAACTATAAAATAAAGAGTATTCTCTTCAAATAAATTCAACTATTTTAGTGTTTCAGTATAACATACCCATTTTAAAACTTCGCAAAAGTTTACAACCCCCAAAAGTACCGATTTTTTGTAAAAATGTTGACTGTCACTTTATTTTTCATCGACACCCTCTTAGAGAATATACATTTCAGTTAAGTTAGTATGAGAACACTATTTATTTATAAATTACAACTGATAATCGTGTTCAATGCTGTATTATTTGACACATTATGAGTATCAAATACTCATGTGACGGAGATGACCTGCATGTAAAGTCATCTCCGTCACACAGAAAATCAACGAAAATGTGACGGAGATGACGGAAAACATGTCGGAACCGGTCCACGGAAACTCATGTCATCTCCAGTATTGATTTTTTCTGTGATAAAATAAGCAAATTTCGACGCCCCTTGGGTTTTATTGACATGAATCCTTATAGTAAACAATTTACAATTATGACAATGGTAGTGGGAGGAGTAGTTTTTTGATTGATTAGGAGCAATTGGATCCAATTGCACCCTTTGAGATGACATGAGTTTCCGTGTGCTGGTTCCGACATGGGCTGCAGTCGATAGGGCCCATTACTATAGCAGAATCGGGACCGGGAAGGGGGGGTGCAGAAGTTAGCAGAACTTAAATTCAAAATATTTTAAAAAGATTATTTCAGTAAATTCCACGCGGTGGTGAACGGAGAGGGTGCGGGCTTGCTGAAGTATACATAACTTGAATTCAAAATCTCTTTAAATAATTGTGTCTATCAACTCCACGTGTCTTAGAATCAAGAGGGGGGGGTTACGGAAGATTGCAAAACTTAAATTCAACCGTAAAGATTTGGTAAAGATCATTGGTGTCAACTCCACGTGTCTTAGAATCAAAAATTACTTTTTAAATACTATTTAGATATGTTAGACCCCGCGCCGTTCGGAGAGCGGGGTTTACGGAAGTATGCAAAACTTAAATTCAACCTTAAAGGTTTGGTAAAGTTCATTAGTGTCAACTCCGCGTGTCTTAGAATCAAAAATGTCTTTTTAAATACTATTTAGATCATGTTAGACCCCGCGCCGTTCGGAGAGCGGGGTTTACGGAAGTATGCAAAACTTAAATTCAACCTTAAAGGATTGGTAAAGTTCATTAGTGTCAACTCCGCGTGTCTTAGAATTAAAAATATCTTTTTAAATACTATTTAGATCATGTTAGACCCCGCGCCGTTCGGAGAGCGGGGTTTACGGAAGTATGCAAAACTTAAATTCAACCTTAAAGGTTTGGTAAAGTTCATTAGTGTCAACTCCGCGTGTCTTAGAATCAAAAATGTTTTTTTAAATACTATTTAGATCATGTTAGACCCCGCGTCGTTCGGAGAGCGGAGTTTACGGAAGTATGCAAAACTTACATTCAAAATCTTTTTTTGTTCTCATTAGAGCGTAATACGTTTAAAATTATATTTTTGATATTTAGAAAAAAAAGTTTTTTTCCAAATTTTGTTCCTAGTAGCGAAAATTAGACCCTCATATTTTGGTCATTTCGATAAATATACATGTAAAACTTTAAATCGTTTAAAGCAATCATTTATGTCTATGGCACGTGTCCGAGAAGCGCCAATGTCGCACAATCTTGTATTAAAAGACAGTGAGGTGGAGAAGATGTGCTTTTATACACAGCTCTATGGAATAAAATTTACATTATCGTCGATATCTCGGAAAGAAAATCATTAATAAAACATGATATTTTTTCAAATTAACTTTTTTGGGCAGGGAATATGCGGTTTTCTTCTTTAAAAAAAAAAAAAAAAAAAAGGATAAAAACACTAGATAATGACTTTATTTGGTTAGTCTACAACGAACATATTGCCTGTTTTGGTTACAACAAATCTTTCCCATTAATGAGAACTTTTACAATCAACACACACACGCACATCCCTCCCGTGCATGTCGGAACCGGTCCACGGAAACTCATGTCATCTCCAGTATTGATTTTTTCTGTGATAAAATAAGCAAATTTCGACGCCCCTTGGGTTTTATTGACATGAATCCTTATGGCCATGTGTTTTGAACTCGCCACCCTTACCGTTGCATGTCCAGATTTTTGCGTTTTACACCATCTGAGATTCAAATTAGCATATCGCAGTAACTTGTTCTACCCCATAAAAAGTTTATATTTTCTGAACGGTAATCTCACAAGGAATCTAAACATGCTATTGGAATTTGCATAGGATCTAATGGTAACATGTTGTGATTAAGAATGTTCAAAGAATATCGATTTTTTTTTTCATATTTTGATTAAAGCTCAATATTTTTTTTATTCCTATCCCAATCATCATTTACCGGACCTATTAGTTCCTCATGCAATTTACCCATCAGAACATAATGGTTGTCAAGGGTAACTTGTTGAAATATGTTATATCGGAAGTGAATGAGCACAAACGTTTACATTTCATATTTATTAGAGTTTACACATATATTTTTTGGCTATTCACCCTATCCTGATTTAAATGGCATATTTGTATTCCCCTATTTGAGAGCTTTCCAAAATTGTATAACTTGGCTATCATCGTATGAATACTTTTTTTGCTATAGTCATGTATGTAAAACCGATGAATAAGGACAAGTTCACTGTGTAGCGAATAGGGAAAAAGCCAAGGGCAATGCAATCGATTTATGATTACAATTGTTACATAATAGTTGTCACGTTTGTTGAAACAGAATATTATAGAATATAAAATAATCTATAAAATGAGAGCAAAATCATGTTTCTACCATACAGGAATGAGGAGTTATTGTAAATTGAACGTAGAATTGGTAACTTTTTCTATATTCCCCATAGAGATTGTACACAACGCCGCCGCCGCCGCCGCCACTGACTTTCACAATATAATCAATCATATCGCAGCCAAACATTTATGGAAATACCTGATTTATTCACACAATGTAGCTAGATAAATAGGCTATCAAATGACACCTCAACCATTGCTCTACCACATTTAGTTGTTGAGTTAAAAGAGAGAGATGGACGATTCGTCACCAAATATGCAACGCCACCACCCTTTTTGGGTGGTGAGTTCAAAACACATGGCCTTATAGTAAACAATTTACAATTATGACAATGGTAGTGGGAGGAGTAGTTTTTTGATTGATTAGGAGCAATTGGATCCAATTGCACCCTTTGAGATGACATGAGTTTCCGTGTGCTGGTTCCGACATGGGCTGCAGTCGATAGGGCCCATTACTATAGCAGAATCGGGACCGGGAAGGGGGGGGGGGGGGGGGGGGCGGGGTGCAGAAGTTAGCAGAACTTAAATTCAAAATATTTTAAAAAGATTATTTCAGTAAATTCCACGCGGTGGTGAACGGAGAGGGTGCGGGCTTGCTGAAGTATACATAACTTGAATTCAAAATCTCTTTAAATTCAAGATTTCCCTAATTGAAATAGGTTTTACCTAGTTCTTTATACTTACCCACTTGTTCTTTACTTTTAGGTAACATCCGGGCCTTGGCCCCGCTATTCGCCCATTTTTTCGATTTTTATCGAAATGCCCACCCCTAGCAGGCCACCTATAGACGGTGTGCCCACAACTCACTCCAGTTTCTTTTGATCTTTTCTTTGAACCTTGGAGTATGAGCAGATGTGGGGATGGTTGGGCGGGTGCCACAAGTGGGTAAGTATAAAGAACTAGGTAAAACCTATTTCAATTAGGGAAATCTTGATTTCCCGTCTTTCTTTATACTTACCCACTTGTTCTTTACTTTTTGGTATGGACTTCGCAGCCTTCTGGCGGTGGGTCCTGCCATACTCTCTAGGTTCTCAGCAGTAACTTCACATGCTCACCTAAATAAAACGTAACTACAAAAGGTTCATTACTTTATGAACCCCTAATGTACGTGAAATGTATTATCATCCAATTGTAATGATAATTTATAGAACATAAATTCAGCATAATTTGTTCCTTCTTTGTATTTACAAGGATATATCATCCAACAATTTTTATAATGTCATTCAACAATCAGAAGAGTTTAATTTCTTGAATAAACTCTTCTTCTTTGATTTTTGATGTCTACCCGCTCTCGCTGTATTCAGTGTTGCGAGAGAGAATGATGCATCATCCCACACCACATCTTTCATATAAAAGGTTGTGAATGTGGTATCTGCTACCCAAAACGCAGCTCTCATAATCTCCTCCAACCTTACACCTTGGAAGAGAGCCCACGACGTTGACAACGCGCGTGTATCATGAGCTCTAGCTAGTTTAAGATCAACTTGACCTGCTTTCTCATAAGTTATTTTCACCGTATCTACTATCCAACGGGCTATCGTACGTTTCGATGCCCCATGGACCTCCCCTTTCTTAAATGTGAGAAATAAACGTGAGTCCGAGTCTCTCAGACTTTTTGTTCTCTTTAAATAAACCGAAAGTGCTCTACATGGGCACATAAGTCCCTCCTCGGGATCCGAAATGAAATGGTCAAAACTTGACAGAAAGATATCTTTTCCAGGGTTTTTAATGGACTCATTCTTGGCCATAAATTTCCTGTTTGTAAGGAGTCTCACCCCTTTTCCGTTACTTTCCCAACGCAAATGTTTTGAGTCTGGGGATAATGCGTGCAACTCGCTTACTCTGCGACCTGACGTGACAGCCAATAGAAAAACCGTTTTCAGCGTAACAAATCGCATGTCTACCGATACCAACGGTTCAAAAGGGGCCTTGTTTAGCATGTTTAAGACCAGTGGTAGGCTCCAGTTTGGGATAAGTTCTCTCTTTGGAGGTCTTAGATTAAACATCCCAGTTAATAAGTGACTAAGATCTTTATCTTGTCCTAAAGGCACTCCCTCTATTCCTTGATGAATTAGGGAGATTGCAGACCTGTACCCAGCAATGGTAGAAGGGCTAAATTTTTGTCTGTCAAATAAGTCTTGTAAGAAATCTGCAATTTTGGCTACAGGTGCATTAACGGGATTAACATTCCATTCTTGACACCAGCTGCGGTATCTATTGAGTCTGGCATCATAAGTCCTCGTTGTAGAGGGCCTTCTGGCCGATGCCATAATATTTGCAGCTCTTTCCGAAAATCCCTTTGCAGTTTTTTGTCCCTCGACAGTTTCCATGCAACTAATTTTTGAGACTTCGCGTCTGGATGGATTAGCTTTCCCTTGTACTGGGAGAGCAGTTTTTCGTTTTCTGGTAGCTTTAATGGGACCGCTATCAGTAAGTTTAGCAACATTGGGAACCACATTTGCCTTGGCCACATAGGGGCTATGAGAATCACCACACAATTTTCCGATCTTATCTTTTCCAACACCCTTGCTAACATTATCCGCGGCGGGAAAGCATATGCTACAATTCCCTCCCAAGAGATTGTGAGAGCATCGATTGCCTGTGCACCTGGATCCGGTATCATGGAACAATATATCGGGAGTTTGTTGTTTTGAGACGATGCGAACAGATCTATGTGAGGAGTCTCCCATGTCTGGAATATTTGATTGACTACCGTGGACATTAATGACCATTCTGTCAGATAAGTAGGCATTCCCCTTGACAACCTGTCCGCGACCACATTCGTTTTCCCGGAATGTATGCAGCTTTGGGGATTATACTCCGAGACCTGCACCAATTCAGAATTTCCCATGTTAGATAACAGAGATCTGGTGACCTTGTCCCTCCCTGTTTGTTTATGTATATCATGACTGTTGTATTGTCCGTCTGTATCAACACTCCCTTGTTTTTGACAATGTTTTCGAAATGTTTCAGAGCTAGTAGTACTGCCTGCATTTCTAGCCAATTTATGTGCTTTTTTCTGGCTATCTCCAGAGGCCACTCCCCGCTCACCTGCAAGTTCGCGATGTGGGCCCCCCAACCTATCTTTGAAGCGTCTGTTGTCAACACTATCCGAGTGTTTTGACAATTCAGTTTCACCCCTTTTGATAGATTCAGGTCGCCATTTCAAGTGTGTAATTAGACCCTCTCTGATCGTTATCAGACAATCTAAATCCTGACTGTGGGGGCGCCATTGAGATAACAGGTATAACTGGATTGGTCTCATAAATAGGCGTCCCCAAGGAATTATGTGTAGGCAAGCTGCCATCATTTAGCACCCTGAGAATTGATCTGGCGGGAACCCTTCCTTTTAATCTGATTTCCCTTACAGCCTCCTTCAGGTGTATAATTCTCACTTTTGTTGGTCTGACTAAGCCTTGTTTCAAGTTTAGATCCATTCCTAAATACTCTATTCTTTGTGACACGTAGAGTTGGGATTTCTTTAGGTTTATCAACAGGCCTAGACGCTCTGTGGTTTGAACTACCATTTTTACCGCGTTTTCTGCTTCCGATCTCGTTTTTGCACTGATTAACCAGTCGTCGAGATATTGAAAGATTTTTATCTGATGGGAATGCAAAAATGCGCCTACTACTGCCATTACCTTTGTAAATACCCTTGGGGCAGTTGACAGTCCGAAACATAGAACTTTGTACTGGTAATGATTTCCCATGACTGAGAATCTCAGGAATTTTCTGTGTTTTGGATGAACGGGAATATGGAAATAGGCGTCCTGCAAGTCTATCTTTGCCATCCACTCTCCCGGGCATAGAGCCTGTAAAATAGCGCTCATCGTTTGCATTTTGAACCGAGCCTTTCTTACAAATTTGTTTAGCGGCTTTACATTCAAAATAGCTTGCATGCCTCCATCCTTTTTTGGAATTAAGAAAATGCGGCTGTAAAATCCCTCTCTGCTTTCGCTTTCTGATACAGATTCGATAGCATTTTTTTGTAAGAGTGAATCTATTTCGTCTACTACGAACTTTCTTGAATTGAGGCACGCAGACAAATTTGTATCCAGGATGCCCCGGAACGCGGGTGGCTGAGCTATAAATTCTATCTGATAACCCAGATGCAAAGTATCGATTACCCACTTTTCGCCCGTGATTGTTCTCCACTGTTTTACAAAATGAGATAATCTTCCCCCCACTGGCTGTGTATTTAACTGAATCATTGTGTTCAGAGTGTCACTGCTTACCACCCCTCCCAGATTTTCCCTGGTAGGTTTTCTTGGGGTTTGCAGTAAAGGGGTTTTTCCCTTTGTCCTGAAAGGACACCTGGCGCTGTTGCTGTCCTTGTTTGTTTCCCTGGGACTGTCTGTTTCCCCAGGATTTTTGCCTTGCAGGGCCCGCCGGTCTCTTAAACGGTGGGCCTGCATTTGATTGTTCCGGTCCCCTCTTGTTGGGGGGTTTTACCGAAGCATAACTGCTCGTCTCTCGTACATCCCGCGCAAGATTTGCGTACTTATGCATGACCTCCGGACTTCCTCGGGTTGAAAATCCTCTTTCTTACAGAGCACTGTATTTACCGCGTTCAGCAGTAGGGACCCATGAGAGGTCGCTCTTAGTATGACTCTCGCCGAATCATCACACTTTTGCAGGTCACATTCTGCAATTCTTAGATTTTTTTCATGGATCACCGGGTCTGAGCGCCCCATATTTCCACTACCCTTGGAGCGAGATACCGCCATGGCTTTGTAAGCCTGGTCCACCCGAGGGACTTTACCATATTTGTCAAAGTCTGATTCCCGGATCATGAATTTTCTAGAGTTTATAGAAGTGAAAGGGCTAACATTTCCCCTCTTCATGTATCCCTCTATCTGATCCCATTTTCCCTTCTTCAGCCCATCTAATGGAAGCTGAGGGCAAGCGCTTGTTCTTGGTCTCGCAAATGATTCCGCCACAAAAGACTTGTGAGTCTCATCTCTATTTTCATTTTCCAAGCCCAAGTTGTCCTCGTAATAAGAGGGCAATTGATGCATAACAGAGGTCCATAGGACCTGTTTTGCCTTTTCACCCGATTCTTCTATGGTATCAAGCGCACTGCGGGAGCAGGAATGTGAACTTAGAGTCTCCCGTGAATCCTCATCAAAGTGTGAACCTGATCTCTTTCTATTACTATGGCTCGTACTTTAGTGGTATAGCCTCCTGACCATTGACCTAATAAAACTAATAGAAGCGTAACTTTTAGATATGGCAAACTATTCTTTTTATGGCTCGTGGCATCCATCTGAACAATTTGAGACCATTTTCATTAAAATAGGAGCATTTTGAGAATTTGACCCCTGTGCAAAAAAATTGAGGCACAATTTGACCTTTGACCTATTTTGCCCTATATCTCGGAAACTTAGCATCGGGTGGAAATACAACCATTTCCTTTTTTGCTCCTTAAGGTATCAGGAAGAGTTTGATATGCAGTTCAGTACAATCAGACCATTTTTACATTTTGACCCCTATATGACCTTTGACCTTCTATAGCGGCCACCCGTACAGGCTACGACACGGCAGCAATATAAAATATTGACTCTTGGCACCCAACTAAACTAATCAGATCATCAAACCTTTTGTACCTTCTCAGCTGATTAAACCTTCTGGGCTCCCGGCCTATAACCAGCCGCCTGTAGCGGTCGTGGGCACAATAGTTTTCAAATTAAAGCAAGAAATTCGGCCGCCTGAAGCGATCCAATATTGCTTTAGTCGTTTTTTATCGGAAAAACAAACACACGTGTCAGGGTTCCAAATTCTGCACCCGTTCCGAAAACGCACGCCTGTTCTGATAAAATAAAATTTCCGGCCACCTCTCGTGGTCGCGAAAATTAATATAAACGTATGAACAGACTAACTGAACTGTATATCACCATTTACTTACAATAATCTCTTCTTCTTGAACTGAAGTTCCTCTTTTTTTACAAATTATCTAGCGGAGCCAAAAAAACATGTCCTCCTGACTTGTACGCCCAAAAGAAATTGGAGTGAGTTGTGGGCACACCGTCTATAGGTGGCCTGCTAGGGGTGGGCATTTCGATAAAAATCGAAAAAATGGGCGAATAGCGGGGCCAAGGCCCGGATGTTACCTAAAAGTAAAGAACAAGTGGGTAAGTATAAAGAAAGACGGGAAAAATTGTGTCTATCAACTCCACGTGTCTTAGAATCAAGAGGGGGGGGGGGGTTACGGAAGATTGCAAAACTTAAATTCAACCGTAAAGATTTGGTAAAGATCATTGGTGTCAACTCCACGTGTCTTAGAATCAAAAATGTCTTTTTAAATACTATTTAGATCATGTTAGACCCCGCGCCGTTCGGAGAGCGGGGTTTACGGAAGTATGCAAAACTTAAATTCAACCTTAAAGGATTGGTAAAGTTCATTAGTGTCAACTCCGCGTGTCTTAGAATCAAAAGTTTACATTCAAAATCTTTTTTTGTTCTCATTAGAGCGTAATACGTTTAAAATTATATTTTTGATATTTAGAAAAAAAAGTTTTTTTCCAAATTTTGTTCCTAGTAGTGAAAATTAGACCCTCATATTTTGGTCATTTCGATAAATATACAGGCCTCGAAATAAGAATAAAAATCAAAGGGTCCTCTGGGCCCTTGTCTCTGAAATTCCAAGGGTCCTCACTTATTTTCAAGGGTCCAAAAACATTTGAAATTCAACATGATTGGGGCTACTTTTGGCTGTTCATGTTAAAGTTCCGGGGGGGGGGGGGGGGGTACTCCGATTTGGTTTGGTCGGGGGTGTGCCGCTGGAGATTCAAAACCCATACCCATTTCTAAGGGTGATTTTTCGCGAAAATAGACCTAATTTTGGCAAGTTTTGATAAGTTAGCATTACATTTAAGAGATGTTGCATGCATCTAATCATTATGTCATCAGCAACATCTTTTGTTTAAAAAAAGCACACACTTTTCTGTATGTATTTTATTTTTGTGGGTCCTGAGGACCCTTGTGATAGAAGAGTCAAGGGTCCTCACTATTTTTTTTAGGGCTTTTGACCCGAGGGCCCTCCTTATTTCGAGGCCTGTAAATATACATGTAAAACTTTAAATCGTTTAAAGCAATCATTTATGTCTATGGCACATGTCCGAGAAGCGCCAATGTCGCACAATCTTGTATTAAAAGACAGTGAGGTGGAGAAGATGTGCTTTTATACACAGCTCTATGGAATAAAATTTACATTATCGTCGGTATCTCGGAAAGAAAATCATTAATAAAACATGATATTTTTTCAAATTAACTTTTTTGGGCAGGGAATATGCGGTTTTCTTCTTTAAAAATTAAAAAATTAAAAAAATGATAAAAACACTAGATAATGACTTTATTTGGTTACAACAAATCTTTCCCATTAATGAGAACTTTTACAATCAACACACACACGCACATCCCTCCCGTGCCGGGCTGCAGTCGATAGGGCCCATCACTATAGAAGAATCGGGACCGGGAAGGGAGGGGGGGGGGGGCGGGGTGCAGAAGTTAGCAGAACTTAAATTCAAAATATTTTTAAAAGATTATTTCAGTAAATTCCACGCGGTGGTGAACGGAGAGGGTACGGGCTTGCTGAAGTATACATAACTTGAATTCAAAATCTCTTTAAATAATTGTGTCTATCAACTCCACGTGTCTTAGAATCAAGAGGGGGGGGGTTACGGAAGATTGCAAAACTTAAATTCAACCGTAAAGATTTGGTAAAGATCATTGGTGTCAACTCCACGTGTCTTAGAATCAAAAATGTCTTTTTAAATACTATTTAGATCATGTTAGACCCCGCGCCGTTCGGAGAGCGGGGTTTACGGAAGTATGCAAAACTTAAATTCAACCTTAAAGGTTTGGTAAAGTTCATTAGTGTCAACTCCGCGTGTCTTAGAATCAAAAATGTCTTTTTAAATACTATTTAGATCATGTTAGACCCCGCGCCGTTCGGAGAGCGGGGTTTACGGAAGTATGCAAAACTTAAATTCAACCTTAAAGGATTGGTAAAGTTCATTAGTGTCAACTCCGCGTGTCTTAGAATCAAAACTATCTTTTTAAATACTATTTAGATCATGTTAGACCCCGCGCCGTTCGGAGAGCGGGGTTTACGGAAGTATGCAAAACTTAAATTCAACATTTAAGGTTTGGTAAAGTTCATTAGTGTCAACTCCGCGTGTCTTAGAATCAAAAATGTCTTTTTAAATACTATTTAGATCATGTTAAACCCCGCGCCGTTCGGAGAGCGGAGTTTACGGAAGTATGCAAAACTTACATTCAAAATCTTTTTTTGTTCTCATTAGAGCGTAATACGTTTAAAATTATATTTTTGATATTTAGAAAAAAAAGTTTTTTTCCAAATTTTGTTCCTAGTAGCGAAAATTAGACCCTCATATTTTTGTCATTTCGATAAATATACATGTAAAACTTTAAATCGTTTAAAGCAATCATTTATGTCTATGGCACGTGTCCGAGAAGCGCCAATGTCGCACAATCTTGTATTAACCCTAACCAGTAAAGCTAGTTTTTTGAGCGTATCGGGGGGAGGGGGGAAAAAGTGCTATTTTTTTGACCCGAAAAATCACCCAGCACCCCCCGGGATTCGATCGCCGGACCATCCGCACCCAAATCTGTCCCCCTACCGACTGAGCTAACTCCCTAGGTCACATGCGGCCACAAACTCCGTGGCCACATATGCCCGCGGTAGGTGACGTCATCGCGGCAATGCAGCAGCACGTGCCTGGAGATAGTTTCTGGCAGTGAGATTTAGTGAGATTCAGTGAGGTTAGGGTTAAAAGACAGTGAGGTGGAGAAGATGTGCTTTTATACACAGCTCTATGGAATAAAATTTACATTATCGTCGATATCTCGGAAAGAAAATCATTAATAAAACATGATATTTTTTCAAATTAACTTTTTTGGGCAGGGAATATGCGGTTTTCTTCTTTAAAAAAAAGAAGAAAAAAAGGATAAAAACACTAGATAATGACTTTATTTGGTTAGTCTACAACGAACATATTGCCTGTTTTGGTTACAACAAATCTTTCCCATTAATGAGAACTTTTACAATCAACACACACATGCACATCCCTCCCGTGCATGTCGGAACCGGTCCACGGAAACTCATGTCATCTCCAGTATTGATTTTTTCTGTGATAAAATAAGCAAATTTCGACGCCCCTTGGGTTTTATTGACATGAATCCTTATAGTAAACAATTTACAATTATGACAATGGTAGTGGGAGGAGTAGTTTTTTGATTGATTAGGAGCAATTGGATCCAATTGCACCCTTTGAGATGACATGAGTTTCCGTGTGCTGGTTCCGACATGGGCTGCAGTCGATAGGGCCCATTACTATAGCAGAATCGGGACCGGGAAGGGAGGGGGGGGGGGGGGGGGCGGGGTGCAGAAGTTAGCAGAACTTAAATTCAAAATATTTTAAAAAGATTATTTCAGTAAATTCCACGCGGTGGTGAACGGAGAGGGTGCGGGCTTGCTGAAGTATACATAACTTGAATTCAAAATCTCTTTAAATAATTGTGTCTATCAACTCCACGTGTCTTAGAATCAAGAGGGGGGGTTACGGAAGATTGCAAAACTTAAATTCAACCGTAAAGATTTGGTAAAGATCATTGGTGTCAACTCCACGTGTCTTAGAATCAAAAATGTCTTTTTAAATACTATTTAGATCATGTTAGACCCCGCGCCGTTCGGAGAGCGGGGTTTACGGAAGTATGCAAAACTTAAATTCAATCTTAAAGGATTGGTAAAGTTCATTAGTGTCAACTCCGCGTGTCTTAGAATCAAAAATGTCTTTTTAAATACTATTTAGATCATGTTAGACCCCGCGCCGTTCGGAGAGCGGGGTTTACGGAAGTATGCAAAACTTAAATTCAACCTTAAAGGATTGGTAAAGTTCATTAGTGTCAACTCCGCGTGTCTTAGAATCAAAAATATCTTTTTAAATACTATTTAGATCATGTTAGACCCCGCGCCGTTCGGAGAGCGGGGTTTACGGAAGTATGCAAAACTTAAATTCAACCTTAAAGGTTTGGTAAAGTTCATTAGTGTCAACTCCGCGTGTCTTAGAATCAAAAATGTCTTTTTAAATACTATTTAGATCATGTTAGACCCCGCGCCGTTCGGAGAGCGGAGTTTACGGAAGTATGCAAAACTTACATTCAAAATCTTTTTTTGTTCTCATTAGAGCGTAATACGTTTAAAATTATATTTTTGATATTTAGAAAAAAAAGTTTTTTTCCAAATTTTGTTCCTAGTAGCGAAAATTGGGCCCTCATATTTTGGTCATTTCGATAAATATACATGTAAAACTTTAAATCGTTTAAAGCAATCATTTATGTCTATGGCACGTGTCCGAGAAGCGCCAATGTCGCACAATCTTGTATTAAAAGACAGTGAGGTGGAGAAGATGTGCTTTTATACACAGCTCTATGGAATTAAATTTACATTATCGTCGATATCTCGGAAAGAAAATCATTAATAAAACATGATTTTTTTCAAATTAACTTTTTTGGGCAGGGAATATGCGGTTTTCTTCTTTAAAAAAAAGAAAGAAAAAAAGGATAAAAACACTAGATAATGACTTTATTTGGTTAGTCTACAACGAACATATTGCCTGTTTTGGTTACAACAAATCTTTCCCATTAATGAGAACTTTTACAATCAACACACATACGCACATCCCTCCTGTGCATGTCGGAACCGGTCCACGGAAACTCATGTCATCTCCAGTATTGATTTTTTCTGTGATAAAATAAGCAAATTTCGACGCCCCTTGGGTTTTATTGACATGAATCCTTATAGTAAACAATTTACAATTATGACAATGGTAGTGAGAGGAGTAGTTTTTTGATTGATTAGGAGCAATTGGATCCAATTGCACCCTTTGAGATGACATGAGTTTCCGTGTGCTGGTTCCGACATGTGACGGTGATGACGGAAAATGTGACGGAGATGACGGAAAATGTGACGGAGATGACGGAAAATGTGACGAAGATGACAGAAAATGTGACGGAGATGACGATTTTAAGTTTTGGGCCGGTATAGCTTCGCCGGAAAAGTATGTCTAGCAGTCTACTTCACGGGTATCATTATTGGTCACTACTCTTATTTTACCAGTAATCCTGAAAATCCAGTGAATACATATTTTCCATTGATTCTATAGCGTTCGGAGATGACACTGAATACAAATATTCACATACAATGTTTCAATAAAACCCGATTTTTGATGTACTGCTAAATAATAGCGTGTTCTAACCTCGCGTGTGTTAAAGTTTATGTGCGGCAAGTTCAAACGGTGAAAGCAGTGTTTCTATTCTCCTTTTATTTCGAATGATATGGTGCTGCATAAGGCCCGTGACGGAGATGACGCAAAACATAGGGACAGAAATTTCCCGACAAAAACTGGTAAATTAAGCTCCAATAGGCATATAATTCCATAATTGGCTGGATGAAATACGTTTAAATTGTTAATAACTAGCGTTTATAAGTATTTTCATGAAAAAAATCCCCTTCACCAAATTAATATGGCAATCGGAAATTTTACGTGTAACCATCGGGACATAGGTGTTTGTAGGGTATTGGCATCAAACATTTGACAAATGTTATATAAAAAAATAATTCCTCAGCCTTTTATGATTTTATTATGATGGGGAATATGTTTATGAACAGAAATATACTAAAAGAAATATTCAAGTGTAACGAAATTACCAGATATAGGATATCAAAGTGTCGGGACATGAAATGTGACACTGAAGAATGACCCAAATACTGGAATCTATGGTCAAATACAGCCTAAGACAGCCCAGGTTTGAAAATGTTGGATGTAAAATGTGAATCACTGCTCTGGTAAATCAGTGTATTATAAGTTCATATTCAAAGACCGTCTCTTTACGGTCAATCTTTGATTAAATTGTGTGCTTTGTAATATAATTTACGGAAGTCCATTATATGGTTTTATCAATGGGATTACAAGAAATGCCATCTTGTAGTCTTTGAAAGAGTGTTTTGGCATAGTGGAATATTGTAAAGCATCCTTGAACAGGCCCCTGTAGCTTTAGGCCTTCGCCACAAGAATGTCTTGTATGCCTTTTTTAATATTGTCACTCTTAAAGTTTTCATTGTATTTTGTAGTCAAGCAAGAGTCAGGTAAATTCTTTGTTACTATTTGGCAGTTATTGCCAACATAAGAGCATAGTGTGAATTGCCGAATTTCGTAAAAAGCGTGGGGTTGTGAGTTATCTGGTTATAAAGTGTGTTTGTGTAAAAAGCGTGGATTAAAAATAAAAAGCGTGCCATAGCCAGCTGAAGGACTTGAATACATCTCTATCGATGTATCATAAATTTACCTTCACACCGCCAATCAGCGTTATCGCAAGTGTTTCTAAAATTTATTACGCATGTGCATTCTGATAGTGTTAGGCCATTTGCGCATTCAATTTAGGGAATTCTTTGCCGAAGCGGCATTGATGGCGTGGAATAGGGATGGGCGCGACTGATACTTCCGACCAAGAAAATACGCACGGTTTTGATGGGGGTATCGATGTTTAGAGCAACGGGTATCGCGCAAACCTAGTTGTTCAACATTCGGCTGAAACGGGTCAACCTACGGTGACGCGTCCAGGTTTAATTTACAAAATAATAATAATCACATAATATTAATAATGGGGTCGGACCTGTCCACTGGCTGGACACAAGCCAACCAGTTGGACAGGCTCGTTCATTTACGTGGAGGAAAGAATCCTGCGTGCAATATTATCACGTGGATCAGAATTCAGCAACCCAAACACGCAAACATCGGCTGTATAGCTTTTGATTGTACAAAAAGAAGCAAACAGGGCATGTTATAACTTTTCAGTATAAAGAGTGCTTTCATAAAAAGGGTGGGGTAAAAATAAAAAGGTTGGGATAAAAACACCACTGCACACTATGAAGGGCCACCTGTGACTTCATTTTTTTCAGCTATCTCAACTACAGATTTGGAGTAAAACAATTATTTTCAGGAGGCAAGTCAAATTTCTTCAACAATTTTACACATTTTCAAGTAAAATCAGATAAATACCCCTCCCAGTCCCAAGTGCCGGATTGTTTCTTCTTTTTTCAACATATTTAAAGGTAATTCCAAAGATCCCTCCAATCCTTTGTGGCAAATTCAGATTGGATCAAGACTTTTTTTATCAGATGTCCATAAAAGGCCAACACAAATTGTCCACTTGATTTGTTGAGAGCGGCTCTTTAGCGCTGTCATTTATTCATACTTTTTCATACTTTTATTTAACTCTGCCAAGTCTAATATCCAGCATGGTTTTAATTTAACTATGAAAGGTAAATTCAGCAAACCAAAACTGCACCCACATTACATGTTCATTGGATGTGCAATGCACAATCTGCACATCATCATCAACCACAGAATTGACAGATCTATGGCACTGACCACACATATTCTTTTGCTTTAAGCTATAATATTCTTTTGCTTTAAGCTAATATTCTTTTGCTTTAAGCTAATATATTTGCAAAGCACAGGATGGTCTCTCACCTGTGTGTATTCAAAAGTGTTGTTAGGGCATTATCCTTACAAAGCATGTCTGACAATGTCTCCCGCAAGTTATCATTTTCTTCGCTGCAAACTATTTCCGATAGAATCAGTGGCGGCTGGTGTATCTAGGGGGCCCAGCCCCCACCCCCACCACCCTTGACAAAAGAGTTTTAAAAAAAAGGAGGAGGAGAACAGTGGCGTAGCTGGGATTTTTTTCAGGGGGGCAAGATTTCTAAAATTTTCGTAAAAGGTTGCCCCCCAAAAAAATCTTGTCACTTACCTCGTGAATTTCGCGTAAGTGGCAGTCCAAAAAAATAAATCGCACAGTAAATGTACTACATGTACCGTATTATCCCTATTAAGCGCCCAGGGCGGTTAACTAAGTCATTTTGGGTGGGCGCTTATTTGTATACTGATTTACAAAGTTGTTGACCGTCAAGGTTGCAAAATTCAACAACCTTTACGTCCCAAGACTGCAAATTTTGCAATTCAAGATGGCGGCCTCCACGAATGACAATAAACACGAAACGTGCGTATTTCGGATGGTTTCTGTTGCTGTTTTAAGGCATAGCACATGGTTTAAGTTCACTTTTGGATCACAACAATATGTCAAGTATGTCTGAAGTTAAAATAACCACAATTTCCTCTTTAATTTTCAAGCAATTTGTAGTCTGAGTGGAGGGATTTTTTTTTTTGGGGGGGGGGGGGGGGGGGTCGGGTCAGCGGTACCCGTGAATTGCCCAGACTTATCGCAGACCATTTGTACGTGGAAGTTACTGCTTGTGTGATGTCAGCGCAAGGTCAACAGGACTATCGCTCAGCATTGTGTTGCAAATGTGCCGATCGTGATCAATGCGCTGCATCGCACTATCATCGCATTGTCGTCATACCGGTACTGATAGTGTGGGATGTACACTAGACTAAGGCAAAATAAAAAATAAACCTGTTTAGCGTCCCCTCCCGCTTCCTTTTTTGGGGTCCGCTTCAATTTTCTTTTCTTTTTTTCCTCTTAATTTCACTCAGTCATAACTTTTTCAGCTTCGCAATGTTTATCGCTTACCAGGGCGGTTTTGTACTAAAAGTGGGGGAAAAAATAAAACAAAAAGGGCCTCTTCCTTCCTTTTTTGAAAAAAGTCCAGATGCTAACGCTAAACATGTTTTTATTTTGCCTAGGCCTAATTCAATAAGCTGTACTGAGTGTTTAAATTAATAAAATAAATCCTCAGCATTGAAAGAACTAGTATGCTTGGGCCCAGATTTCAGATTTGAACACACTTAGATCACAGAGAACTTGAGCTGAGCCAAACTCGAGTATTTTGCTGGGCTCGGGAGTCGGAGTCGAATCGCGCAGGAGTACGGGCCAGATTTGAGAAATAACAGAAATAAGCTTATTACTCAAATGAGGCAATGTCCGAATTACAATGCCTGTAATGCAATGGGTTATTTTAACACAAATTTGGTACCGTAAGAAAAAAATATTATTCGTTTTCCAAGATGAAATTCCCACCTTATTTCACAAAGTCTCGCAACACTCACTTCCCTATTCGTCGAAAGTTACTGACTGAATACACATCACTCATATTTGGGTATGCTGTCATGTACATCCGCGTCCTTATTTTTGCTTACCGTTTTCAAAATAGTATGATTTGTTGGTTTATAATCTTGACATATATCTCAATCATACTGCCGAATATCGTGCAATTTCAAGCCTATCTTCTTATTAAAATCGTGACTTCAATGTTAAATCTACTTGAACCGAATTTCGTTATTACATAAATGCACAGTAATTTGGTGGTGCGCCCTCATCATTATATTGACACGCGTGCCAGAATGTATGGGACAGGAAGGCAACAATTAATGACTTGATTCAGTCAATTTATTCCTTGCATATACATGAAATAATAAAATTCTCTCTTATTTTATTCATGACACTGGGATAGGGCATGCATTAAAGCCCCCCCCCCCCCCCCACCCCCCACCCACATACACACACCAATGTTACGGGGGAATGCAGGGGGGGGGGGGGGGCTAAACCAGGATGACTACTTTCTTTCCCTTCCTTTTTTCTCTTTCTAGCCTCAAATGTTCTTGGTTTTTTTTCTTTAATGTTCAACAACAACAAAATCTGACATTATTTGGGAATCATGAAGAATCCGGACTTTAATTTTGTGGTCCATTTTGACACGAGAGCCTGTTCATAATTCCATGATTCAAATGGTCAAATGAACCGACAGAGCCAGGAATGTTTTTCTGAACAATTTTAGCTTCGCGCGAATCTTCTTATAAAGATCTCGACATTCTAATGGGTCTTGAACCACCCTAAATAGTCTCGCTTCCGCAGTTACTCGTAAGGAGCAGAGAAAAAGGAGACATAAACAATGAATCAGTGGCGGAGATCAGCATTTTTGAATCAACGTTTTGTTGTACAAAGAGGGCTGATTTTTCTTAATTCTTATAGGTGTACGTTCATACATGTAATACAATTGTAAAAAATATACAAATCCCAGTTTTTATCATATATTTTTGTAATTGAGCGCTGCCTCCACCACATCTCTTAAAGGGGCATTGAGAGATGTATCGATATACTAAATGAGCAAATAACTAAAATTTAATCATCAACATAGCACTAATCCAAAATGTCATACAATTACGACATCGCCTTCATGCAAAATAAGCAAATAACGGCACTTCCGGGTTGAGATTTGCCGCGAAAGTATGCATGTAAAACGATCGCATAACTTCCGAATTCAGCACCTAAGTTTCAATATGATCATTAAATCGAAACTAAGAAAATCATGAAATTTTATATGATAATCGGCGAATGTTGGTAAACTGTTTCAGATGGTAGTTAGTTAGTATATGCCTAAGTATTACTAGTACTTTGATGCAAAAAAACCTGATTTCCAGGATAATTGAGGGCGCACTCCCATACGTGCCCCTTAATAATGAGCCAGAATTATAATAATGAATCCTAATGGTTTCTTGGATTATGTTTTAAATTAAAAGATAGAATATTTACATTGATTTTATACTTAAATTAAAAGGTTAAACCGTACAGATATTTTTGTACAAGCCTTTAAAATAAAAAGTAGCTTCATTTTGTCCCGCTGTCATGCTGGAAATGGCCTGGTACATTGTATAATGTTTCAAGAACATTTCTGATAATCTCACATTAATAAATGTTAATTTTACATGTTGATTAACCCTAACCCAACTGAATCTCACTAAATCTCACTGCCAGAAACTATATCTCCACGCACGTGCTGCTGCATTGCCTCGATGACGTCACCTACCGCAGGCATATGTGGGCTGGAAGTTTTAGCCCGCATATGCGCTGGCAGTTTAGCTTAGTTGGTAGACAGGTAGAGGGACAGACTTGGGTGCCGATGGTCCCGCAATCGAATCTCTGGGGTGCTGGGTGATTTTTCGCATACAAAAAATTAGCACTTTTTCCCCCTCCCCCCGATCACGCACAAAAACATAACTTTACTGGTTAGGGTTTAACATCATCTTTTCTTTTGTACAAAATTAATATGAATGTGTTTTCCATGCTATTAATCTTTGAAAAACAATATTCTTTTGTTTGCATTTTAATGTCTCTTTTCTGGTTACGCCTTGAGTCCTCATCCATGCAAAGTGATTCTGTATAATAACCAATACACAAATTGATATTGTTTCTGCCTTTGTATGAATCTTAATGTGTTCTGTATTCTTATTTACAAAACATTTCAGACAATACTTTGTGTGAATTGAAATGTGTCTTTTCAGTTTATTACTCTGTGAGTAACATTTCTGACAATATTCACACTTGTTGCTTTTTAATTGTTATGAATCCGGATGTGTTCTTTTAGGTGACTCTTCTAACAATGCTCACAGTTGACAGTGTTTTGTTCTTTGCATGTGTCCAGTGGAGGCACAGCATAAGTTGTTGGATTGGTTGGGGTTTTTAGGGAGGGGGGGGGGGGGGCAAACAGGGATAAGAAAACTATAACTCAATGTGTGAGAAACATACAAATATGTTGGCATTTAATGTAAAAATTGCCTGAAATTAGCTGAAGTTGCAATTTTAAGCTAAGTTTGAGTAACTTTGACATTAAAAGTCAACATTTCCGATGTACGGGAAACAAAATGGAATGAGACTTAATGAGTTGACTGGGGAAAGTGGGGGGGGGGGGGGCAATGGGACAAGACTCAATTCACAATTTGTGGTTTAACCTTTGTGTGAATTTTAATGTGGGTTTATAGATTATTTCTCTGTGACTGCGAGTAGCATTTCTGACTCTCATATGGCTCAGCCTTTAACCTATGAATCCGAATATGTTTTCTCAAAGAACTCTTTCAGTAAAAACCATATCTGACAATATTTACATTGATATCGTTTTTGCCTTGTATGAATCTAGATGTGTTGTTACATCTGCTTCTTTTCTGCAAACCATTTTTTTGTTGACAATACTAACACTTGAATGGTTTTCCCCTCGTATGAGTCCGGATGTGTTGTTTCAGGTTACTCGTATCTAAAAAGGCTTTTTGACAATATTCACACTTGTAATTGTATGGTGTTTCCTTTGGTATGAGTCTGAATGTGTCGTTTCAGGGTACTCTTTTGTGTAAAGCCTCTCTGACAATACTCACAATTGTGTGGTTTTTCCATTGTATGAGTCCAAATGTGTTGTTTCAATTTACTCTTTTCTGAAAAGGCTTTTTGACAATATTCACACTTGTGTGGTTTTTCATTTGTATGAGTCCGAATATGTCGTTTCAGGTCACTCTTTTGTGTAAAGCCTCTCTGACAATACTCACAATTGTGTGGTTTTTCCATTGTATGAGTCCAAATGTGTTGTTTCAATTTACTCTTTTCTGAAAAGGCTTTTTGACAATATTCACATTTGTATGGTTTTTCATTTGTATGAGTCCGAATATGCCTGTTCAAACGATACTTAGTTTGAAAGCATTTCAAACAATATTCACACTTGTATGGTGTTTCCTTTTTATGAGTCTGAATGTGTTGTTTCAATTGACTCTTTTCTGAAAAGGCCATTTGACAATATTCACACTTGTGTGGTGTTTCCTTTGTATGAGTCCGGATGTGTTGTTTCATGTGACCCTCATCTACAAAGGTTTTTTGACAATCCTCACACTTGTGTGGTTTTTCCTTTGTATGAATCCGAATGTGTTGTTTCAAGTTACCCTTTTCTGAAAAGGCTTTTTGACAATATTCACATTTGTATGGTTTTTCATTTGTATGAGTCCGAATGTGTCTGTCCAAACAATAATTCCCTCCAAAACATTTCAAACAATATTCACACTTGTATGGTGTTTCCTTTGTATGAGTCCGAACGTGTCTATTCAGGGTACTCGAATGCGTAAAGCATTTCTGACAATATTCACACTTGTATGGTTTTTCCTTTGTATGAGTCCGAATGTGTATTTTCATAGTATACTTCTTTTCAAAGCATATCAAACAATATTCACACTTGTATGTCTTTTCCTTTATTGTATGAGTCTTTATGTGTCTCAACAGTACATGCTTGTATTCAAAATATTGCTGACAATAAGTGCAGCGTTAGGATATATCCTTTGCCTGTATTCCAATGTGTCTTGTCACATGGCTCTTTGCATAACTTGCAACATGTCGTCGTACATGTAGTCTGCTAATTGAATTGAAGTAACCTGCATACTTCTTGACATGAATCGCAACATGATGTTGTAGTCTATCTAATGACGGGAAGTTTCTCTCACAATACAAACAAGTAAGAGGCTTGTAAAAATACATTGTTGGAGAATCAACCATGATCGGTGAAAGATTTGTTACACAGATGAAGAGAAATTGAATGAATCGCAAGATCTTCTGACCTGAGTTAGTTGTCCCTTGATGTCTTGATTTTTCTCACAATATGTTAAGAGTGTGTCGTATCTGCACCTGCGTTTTACATAAAAATAAAATAATAAAATATCATACATTTTATATGATAAAATGTAATATGTAATATGTCAAGACATATTATACATAGGATATGATGCTCTTGGTTGATTCTGACGAACAATATGATGCACCCCGTTGGCGATTATTTTGTTCGTACATGATCCTAGTGAACGGGCCTGTCCTCCTACCTCTGCTGTGGTTAGACTGTTCTGCGCTTGCGTGGTATAGCGCAATGCTGATCCCCTATATTATATGTTACAGTATTCTAAAAGTGAAAGCTTCTCGGTCTACTGTCGGTTCCTTGTTTTTTCCGTTTGCAAAACTCTTGCACACTTGCACGGCGATCGCCTGATTTCAGGCATTTTAGAACATGCGGTATATCGGAAAAGTGATGTTTGCTGTAAAGTAAAGCCTGGTTGGTGGTATAGTATGGCATATATTTAAATTATAAAGTTTGTATTTTATTGATCGTAAAAATGATGTACAAAGTGACGCACCCGTGTAAAGTGACGGACATTGACGCACCCTTCGTCAATTTCGAGACGGACCAAAGGCTGCCACTGACGTACCCTTCGTCAAGAATGTGGTGGTAAACGATGCACCCATGACGCACCTCTCCCGGAGGTTGTATAGTGCATCTTACAACTGATAGGTGTATAACATCAATTGAAAGTGTATTTACAAGTGTACACTGCACTTTGCCAAAAAGGTGAAATCATCATGTCTTACACAATGGAGTGCAAGTCCGATATTCATGATCTAAAGTTCTAATGAAAGGGTACAGTACACCAGACATGATATTGATAGAAAAACAACATCTCATTGATATTGATATTGATGATGAAACAAAATATTGAACTTTGGGACAGCCTGTGTGACAATGTCCAATGATATTGTTTTACCTTTGAATAATATCCCAAGAGTAATTACCACATTCTTCTCTGCAAACTATTTCGGAGTTAGGGCATTATCCTTACAAAGCATTTATGACAATGTCCTATGACATTATAATACCTTTGAATGAAATCCCACGAGTTATTATGTTCTTCTCTGCAAACTATTTCCGATAGCACCCAACAGTTGGGTCCCAACTACATAAGATGTTGGGTTTTTTGTAAGAATTTGATTGCCTCATGGTTTATTAGAACATTTCTGACAATTTCACGTTAACATTGTTTTTTCTTTTATTCAAGTATGGCAAATGAGATTGGGTTAAGACGTTTATTTTCTCATGTCCGAAGGCTGACACTGACAGCAAAATCGTTGACTTTATTTGTTGGGTGTGGCTCTTTTTACTTTATTCTTTTCTTCCATCTTTTCTTACTTTCATCTCATTCAGCCAGCATGCTTATAAATATGCTTAATAACCCTAACCCAACTGAAGGGCATGTGGGCAGGAAGTTACTGCCCCATATGCACTGGGAGTTTAGCTCAGTCGGTAGAGGGACAGACTCGGATGCAGATGCTCCCCCGATCGAATCCTGGGGTGCTGGGTGATTTTTCGGGGTAAAAAAATAGTACTTTTTCCCCCTGCCCCTCGATACACACAAAAACATAGACGCGGGGGTTAGGGTTTTAATAATGTGATTTCCATGGTATTAATTTTTGAAAAACAACAATGATTATTCTTTCGTTTGCATTTTAATGTGTATTCTTTGGTTAATCCTCAAAAGTGTTTCTGACAAAATGCAGATTAATGTTGTTTCTGCCTTTGAATGAATATTAATGTGATTTGTACAGTTATTTATTCTTATTTGCAAAACATTTCTGTCAATACTCACACTTCTACAGCATTTGCTTCGTATGAGTCTTAATAGTGCCTGGTTAGTCAAACGTTCTGTGTATAATGTATGGTTGATCCGTACAGACACATGCTTGGGCCCTGATGGTACAAGACTCAATTCACACTATGTAGAATAAAAGTATGAGAAACTAGTCCCAACTGAAACAGTAGAAGACCTCTAACAGGATACCGAAGGTGTACAGAGGGATGAGTAAAAATGTAAAATGTAATAAAGTGATCTCAACTGAAAGTGGGGGATGAAAGGAGATGGGAGAGAATTGGAGAATAACGATGTTTGGACTAGATATACTAGTCTATCAAGTAATGTTAGAAATAGAGCTAATAACCCCAGTGTATCTATACATTGTATGTGCAATACAAGGGATGTCTCTAAAAAGGCCTATGTATTACAGATACAATGCACAGGTAGGGCAGTGTGCATCTTATGGAAGCAAGAAACGTAACACACTTTGTATTTATAATCCTTAGTGTGAATTTTAATGTATCTTTTCGGATTATTACTCTTTGTGTAGCATTTTTGACAATATTCACATTTATTGCTTTTTCTTTATTATGAATCCGCCGGATGTGTTCTTACAGTTGACTTCTCCATGCAAAGCATATCTGACAATACTAAGTTGACGGTGTTTTTCTTTCCATGTGTCCAATGGAGGCACCAGCATCAGAAGTTGTTGGAATGGGTTGGGGTTTTTTAAGGGGAGAGGGGAAAACATGAGGGGGGGGGGGGGACATTTAGGGGTAAAAAGCGTGCAAAACACAGGAACATTTTGGCTTTAATGTAAAAATTGCCTGAAATTAACTTAATTTGGCCTGAATTACAAAATTGCAGAACAGTTTTAAGCTGAGTAACTTTCACATTAGAACATTTCCGATTGCATGGGGGGACTAAATGGAATGGGACTTGATGAATTGACTAGGGGAAAGTGGGGGGGGGGGGGGGGGGGGGGCAATGGGACAAGATTCAATTCACACTATGTGTGATTTATCCTCTGTGTGAAGTATAATGTGTCTTTTCAGATTATTACCCTGTGAGTAGCATTCCTGACAATATTCACATCTATGGCTTTTCCTTTGTATGAATCTGAATATGTTTTCTCAAGGAACTCTTCAGTAAAAACCATATCTGACAATATTCACATTGATACCGTTTCCCCATAAATTCTGGGGTTTTCGTTGGGTTTTTTGCTCTATATGAATCTGGATGTGTCGTTTCAGGTACTTCTTTTCTGCAAAAAAAACATTTCAAACAATATTCACACTTGTATGGTTTTTCCTCTGTGTGAGTCCGAATGTGTGGTTTCAGGTTACTCCTACATGTATGCGTAAAGCATTTCTGACAATATTCACACTTGTATAGTTTTTCATTTGTATGAGTCCGAATGTGTAGTTTCAATTCACCCTTTTTTGAAAAGGCTTTTTGACAATATTCACACTTGTAATTGTATGGTTTTTCCTTTGTATGAGTCTGAATGTGTCGTTTCAGGTGACCCATGTATGCAAAGCATTTCTGACAATACTCACAATTGTATGGTTTTTCCTTTGTATGAATCCAGATGTGTTGTTTCAGGCTACCCTTATTTGCAAAGTCTTTTTGACAATATTCACACTTGTGTGGTTTTTCCTTTGCATGAATCCGGATGTGTTGTTTCAAGTTACCCTTTTCTGAAAAGGCTTTTTGACAATATTCACATTTGTATGGTATTTCCTTTGTATGAGTCCGGATGTGTTGTTTCAGGTTACCCTTTTCTGCAAAGCCTCTCTGACAATATTCACAATTGTATGGTTTTTCATTTGTATGAGTCCGAATGTGTAGTTTCAATTTACCCTTTTCTGAAAAGGCTTTATTGACAATATTCACACTTGTAATTGTATGGTTTTTCCTTTGTATGAGTCTGAATGTGTCGTTTCAGGTGACCCATGTTTGCAAAGCCTTTCTGACAATACTCACAATTGTATGGTTTTTCCTTTGCATGAGTCCAGATGTGTTGTTTCAGGCTACCCTTTTGTGTAAAGTCTTTTTGACAATATTCACACTTGTGTGGTTTTTCCTTCGTATGAATCCGGATGTGTTGTTTCAAGTTACCCTTTTCTGAAAAGGCTTTTTGACAATATTCACATTTGTATGGTATTTCCTTTGTATGAGTCCGGATGTGTTGTTTCAGGTTACCCTTATCTGCAAAGTCTTTTTGACAAAACTCACACTTGTATGGTGTTTCCTTTGAATGATGAGTCCGGATGTGTTGGTTCAGGTTACTCTTATCTGCAAAGCCTTTCTGGCAAAATTCACAATTGTATGGTTTTTCATTTGTATGAGTCCGAATGTGTCTGTCCAACATATACTTCTCACGGAAGCATTTCACACAATATTCACACTTGTGTGGTTTTTCATTTGTATGAGTCCGAATATGTCGTTTCAGGTCACTCTTTTGTGTATAGGCATTTTGACAATACTCACACTTGTATGGTTTTTCCTTTACATGCGTCTGAATGTGTCGTTTCAGGTTACCCTTATCTGAAAAGGCTTTTTGACAATACTCACAATTGTATGGTTTTTCATTTGTATGAGTCCGAATATGTCGTTTCAGGACACTCTTTTGTGTATAGGCTTTTTGACAATACTCACACTTGTATGGTGTGTCCTTTACATGAGTCCGGATGTGTTGTTTCAGGTTACTCTTATCTGCAAAGCATTTCTGGCAATACTCACAATTGTATGGTTTTTCCTTTGTATGAGTCCAGATGTGTTGTTTCAGGTTACCCTTTTGTGTAAAGTCTTTTTGACAATATTCACACTTGTATGGTTTTTCCTTTGTATGAGTCTGGATGTGTTGTTTCAGGCTACCCTTTTGTATAAAGTCTTTTTGACAATATTGACACTTGTGTAGTTTTTCCTTTGTATGAGTCCGGATGTGTTGTTTCAGGTTACCCTTATTTGCAAAGCCTTTCTGGCAATACTCACAATTGTGAGATTTTTCATTTGCATGAGTCAGACTACATGTATGTCTATCCAACAAAGACTTCCCACCGAAGCATTTCAAACAATATTCACACTTGTATTGATTTTTCTTTATTGTACGAGTCTTAATGTGTCTCAACAGTAAATGCTTGTATGCAAAATATTTCAGAGTGCAGAGATAGGGTGTATCCTTTGCATGTGTTCCAAATTGTCTTGTCACATGGCTCTTTGCATGATTTGCAACATGTCGTTGTACATGTAGTCGGCCAATTGAATGGAAGTAACCTGCATACTTCTTGACATGATTCACAACATGCTGTCGTAGTCTATCTAATGATGGGAAGTTTCTTTTACAATACAAACAAGAAAAAGGCTTGTAAAAATACATTCTTGGAGAATTAGCCATGATAGGTGAAAGATTTGTTACACGGATGAGGGAAAGTTGAATGAGTCACAATATATTCTGACCTGAGTTGGTTGTCTCTTGATGTCCTGCTTTTTCTCAAGATATGTTGATAGAGCGTTGTATCTGCACCTACATTTAGGTAATAATTAAAGAAAAAATCATACATTTAGTATTAAGATATATTATCAAATGATGCTCTTAATTCTAAGATTTGTCTTAGTATGGAAGAAAGTGCAACACCAAGACAAAGCAAATATGTAATTCATGGCTAATCAATGCAGTCTTAGTTGTAATTATTTTAATAATTACAACCAAATATTAAAATATTATTGGCTATCTGTTGAAAAAACTCACCAGTCGAGAATGTTTCAATTGATCAATGCAGCCTATGAAAGTACCTGTATTTAACGCGAGTTGTCAACGAGAAAAAGTTACTGTAAAAGCCAATATTTTTGCGTAAAGATATTTTCGCGCATTTTGATATATCATAGACATTTCGCGAATTGTTTTTTTCGCTGGGCGATCTTCTGGATGCACTGCATGAATGTTGAAAACAATATTTTTGTGTGTTATAATTTTTGCGGAAAAATATTTTGTGCGAAAAGCCTGAGCGAAAATAAAACCTCAAAAAAAAATTCAGCTTTTACAGTAACTTTTTCGGGCTCCCCCGAGGCCCCGTTAGAGCAATCAGTTAGTCGCCCACCTGCCATGCAGACAGCCAGGGTTCGATCCCCGGTGCGGGCCAACACAACACATTCCTTGCAGGTGGCCAAATTGTCCAGCCCTGGCAAATTTGCCAGTGCACTGGCATCGCTAAGTGAGCATATTTGCCAGTATTTACAGTAAATCCAAATGTAGCGCTTCCACACAAAAATGGCATATTCTACCCTTCATATATCAATTGTTTAACTCAATACCGTACCTGAATATTTTGTGTCGCTTCAAAAAAAATCTTGGTTGCTTTTTGCCAGAAAAATTATGACATTTCAGTCATTTTGTGGCAAGTGGACATTTTGCCAGTATTTACAGTTAATCCAAAAGTAGCACTTCCACACACAAAATGACATCTTCTATCCTTCATATATCAATAGCTGAACTTGATACCAAAATATTTTGCGTCGCTTCAAAACAATTCATGGTTACGTTTTACTAGAAAAAATATGAAATTTCAGTCAATTTTGGCAGAAACTATTTTGAAATTTCATTTTCAAGCTTTCATTGAAAGTGCACTATTACATTAACAAACAGGAAATCCTTTTCGCTTATTGTGTACTTATTGTGGTACACACACCAATCCCCTCCCCCACCACAAACCCCTCACATCCCACATGCACAAACTCACTCAACCCCAACCACAAACCTAGTCCAACTTCCCACAATGCCCCCTCCAAATCCAAACCAACCCTCCCCACCCACCCACATGCCACCACAACCCCTTTACCATCACAATCCCCACCACAAACTCCCCCCTTTCCATCCCCACCACAAACCCCTCCCCTTCCCATCCCCACCATAAACCCCTCCCCTTCCCATCCCCAACATAACCCCCCCCCTCCCCACCACAAACCCCCTCCCTTTCCCCTCTCCCACCACAAACACCCTACCCGCCCCACCCATGGCTTACACTCCCGACACCATGCATCCACGCCACCACAACCCCCTCCCCATCACAATCCCCCACCCTTTCCCAACCGCACCACAAACCCCTCCCCACCACAAAACTCCTCCCCACCACAAACACCTTACCCTACCCCTACCCACCCCATGTATCCACGCCACCATCCCCCCTCCCCACCACAAACCCTCTCCCCAGGGCCATCCCATACCACAAACCCCTGCCCTCCACCACAACCCCTCCCCACCAGTAACCCCCTCCCTATCACTAACCCCCTCCCAACCACAAATACCATCCCCATCACTAACCCCCTTTCCAATCACAAACTCCCTATAACCCCCCCCCCCCCCCCGCCCCCCCCCCCCCCCCCCCCCTCTATTACAAAAATCACATGGTATCGTCGATTATCGCTGCCCATCACTACAAACACTTTTTTACAATAAGGCCCAAAAATATAAAAGTTGTTTGTCCATAGATGCAAAAAAAAAGTTGGGTGGGTCGGTCGGATTTACTTCTTTTTTCCCCTTCAAATCCTGTATCAATATGAACAATAGGCAATGCGACCCCGTAAGCAAAACACAGTATACGAAAACACAAACTATATTTTACAATTTGAACTAACAAATTTTAGTAACAAAACACTTGAAATACAGGCATTATTTCGCTCACGAGTCACGATGGATTTCATAATTGTTTACATCTTCTTACGATGCGCCCTTTTGTTATATGATTCCTTGTGTCCGTGGTGCACCACTAGTTTTATTCCAAGTTATTTTTGGCGCCTTTTCGTAACACTCGGCGGCATGGGAACATGACTAGCATCAAAAGTGACGTCATGATGATAACATGCTCCAACTTGCGCAGAAACCGCCAATTTAAATCGACAGAAAGAGTTCTGGGCATGTACGTGCAATGGCGTTTTAAACTCTGACAAAAACGAAATATGAACTGCCGATACTGGAGGATTTATCATACTTCGAAGATGAAACTCAATCGCATTGAACACTGACAAATAACAATACATGCAAAAGACAAATATCTCAATGTTAAAAAAAAGGTGGTGTTTCAAAACATGTTTTTCTTCCATTTTTTTTTTTTTTTTTCTCCAACGAAAAAAGGTGAATTGTTTTTTTGGGGGGTTGAAAAAAATGGGGAAAAAAAGAGTTAAAAACGTCGCGTCGGGACCGTAGGATAGGAGACGGTTGGTCGGAAGAGGACAAGCAAACACTCTTTTTTTGGCCTATAAATAGAAAACACTTTTGCTTGATGCTGAATGGATCTCTGACACACCCCTTGTTAGGGATGTTCATATCATTGACTACAGAGGGCGACATTTTTTTGAAAATTTGTCGCCAAAATATGTAGAAAACTCCATGTTTACCTCTTTTAAATCCAGCGAAAAAGGAAGACACAAGTTGGGATGTATTCACTGATGTCTAACTAACCACACACAAGCAACTGAACATCATGATTTTAAAACCCTTTTAAGCTAAAATAGTTTAAAATTGGCATGACTTGTATCATTGACCAGTTTTAGCAATCAAGGCAAACAACTTTTGGTTATAACTTTGTGATTATTCAGTCTGCAGACATGGTTGATCATCAGTTTTTATTTGAAAGTAGGCCTACTTTGTTTCCATGTATTCCATTTTCAAAGAGATATTTTTATTTTCAAAATTTTATGAACATGCCTACCCTTGTACATGTATTTCGTTGGCCACAAGTACTCATTTAGGCTAGTGGATCCACACCGATATAGTGAGCACTGGGATATATCAAGCCTCTCAGTACTCAGTGTCAGTCTCAAACCCAAAATCACAAAATGTTCTTCATCTCTTCAACAAGTATCAGAATTTGCTTAATTCAAACAGGAAATCAAACATAGGCCTGTAGCCTAAACCTTACCCCCAACATATTTTTACTCCATTGGAACTATTATTTTGGGTTTCAAACATAAAAAATAGTGAATTTATTACGCATTTGCCCACTAAATCGGTGGGACAATATGGCCACCTGCAAGGAATGAACAGTGTGTGCGTGGTGATCTTTTTCCCAAAACATTTGACCAGTTTTTCAACTTTTTCTCCCCTGATAAATTTAAAATTAAAGGTAGATGTTCTGATTGATGGCCCGATTTTCAACTGATGTTTTCTATTTTACATGAAAGGTCATCCTAAAATGGTCACATTACATACAAAGTTTGAGTTGCATAACTCCAATGGTTCTAATTTTAGAAGCACAAGGACAGAGGTCAAATGAATGTTGCCCATTGGGCTAATGAAAGTTGATTCCATGTTTGCCGTAACATTTGGTTCAAACCATAATGAGGTAACTTTTTCATTATTCATTATTTTGCAGCAGTTCATTATTTACAAAATAACGACCATTTCACCAATGCTTAGCATGCTCTATACGGTATACCCTTCAATCTATTTTTAGGTTCCAATTGATTCAGAATGTAAACAAAATGCGATGTTCGATGAAGGCAATTAAGGAAAACACCGTAAAACTTCAACAAACGGCGGAAAAAATGGAAAATAACAAATAATGAATGATTTTGCTATTTTGGCATTCATAACGCGGTCGGAAGAAAAAAAATGCAGGCGGGTTTACGGGAAACATGGAATCAACTTTCATTAGCCTTGAATAGCACACAAACTGACTGGTGGACCACCTTTGGCAGTAATTCACCACATTTTTACCTATAATTTCTAAATGGAACATTTATGGCCACTAAGATTTTACAGACACAAGGCCCCCCCAAAAAAGTGTTTGCTTGTCCTTGTCCAACCGACCGTCTCCTATGGTCCCGACCGTGACGTTTTAAACTTTTTCCCCCTTTTTTCAAACAAAAAAAAATCACCAATTTTCGTTGGTGAAAAAAAAAAATCATAAAAATGGAAGAAAAACATGTTTTGAAACACCACCTTTTTTGACTGTGTTTTGGGTGTGAATGGAGATCGACAAAGCATTTGCATTGCTGGACAGAGCTAACATTTAAATAAAACTTGTTTTTAACATTGAGATATTTGTCTTTTAAATTAGTTGCAGACGACAATTCAAAATGGCAATTTTCTTGTACTACTAGTACTATAGCCACCGTTCGGACTAAAAGTGTAGCTTTACAAATATGTCTCGACATATGACCCTCAGCCAAAATATTTTCCTCAGAGATATAGCTAGATTTCTGTGTATGTGACTTTTTTCTTTCTTTCAAGATCGCATAGGAAATAGCATTTATACGTCCCGAAAAGTGACACATAATACGATGTTGTTTTTCGTTCGCACTAATCTCTTACACAGCTGCTAGAGTACCACTATTTAGTGTTTACAAATGTGCATCGTGAACTCCAGTATTTTATAGGTGTGAGAGATTGCCTATTAACGGTGATGCATGCTGGGATTTAATTTTCGGTAATTTTCAGACCAGATTGGCTCGAATAATGGCAAATCGCATAGGGGAACCGGGTTTCGCTGGCCGTTTCCCATCCCGAGTTTATATATCCCTGCTACAACCCGGCTGCCAACCCTGTCGACGACGCAGGGAGACGAATCTTGGCGAGTTTTCAACCGGAAATAGTTTATGGAGTAAATCGCGTGAATTTACGCAAATGTATCAAATTTTGTAAACTTGCCAAGATTCGTCTTTCTGCGTCGACTACTGTCGGAATATAATCACCTGAGCTGAGAACATATCTCTCCAGATTCACCAAGCGTGTGTCCGTACGGACCGACTCCCGAGATTATTTTTTTCGGGCTATATCTTGCCTCACGTCCCGTACGGAATAAACCGTGTATAGCTACAACGTATTTTAATTGGTTTGAGCATGGGCACTTGAGTAACGGGACGTCTAGCAAGACATTGCCTTTTTTCGTACATCAGTTTAACCAAAATCAGTTCATCTGTTCATTTGTTTAAAAATGTAAAAAATCATTTTATTCAGTGAATTTCGCTTTATTTCGTATTAAAACGGAATAAATAAATTTGGTTAAAATGATGTACGAAAAAAATAATCGCGTACGGACCGACGTACCGTGTAAACAAACAAGCAAACAATTAAACAAACCTTAAAATTTAAAAGTTGCCGAATTCGACCATTTGCATTTTCATACCTGTATTGTGTAGTGTAGTGTAGGCTGTGGAATTCATTCAGCAGTCTCATTCATGGGCATGGGTCCGTCCTGGTCTGGTCGTGGTAGGCAATCCGATGCCGCACTAATAATTATGAGGTAACAAATGTTTATAATAATCAACTGTACATACTTAGTCCCAGGTTCGACAACCAAAGTTAACATGCACACAATCACAACGTGCGACTGTGGATCGAGCGCGAGTCAGGATTCAGGATGTCAACTGTGTACGCATCTTTGAAGAAACAACAACCTGGATGAACTTTGACCAGAGGCCTTGTTTGATTTCTTAATCAATAATTAGACATATATTGTAGTAAATCGACTGAAAACGGCTGAAAACTTGTTTCTGTCTCTTCGTGAAGCATGCATTGATGTCATGGATGTGTCAAATAAATATATATAACGTAAAATAATTACACAGTGTGACAGTTACAGGAATGTCAGCCAAGAAGAGAATTTCTACTCTAGCCCAAAATAACAGGTTTGGCTGTTGTTGGCTTTAGCTCGATTTTTATGTTATGAAAAACATCTAACAATTGAACAACTGTAACCATACTTTTGAAATATTTAGTTTAACACTGTAGTGTACTGTAGAATAGATTACAATCGGGTCACACACAGCATGGACTCAATCCTAGCAGGTGGCCAAATTGTCCCACCGAGTAAGTTGGCAAATATGGCCACCAAGACAAAATGCGTAATAAATTCACTATTTTTCATGTTTGAAACCCAAAATAATTTTTCCAATGGAGTTAAAATCAATGGGGAAAGGTTTAAGTTTGATTTCCTGTTTGAATTAGAAAATGCTGATACTTTTGTTGAAGAGATAAAGAACATCTTGTGATTTTGGGTTTGAGACTGAGAGGCTTGATATCTCCCAGCACTATATCTGGGTGGATCCCGGGGTGGATCCACTAGCCTAAATGAGAACTTGTGGCCAATGAAATACAAGGGGTGTGTCAGGAACATCAATTCAGCATCAAGCAAAAGTTTGTCTAATTGCCAAAAGTGTTTGTAGTGACTGATGGGCGCCGATTGGGCGGTGCAACGATAATCGATACCATGTGATTTTTGTAATGTGATGTGAGGTGGGGTATAGGGTTTGTGATTGGGAAGTGGTTTGATGGGGGATGGTATTTGTGGTTGGGAGGGGGTTAGTGATGACTGATGGGGAGGGTGTTTGTGGTTGGGGAGGGTTAGTGGTGGCAGTGGCGTAGCTCGGGGGATCCCCCCCCCCCCCCCCGACAAAAAACCCCAATTTGGGCCCCCGCCCCCCACCCCCCTAAAAAAAAAAAGTGCGAAAAAAAGGAAATAGGAAAAAATTGAGAAAAAGGATAGAGCCAAATAGAAGGCAAAATTGTACATGTAGTACATTTACTGTGCGATTTTTTTTTTGACTGCGATTTTTTTTTGGGACTGTGCAAAAATGTTTGACCTCTCACCCCCCCCCCCTCCTCACTTACGTGAAATTCAAGAGGTAAGTGACTAGAATTTTTTTGGGGGCAACCTTAATAACAAATTTTTTAGAAATCTTGCCCCCCTGAAAAAAATCCTAGCTACGCCACTGAGTGGTGGGGAGGGGTTGTGGTGGAGGGCAGGGGTTTGTGGTGGCGTATGGAAATGGGATGGCCCTGGGGAGAGGGTTTGTGGTGGGGATGGTGGAGTGGATGCATGGGGTGGGAAGGGTTGGGGTGGGGTGGGTAGGATGTTTGTGGTGGGGGAGGTGTTTTGTGGTGGGGTAGGAGTTTGTGATGCAGTTGGGGGGAGGGGGTTTAGGGTGGGGATTGTGATGGGGAGGTGATTGTGGTGGCGTGGATGCATGGAGTGGGGGGAGGGTAGGCCGTGGGTGGGGTGAGTAGGGTGGGAGAGGGGTTTTGTGGTGGGGGAGGGGTTTTGTGAATGGGAGGGAAGGGTTTGTGGTGGGGATGGGAAAGGGAGGGGTGTGTGGTTGGGAGGGGGTTGTGGTGGGGATGGGAAGGGGAGGGGTTTGTGGTGGGGATTGGAAGGGGAGGGAGTTTGTGGTGGGTGGGGTCGGGATTTGCAAGCCCCTGGGAAGGGGGGGGGAGGTGCTGCAGCACCCCCATGGTCTTTTAGAGGGGGTGCACAGCACCCCCTAACCCTAAGATTTTAAGATTTTTGAAAAAATATACATTGTCAGTCCAATAATAAGTTAAGGGGTGTTATCATTTTAATGTGAGGGACGTTAAAAACGTTATACTAGACCTTTTTAGTGTTAAAAATGCCAATTTGCGCGCATTGCACGTATTAGTTTCAATGTTTCATTATTGAAGCTTAACAAGAGGGCTTCAAGAACGTTTTTTCTGGACCATTTTAGTACAAAAACTGGGGTGTTTTTTTGCTCGATTCGCGCTCACCAATAAGTACACCAATAAGTACACAAAAAGGCCTAAAAGAAATGGTTTGATTGGCCTAACACGACAAAAACAAATAGGGTAGTTGGTTCGGGATTTTTTTTTGAAATCACCAGCTTTGGGGACTTAAAATAGCCGAAAATGAAAGCAAACAGTCAGAAACTTTAATACTTTGTTAAATATTTATATAATATATATATTTTTAATTTTTTGTTAATTTTTTTTGTGTGTAAATTTATTTTATTTTATTTTTATTTTCCTCCCTCAAAATAAAATAATAATATTCAGGGTCGGTCGGGTTAGGCCAATCAAAATTCTTTTTTTTTGGCTTAAGCGTAGAGGATTCCCTGTTTGTTAATGTAATAGTGCACTTTCAATGAAAGTTTGAAAATGAAATTTCAAAAATAGTTTTTGCCAAAAATGACTGAAATTGCATCTTTTTTCTTGTAAAACGTAACCATATTGTTTTGAAGTGACGCAAAATATTTTGGTATCAAGTTCAGCTATCGATATATGAAGGATAGAAGATGCCATTTTGTCTGTGGAAGCGCTACTTTTGGATTATAAACTGTAAATACTGGCAAAATGTCCACTTGCCACAAAATGACTGAAATTTCATCATTTTTTCTGGCAAAACGCAACCAAGAATATTTTTGAAGCGACACGAAATATTTAGGTATTGAGTTTAACAATTGATATGAAGGGTAGAATATGCCATTTTTTGTGTGGAAGTGCTACTTTTGGATTAACTGTAAATACTGGCAAATATGCCCACTTAGCGAAATTTGCCAGGGCTGGACAATTCGGACACCTGCTAGGACTGGACTTATCAGATGTCTGATAAGTCCATGCACACAGGATCCATTCCAACTGCTGACTGTTGCTGTAGATTTTTTTTTAAAAGAGTCGAAATAGGCTATAGGCTAGTAGTAGTAATTAGGGCAATCCTGTATTTTAGGGGGTTAAATTAATTGCTCCTGTAGTTTAGGGGGGTAAATTATTTCAGAAATATTTTAGGGGGATATATTCTATTATGTTTAGGGATAGGGTTAGGATATGTCTGGGTGAATCCACTACCCCGGGAGGGCACTCAACCTTTTTGGGATAGGGGTATGCCGCACAGGGTCTCAAAAAGGGGGGCTACAGAACTGAACTGAGTGGATTTTATGACAAAAAATAAGGTCTTAGGAACTGATTTTTTCAAAAAAGTAGGTCTTGAGAACTGCGTGGCCTTTAGTTCAATTTTGATTAGCAAGGACGCCGATTTTTTTTGGTTTTAGAACGCAACATTTTCGAAGAATTGGGGCTTTGGAACGCAAAATTTCACGATTTTTAATTTTCAATAAAATTGGGGTCTTAAGAACTGAGGCAGGCTCAAAAGGGGGTCATAAGAGCTAGCAGCAGAGGGTAAAAAGGGGGTCTTCAACGCGGCACATACCCATACCCTTTTACCCTTTTCCAATGTCAGTGCTCCCCCGGGTCTAGCCTAAATGAGTACTTGTGGCCAATGAAATACAAGGGGGTGTCAAGAGACATTCATTCAGCATCAAGCAAAAATTGTATGTCTATTGTAAAAACAGTTTTTGTGGTGATGGGTGGCGGCACAACGATACCATGTGATTTTTGTAATAGGGGGTTTGGTGTGAGATGGGGGTATAGGTCGGGGCGGAGCCATGTATGTCATGCCGGTGAAAATAATCAAATGCCGGTGTAAACAACTTGCACAGATCAATCAATTAAAGCAACCGCACAGTGTGCCTACTGCAATCAAGTGCGTAGTGCTCAGCGTTGCGTGCGTACATACATGGAATGTTTTGCTTTTGAACCACTTGTTGCCAAGCAAATTTGCTAAATATTAGGGGGCTGGCATTTTCTTCGGAAGGGGGGGGGTCCCAAAAATGTGGATAGACCCAGACAATTTTTTCATGACCCCCCCTATCCAAGAGCTGCATATTTTTATGACCCCCCCCCCTACCAATACAGTCCATTATTTTGTGACCCCCCATGTGGACCCCCCCCCCCAACACACATTTCAGAAAGCATGCTTTGATAAATTTGTGACCCCCCCATTTTCAATGAAATAATTTTATGACCCCCCCTGTTTTCATGTCAAAAAAACTATGACCCCCCCCAGTATATTTGGGACCCCCCCCCCCCCCCCCTTCCGAAGAAAATGCCAGCCCCCTTACTCAAGTCCACCCTTGCCTATAGGGAGGGTGTTTGTGATTGGGGAGGGGGTTAGTAATGGGGATGGTATTTGTGGTTGGGAGGGGGTTGTGGTTCAGGAGGGCAGGGGGTTGTGGTTGGGGATGGGGAGAAGGTTTGTGGTGGGGAGGGGTGGGCAGGGTGTTTGTGGTGGGGGAGTGGGTTTAGGGTGGGAGATTGTGATGGGTAGGGTGTTTGTGGTGGGGGAGGGGTTTTGTGAATGGGAGGGGTTTATTGATGGGAAGGGTAGGGGTTTGGTGGCGTGGATGCATGGGGAGGGTAGGCCGTGGGATGGGGTGGGTAGGGTGATTGTGGTGGGAGAGGGGTTTTGTGGTGGGGAGGGGTTTTGTGGAGGGGATGAGAATAATAATAATAATCAGTATTCATTTGCACTAGTAAAAGCAAAAAGACACAACTTATTTTGTCAGTTTCAAAATTAGGGTCGGTCGTAACTAGGACAATTAAACCATTAATTTTGGCCTTATGTCTGGGATTGAATTGAATAAATTCAATTGTTTGTGCTTCTATAATTAAACATCTTGAATAATATTTAAATATTATATCAAATTAAATTTTTGAATACCGAATCAAATTCTTCATCTTATCCATTTTCAATATAACAAACAATCCAAATTGTGATTCATCATTAAACAAGGTGAGTTTTGATATGTCAATATTGGCAATTGACCAATCACAGGCCCTATTAATCAACAAGACCCCACGTCGCGTTGCAACTGTTTTGGAATGCACTGCATGCAAGGACATGCTCAACCATTGTAATGATCGCAAGCGCTCGGATCATGATGCAGACATAAATGTTATGACCTCCCTCCCCCTTTTCCGCGATTTTGGGAATGATCATGCATGGGGACCCAAAGTCAATGTACCACTGGGCAATTGACAGTTTTAGACAGTTTAATTACATTATGTATACCAAACAATAGCCTCTTTTAGCTCCAATTAAAATATATCAACTCCCTTATCAATGGTTTTGCTTTAATATTTTTCTTTCGTTTTTCCTAATTGTGATAAAAAGAACTATTCTCTTCCCAATAGTAAAACTGCAAAATATACTTATCTGCCTAAATATTCACCCCTATTTCGATATCTTTTTTTCCCTTCAGATCCAATAAGCTATGATACGATGTACTGCGAAAGTGTTATTTTTGTGCGTTTAATTGTTTGCGCTATGCCGATTTTGAATTGTTTTGCGTGTTTTTAAATTTGCGATATGCAGCTTCGTCACATATATACCTATATGCAAAAGAAATATATTTGTGTGTTATTCTTTTTGCGGTAGCTGTGTCGAGCGTGAGAAGCGCGAAAATAAATATAGCACGAAAGTTTCCACTTTACAGTACGTTACTCTCTCTGTCTTTGCAGGAAAGTTGATCAATCAACATGCTCAACATTCTATGAAGAATGATCGTCCATGATGGCTAATGCAAATGGAAAGTGGCAAGTAACAGCCCAAACTGCAATGTATCTCTCACATCAAGATAGCAAAATTGTATTGTCACTGTTCACATACTTGTATCTATGTGTTCTATGTCATTGCTATGTCCACGCTGGTGATGTCAACCCTCGTGAAGAACGCTACATTCCCAACTACAAAGTATACCACAATGTATCACATATAGGTCAACATTTAAGACACATAGTTTCAAAATATCCAGGTTTTATAAAGTTAGACGAAGCTTATTATTCACGGAACCAGATCCCACAGTACCTTTTACAAGTAACTAATTTCACAAACTATCCTCCGGGTGGAGGTTTCAAGACTTCGGACACAAAAGCAAAGGTGCTGCTATCCTACGGTGAACATGCCAGGGAATTTTTTCCTGTGGAGAGCTTGTTTCATCTACTGAATAACCTGACCACTGGATTGTACAGTGATAGTGACCCATACGCCAGAGCTTTCACAAGAACAGTTTTCTCCAAGTTAGATTTGTACATCATAGTGCTGGCCAATCCAGATGGTAGATTGCATATTGAAAGAACTAAGAACTATTGCTGGAGAGGAACCAGCTTGGGAGTGGACTTAGACAGGAATTTTGATTGGACTTTCGGAGGGCCAGGGAGTAAGGCAGATCCAACGGATGAAGAATACAGAGGACCACATCCCAATTCAGGTATGTTCAATGTACAGATTCTAGACCACGCTATAGTTTGATCAGTTCCAAATTGGCAAAGCCTCCTTACAGCAGCGAATGAATACAGAAGGTTGCGAGCACGCATAAAGGCAACTAACGCACTGCGCATCATATGCGTGCGTGTGGCCAATACCGTGTGCATGTGGACATAATCGTGAGCGTACGCTTGGATTACTTTTGCGCGTGGAGAGATAAAAACCGAATTGCGCGTGGAGAGATAAAAAATGAATATTTCTCATGACCCCCCCCCCCCGAACAACCCCGCTTACACTGCCTATAGTATTTCAGAGATTAAAAGCAGATAATTACATTGAAACTCAAAACTTGCAGTCATAATAGAGCTTGTATTTCCCACTTACTTGTTATTTAGGCCGAACAAGGACTCCTCAATTATATTTGCCTATCTACCATGTCTCCTTCCATACAGAAAGTCTGTCTTTTAATTTTTCAAACACTCTGCTAGGTTGGTTAAAATAATCGATGAGAATCCCAATCCCAAGAATCCATTCTCACAGAGACATCAACAAAATGGTGAGAGCCAATATGGATGCTTTTAGACTTTTAGTTACATTCCAAACGAACCCTGCCAACTGATTAAGCCATAAACTATAAGGCTTCTTGTCATATTACTTGACGCAGATCCAACAAACTTTACATAATGTGTGACAATATTATATATCTTGATTAGTTACCAGGTGCAGTGCCTCTTTATAATTACACAACCCATCAGTGATTGTAAAAGGACTGTCAGACCTACAATATCTGTATTATGAGCCCAGAGTCATTCACACAACACGCTACTTTATTTGATCATGGATTTCCAACATGGAAATGTGCATTTACAGTATGGTACTTCTAATTTTTATAACTTTTTATATTTCCAGAACCTGAAAGTCTTGTGTACTTGGATTTGACAAGCAGACAGCATTTTGATGCCTTTGTCTCATTCCATTCCGGAATAAGACAAATTTATATTCCATATGCAGGTACGAATAATTATTAGTGTCTCAATGTCTAATGTACCCAACTTAGATTTGGCATGACTTTTTGTCATTTTCAGGACTAGACTAATCAATCATTTAATATGGTCCGTATGCAGTATGAGAATAAAGGGCCTCTTGTTGTTTTGTATAGTGTTTAGATTTTACAAGTAAACAACAAAACTATCTTCCACCGGCGGGTTTATTTCAATGAGATTAAAATGTGTTTCACTACTTAGATTTGATGAACAGAGAACATTTAGACACGTTGTTGTCAATCCATACAGGAATAAGACAAATGTCCCCTTTGCAAGTATGTTATTAGATTACATAGTGTCTCAATGTCTTGTGCAGCGTTCATGATAACCGGTGTCGCATCGCGAAATGCTCCGCACTTTTGAAGTATTGCTATTCAATTGCACAAATGTGTAGCTAAAAGTGCGATGCAAGAAGATTCCCTATTGATATTTGATCACGTTCCATCAAAGCCAAAAACTGTATTTTGCTTACAGGACACAGGTTATACGTGCATTACATGGTTGAATCATGTTACGTGCGCATGCCAGATTATGTAGAACGTGCAAAGTTGATGAAATATTAATCCTATTACTAGAAAAAATTAAGTGCTAAACAAAATGTGTGAATTGCTTCACAAAACTAATAGTAGGTATAGCACATTCGCTACACTAGGGTCTGCCACACAGAGTGTGTGCACACTCAGGTGAATTTACTTGTTTTCAGGCAAAACTTAATGGACTAGTTTGAAAAAACTTAATAATTTATAAATGTACACGCTTCACCATTAATTAGATTAATCTCTTCTCTATCTGAATCTGAAGTTTGGTGATTATTCTACACCTGGAAGTATTTAAAAAAAAAGATCTTTGCAAGTACTTTTTATGCCTTGCCTGAAAGTCACACACTTGGGTCCCATTGACAGCCCACACTAAGCAATGCAGCTCAGCATTGAAAAAAACCCATACCAATAATTGACCATTCTGTTATGATGCACTCCTTATTTGGCACTGAGCTTGCTATATATGGTAGCTATGACCTCTCTTTACATGACCCTGTGTCATACATATCAATCGAATGTTATTCGGCTGAGTTGTGGCTAGTTATATTACATAATGTTTGGGAATTTGCTCTAAATTTTGATATAATTGCCCGATTTGAAAATTTGAAGGCCCAATTTGAAAGGTAGAAGGTACCAGATGCTAGTAAAAACTCTCTACTTTTGGCTGATATGCTTAGTTTGTATATCCATTGAATGCATCACACCAGAAAAAGATCCCAAAACACCGAATAAGCTTATTATGGTAGCTTACTGCAGACCTCTCCACAGCAATTGCACTGATCAATTATTGCACTGATAGCAACATACTGGAAATGGCTAGAGAATATGTTCAGGAATAAACTTATGTAAACAAAATGCGAGTCAAACTGACATAATTTGCATATATGCAAAATTTGAATACATAATGAGCTCATTTGCATATTTAATGAGATAATTAACTAAATTTTACATTTTAATATACGTCTTGTCACAGGTAAACAGTATACCAAAGCTCATCTCTCTACTGCTTGTAGAACTTCAGATATTCACGTTACGCATATTAATTAGCTGGACTTAGTCATTTTTTTGACGATTTTCAGAGTTGCGATTATGAATTTTGAATAAAATGGCATATTCTGGAGTCTGCTGTACAAATTTGAAATAAATATCATGTCTGATTTTAATAGAAATGTATAAACCTATGGCCAGTACCTTGCATCTGTGTTTTGTAGCTACTGTATGTACATAGTATTATAATTAGAAGGGTGTAAACTTGCTAAAATGTAAGTTTTGACCATAAATGGCACTTTTTGGCAGATTTCCGGTCATATTTTCCAATAATCAATGGACAACATCTTGAGAACCGTACAACCTTTTTGCATGATTTATTTGCCAAATTTCTACTTTTGCAATTATCTACAACATGAGACTAATTGTGTACACTTTCAGTGCATTTGAATTTTTTGGGTGCTATACCTACTAATAGTGCATCGCACTTTTTGCTACACAAAAAAAATGCTGGAAATTGAACGCTGGTCTTGTGTATTACCCATGTGACAAACAGGCACCATCTGATAATAAAAATGATAAAAAGACTTATATAGCGCTAGCGCATAAAGCAACGGCATCAAAGCGCTTTACCACCATAAGACTATACACAATACTACCACCTATTTTAAAAGTCATTATAAAAATGCCTTAATGTTATTCTATTCAGGAATAAGATGAAGCTACATGTATATATTCCATATCCAGGTGTTATAATAAGATTAAGAGTACAACATTTCTCAATGTCTTCTTCGATAGATTCATCCAGGATCGGTAGCAATACATGATAAATGAGGTTCTTATGAACTGATCAGTTCATAAGAACCAGTTCTATAATAGTTATACCACACACCATAACTGATAGATGAATTACGGTGTATGTATGGCTGGATGATACTTTGTCCTTTGGATAATAAAGCAAATCTTCTTGCTGGCAGTTTTAACATGTAGGAGCTGCATGCTTACGGTATGTCGTCGTAGTTCTGTCAAACCGTGCATGTTTGTTTCCGGCCCTTTAGCATGTATACAATAAAACTGCCTAATGGTTAGACATGTCATGGGGAGCACTTACAAGGTTTTGAAAGATACTAGCGGGCACCCGCGCTTCGCGCGGGACCCGCTAGATGAGTAGACATGGGCGGTTAATATTTTGGGTTCGATGAGTGAACCTGGGCGGTTAGTTTTTGTTTGTTTTTGAGGAGTACTGCATTAATGTATTTGATTTGTAATGTTGTTACAATTCAGCCGGTTGGCTGCGATGACAATAAAATTTAGACCTTTATTATTATTATTTTGGTGAAGATGGGACATTAATAATTAATGTCCCTTAGTTGTGTTGTTTTAACTTCGTTGACTCAGTACGACGGTCAAACGCGAACGGGGAAGACTTTCCCACTCCTAGATGTTATGCCACTGATTTACATCTTTTATTTTATAACTTAATATATATAATATGGGGTATAATTTATCATGTCAATTTGTAGATTATAATACTATGTACATCAATGGCAACAGGCGATTTGTTTTTTCTCAGGTTTGCCATATGGGACATGCATACTTGTAAGCCTAGGCCCAAATAGGGGGCGTGGGGTGATTCGAAACACCACGATAACCGTAAGCAAGTGATAAAGGACGTTATGTAACTATACAATAGAATAAAGGACAATTCATTACGGTATTACACCATAGACTTGGTGCAGGATTGGGACCCGTACACTAATTACATTTGTACACGCGTATTGTAGTGCTGAAGTAGTGTACAGGTATAATAACAGTCAGATGTAATGTTGTCAAAATGTATTTTTAAATGATAGTTTGTGTGCCGAACAAACCACAATGAAAATGAACTGGATATTGATAACAAAGCACGTACTACATCGATCATGCAGAAACGGCAAAATATACACCAATCGTTTGAAATCGAGTATGGGATAATTGCTGCTAGTAAAGCTCAACTTAGCTGGTATTCCCGTTTTATTGGCAGAAATAGAACTGTAAATTGATATGCATTAGGGGGTTAAAAATGACGGCAGAGGGCGCCATGTTGAAAAGATCTTTTACTATACCTGAACATGGACCAGGAAAACACACTGAAACCGAGGAAAACACAACGAAACATATTTGTAGAACACCAGTATTTATCAAAAATAGTAAAACAAAATGAGTAAAAAATTAATTGTTGCAAGACTCCTGCTCACTTGCTGCTCATTCTACTTATTCCAAGATTGATTGTGTCGTATCTAAGAACACACCGACAACACACAAAAACCCGTCGGGATCCGCGTCGTCGCCGCACCGTGGACCAGGAAAACACACTGAGACCGAGGAAAACACACCGAAATATATTTCTGTAAAACAACAGTATTGATTTTAAAAAAGTAAAGAAATAGTAAGAAATCATTGTTGCAAGACTCCTGGTCACTTGCTGCTCATTGTACTTATTCCAAGCTTGCTGGTATCGTAAGAACACACCAGCAACAAACAAAAAACAGTGTCGGGATCCGTGTCGTCTTCTTGAAAATCATTTCTCTAATATTAAATTGTAGTTAATTCTAATATCATATTTCAGAGGGGAATAAGCATTTGTACAGTATAAATTAGATTTATTGAATATAGTCTTGTAATTTGTAAGAGATGAATACTTTTTTTGTTTTGTTGTTGTAATGATTAGTAATTAGTAATATGAATATTCACATCTCGGTTCAAGCAGGACCATTTCAGTTCAATCTGGATCATTCATATTGCTAATTAATATTCATATTGCTAATTAATTAATTATTTATTTATATTGCTAGTGAATATTCATATTGCAAATTAGTATTCATTACAAAATTATAATTTATTAATATCTCTTTACCCCAATTTTAGACTATATTCAATACTTTACAACGTCTTTCATATATTCAGTGGCGTAGCCCCCCCCCCCCCCCCCCCCCCAGTCAGAAGCCAGTTAATGAAATTATGACAAAATACAATGTTACCCATAATATTAGAGTCGTATCGGTTGAGACTCGAAACTGTCGGTCGAGATTGGCACTACCGGTTTTTGAATACCTGTTTTTTGCGAGCGGTTTTGGTAAAAATGTGTGTGTTGGGGCCCGGGGGATGTAACCCAAATAGTAAAATAGTCGGCACATTTGTACATGTAAAAAGTAGTCTACAAATTTATGCAGCAGTGGGCTAAATAAACAAAGGAAAATGTTATAAAGAAAACTGATGAAAACCCGGAGGATTGGCCATTAGTTGCTGACTGTGGTTTTTTTGGGACTGTGTGATTTCTTTGACCGTGCGAAATGTTGGGACCGTGCGAAATTGTGATACCTCACCCCCTGCAAACAAAATGTGGGGCAACCTTTTACGAAAAGTTCAGAAATCTTGCCCCCCCCCCCTGAAAAAATCCTAGCTACGCCACTGCACTGTCGGTTCACTTTCATTTTTCGC